>BPLQ01009741.1:0-10528 GCA_021605075.1 Caerostris darwini | reverse complement strand
ATTCGAACCTGAAGCATGTGATACCAACGGCCAGAGCGTTAATCACCAGCCTGCTATCAGTGTTAAAAGAGGAAAAGGAAGAATAGATTACTTATAAGAGATGTTAGTCAGATAAATGCGGCACAAAACAATTTTTAAACAAAAAAATCATTAATAGTTATAGTAGATCTTTTTCATTTACTTTCGATATTATCCAATTTAAAATTTTAATGAATAGAACTTGAAGTATTCTTTTGTATTGAAAAGCCCCTTCAAAAATACCATTTTCCCCTAGTATGCCCTTGTTGCGCATTGAATTATGAACAAATGAAATCAAACAGCTGAATTAAGTTGTAAGTGTTCTATCTTTACCATTGTTACGATCCCATTATATCTAAAGATCGAAAGTCCCTCTTTGAGAATAGGGAGTAAGTTGTAGCATTTTTTTTTCTGACTAGAAAAGTTTGGCATTTTATTCTCATATATGTTACTTGACTAATATATAATAATCACTCCTATTTGACAAATGACGAGCTTTATTGTTGGTAACTACATTACAAGCAATTAACGATTTGTACTAATGAGAACAACCTGTCACTCAGATCTGATAGCAGATATTTGGTGTCATGTATAATGATACTCAAGAAATTAGCGAATGTTTAAGCGTTCTACAGAAGTCAAAACAATTACAGATTGAATATGAACTACACCATGAATTGATCCATCGTGATGGGTGATAGATCCCGTGCTGAGAAATGTTTACTCAAATGAGAAGTGAGGGAAGCTGGCCCCCCCCCCTTCCTTTTTAAAGATTTTCTTAAGTGGAGGTTTTTTTGGAGAAGAAGAGGAGAATTCAGCGACAAGTCGAACAGAAATGTTTTCTTTTCTTCTTTTTTTCTCTGAAGAAGTGAAAGAAGAAAAGAAGTTTCCTCGTGTTTTCACAGTGAGCCCCATGTGGTTTCGTGTATCCTATCGTGTGATAGTTAAGGTCTATTTCATACCATGCGTTTAAAATTCATCGTAAACTCGAGAACTATGAAAATCTTCGAATTTGGCATGAACTGCATTTGCGTATCTAATTTATATCCTTAATTATTTATTTTTTGTAACAGAGTTCTGTGCATATAGATAATGCTTATAAAACAAATTTTAAGTGTTCCCATGATCCTATAAGTGGCCCTCTTTTTGAAGACATTATAGGTCTAGTATAGGCCGAGACGTTAAAATATTCATGCATATAAAATTCTGAAAACGCTCTGTTGGTGACTAAAATATCTTAATTATTCCATAAAAAATGGTGCACCAAGTTTTGATGATGCTTCGTACTGCTTTGCTAAGATTCTACAGAAATAAAATTGCTAAGAATACGAGCAGATTTTAAGTTGGCATAGTTTCGATATTAAATGGGATTTTTTATTGACATGAAATAACCCCGTTATTATCATCGAATTATTTTTAAAAATCTAAATCCAAAACCCTACAAACAGGAAAAAAATCAGAGCTTCGCCAGTTTTAAAATACAAGCACGTGTCGTTCTTAAATCTTTGCACATTACTAAAAGTAAATTAATTTTCCATAAAAATTAACGGCGAACCTTGCACGCATAAAGATAACAGCGTTTCAATAGAACGGGAATGCGGAACTCTGAGAAACTGTGAAAAATAAACCAAATATAAAATGTCACCTGAAAATATTTGTGATAGTTTAGAAGAAAACATTGTTTCCTTCATACAAATATGCTTTGAAGATCGTGATGATTAGCGTTTTGAGTTTTTGAACGAAAACAGCTCCTTTGAAAATCGGACAGTTGAATTATCTGGAAGATCCATTATGCTTGTGACAACGACGATTTGTGTTGGTGCGAAGCAGCCACTAGCTTCTATCTTCAGTTGCAGTCCTTTGAAGTTATGAGATAATACATTGAAAAAGAAAACAGGTAAAGACTAATAGGTGACTTGCCCAGATATATATATATATATATATATATATATAAAGAATTAAAAGAAAGATACATATAAAGTTTTGAAGTAATCTAAACAAAATGAGGAAGGTTTTTATTTATATTTAATTTATAAATAGATAAAAAACAAATAAAAATAATAAGGTAGCAGAGATAAATACGAGGTTCGAGATAAATACAAGTAAACAGAAAGAAATAATCTAAAAACAGAATGGAAGTAGAACGTAAGGAGAAATGATTGCGAAAACGCTATGTTTATAACAAGTATGACCCCGTTACATCTAAAAATCGAAAGTCCTTTTTGACGAAATGGCATGGGGCTCATGTTCGGCTTAGAAGTGGAATCTTTCCACGAATCTATAATTATATGACTATAAATGTGCAAAAAATTGTATGTTTCTAATTATTTTTGCGTGGTGTTTGTGCGTGTGTAAATAAAGCTGTGAGTTCTCCTGACTGTGTCCCATGTCTCTCAACCCAACCCCACCCAGCTGCATTTCTGATTGCACAACCTGCACACTACATTTGTACATTAAATATAAACAAAAGTACAGTATTTTAATGGATAGATTTCAACTTAGGCGTGAAACATCATTAATGCAAAAAATCTTTAAAAATCCTTATTTATTTTTATTTATCAAAATATATACAATAGTCACTTATCATCTGATGACATGCAAAATATTTTATAACGTAAGGTGATTGACAGTGAAACTTTTATATATTGTTACTATATTTTTATTGGATATACATAAACATTTATATATAAATTTATATATACATTGGATAATTTTATACAAAGAAAGTAATCTTTTCTGAAAGTCGATAACTTTTAAACATTGTTTAAAAATATTAAATATATTCTAACAGCCGATAAATGTAGAAATATTTTACGATTACTTTTAAAAAATACTTCAATAATAGTATTAAATAAGTAATAAATGTATGCTGTTCAAACAAACTTAACCATCTGATAAATAAAAAAAAATTAATTACGTAAGTATTTGCCTAGTAAGAAATATTTTGCTATTTTTTTTATTCAAAATCATACAAACTTATGGGACATGACAAAAAAATAAAATATAACATAGCGGTAATTCGATTATAATTTGTATAATGTCCTTTAAAAAATTGCCTTTTTTGAAAAATTCCAAGTGTCTGTGATGGGACATTTTTATTGGTTAATAAAATTCCTTTATAAATTTTTGTCTTTTTAACAAACCATTAAAATACAATTAATCAACTTTTTTGTAATTTTATTGATAAAATTCAATCTTGGAAAAAATTCCAAAACAAAAGAGCTGAAGTCTTCATCAATCAGAAACAAAGGGGAAAAGGCTATTATTTTACATCTCATCTTAGGTATTCCTAACACATGGCGACGCAGACTTTGTGAAAAACATCAAATTACAGTCATTTCTATGTTGTGTTTCAAAAGAAATTTTCACATTTCTGAAAACATAAGCCATTTCGATACTTTTGTGATCCTTAGACTTATGTATAGTCCCTCAATTAAGAATTTTTCTTTTACTGGAACGTTTCTGAAAAGAGTGATGCCCGTTTTTTTGTTCTTGAAAAAGAGAAAATGATCGTCTGCTTTTGTCAGACGATTCCTCATTCGAGATTTGGTAACAGCAGGTGTTCTTTTTATTTTTCGAGTAATTCTTTTAATTCCCTTGATTGAGTTTTTCGTTTTGTTCTGTATATGTGATGAAAATAATAACAATAAATCTTTTGCATAATTTACTTATCTATTGTTTTTTCATTTATTTATTTTTCCTTTTCATCTTTTTAATTCCAGAATTTTTTTTGCTGAATTTGTAGAACTATTTAGAACGACTAAAATGTATAAAAATTTTAAAAAGTTTTTATTCCCTATCCACCTAATTATTTACCATTATGTAACTTTTTCTGAAAAAAGCTAGTTATAGAGTTAGTACAGCATTTTATGGATTTTGGCACAAAAAATTTTACACAGTTTTTTAATTATACGACAAGTATATTTTTTTTGTATGTGTGTATACATCCAAGTGATAATTTAGATCATCTTACTGCATCATAAGGCTTTAAGCTTCTTACAGCTAACCGTTCTAATCCCTAAATTTTTAAATAAATAAATTCTACAATCTCTCAAAGTTTCTCTGAAGAAAAATTCCTAATTTCAGAACTAATAGCTTCGCAATCCATCTCCTTTTAAGCAGGCTTTCGTTACTCGATCAACGATATAAGGATCCAAAGATCCTTTGATCTAAATTTGAAGGCATTTTTTGAGTTTCTCAACATATTGAATACTCATTCAGCAGAAAAATTCTATTAATTAATTCTAACTAGTATCAAATCTATATTTGAAAGATCAAGAAACCATCTTTAGTAGGTCTATTTTAAAAAGTCTGATGTATTTGATGCTTGAAAGATATAAATTCCAAATATTAAAGGTTGGAAACTTTATCTGACTTATTGATATTCATAAATTTTGTTAAAAAAACGATTTATATTGAGAAAAATGTACATATTCAAATTAAACTAAAACAACTATAATAAACTATCAATTATTATAATGCAAATTATATTAATAATTATAATATATAAAATATTTATTAGTGCTTTAAAAAAATAGAAATTATATTTCTTCAATTAATACGGCACCAATACATTCAGTTTCTTATATTTTTTTGTTAATCCAATAATTTCTGAATACATCAATCACAATTGAATTAAAATTTTCCCACTTAAAAATAAGATTTATACAAAACAGTGCATAAAATTAAATTATTTACTCACTTAAGTTTAATTTTGCACTGCTTAAATTTTAATTGACAATTGTATTTTTATATAAACTTATATAAAGTATAACTATAAAACTTAGCAGTCCAATTTTTTTCACTGAATCTATTAATATTTTATCGAAGAATTAATCAAAAGCAAGAAAAATTCTTATTAATTATATTTAATTAAATTAAAGTTTCAGTTATTCAAATTAAAAGTCTCTTTTGAATTTTAATTTTAATAATCGTCTGCTTTTATCAGCACATTAAAAAAATAGACAAAAAAATTATAGCAAAAATTCAAGAAAAAAAATTGACATGATATAATTGCTATTCTTTAATTAATTTAGAAAGAATTTTTTTTATTGTAAAATTGCGACTTCGAAATATTTCATTCAAGAAACTTTTGCTAAACAGAAATAATAGTAAATGACGTAAAAGCTCTTTATTTACATTTGTATTTCGTATTATTCTTATTAATAATATTTAATTTAAACAATAACTGTAACTTTTCCAATTAAAAGTCATTTTTGAATATTAAGTTTAATAATGGTCTGCTTTCATCAGCATATTCATTACAAAAAAAAATAGACAAAATTAATAGAATTGTTATTCTTTAATTAATTTAGAACAAATTTGTTTTTAAATGTAAAAATTTTGATTTCAAACGATTTAATTCAAGTATCAGTTGCTACACAGAAAAGAATAGCAAATGACGTCAAAGCTCTTTATGCATTCTTTATTTACATTTTCATTAAAGTTAAAGATTAAAAGTTATTTAGCTTTTGTTATCAAAACTCTTCTGGAAATTATTCTAGTTAATAATTGAAGTTTTTGTAATTCTGTTTATTTTATATATTTTTGACTATACATTTTATATATAGCTATGTATTTTATATATAGGCTTAAAGGTTATTTATTTTATACATCTTTAATTTTTTATTTATAATTACGTTGCATTTAATTTTACCCTAACGGTTACTTGTTCGTGAATGTTTAAACACGATTTCGATTATCGTAAATATTCTGCGAACAATATTTTTAAAAAAATTATGTTTTTTCTTAATTTCTTTTGAATTTAAAATAGTACGTTTATAAAATTGTTTTATCGTTTTTTTAATATCTTTTACGTTTATTTCAAAAATTACATAAAAAAGAATTTTTTACATTCTAAATATTTGTTATTTATTTAATCAAACTATTTTAGCCATACAAAAGAGAATTAAATATTTGAATGCTGTTCCTTTCTTAATTTTTTCGATAGGCTTTGATCATTATTTTCATCATTATTATTCCGGTCTAATTAGCATAATGTGTACACAAAATGACTGTAGAGCGACAAAGCAAACTAAACCACTATCGGGCTTTTGCTTCATTGAAGAAGATAATACACTCATGTCCATGAATTAAGGACAATTCAGAATCACACAGAAATTGAACTCTAAAGTAAAAATTTCACCTGTAGAATTATCACACACATCTTGAAGAAGAATATGCAAATTACAGGAAGCCAATAGATGGCGCGGATAGTACGTCACAATGACAAAAGTGTAAGGCAAGGAATTGTGGCAAAGAAGTAAAATTGTTCACAAACGCTTTAAAAGCCTTTCAGTGCAATAACCGCATAGTTATGGCACAAAGGAAGCATTTGGATGATTTCTTACGTGGTAGAATTATCGGACGACTGGAATGTGGACGTACCCAGCTGGAAGTATGCGAGGAACTTGGAATCGCCCAGAGTGTCATCTCCAGGCTTTGGCAACGATTCCAAGATGATGGTAATGTGAGTAGATGTAACAGCACAGATCGCCCCCGAGTTACAACGCCGAATGAGGACCGGTATTTAGCAGTTACTGCCAAAATAAACAGACGGAGCACAGCATCAGACCTGTCTCGTCAGCTCTCTTCAACTACCGATGCGACAGTTTCAAGGCAGACCGTGTACAGACGCTTAGGGCACATTGGTCTATATGCTCGTAGGCCTGTCAGATGTGTTCGACCTACCGAAACTCACTGTCGCCCGCGATTAACCTGGTGTAGAGAGGATACTGCAACAGTGGTCTGGTGTGATGTTTTTCGACGAGTCCAGTTTTAATTTGCAGTCTGATTATCGCCGGACTTTCATATGGAGAGTTCCAGGTACCCATTAACACCAAGAGAACACCATTGAACGACACCGTTACGGTGGTCGAGGATGGCTCGTTTGGGGAGGAATTATTCTTGGTTCCAGAACTGACCTGCATGTTCAGAGTGTAACAATGACAGGCCACATCTATCGGGATGTCATTCTGGAACAACATGTACGTCTGTTTCGGGGCGCCATGGGTGATGAATTTCTGTTTATGGATGACAACGCCCGTCCTCATCATGCAAACATTGTAAACGAATGCCTTCAATTGGAGGATATCACCCGTATGGATTGGCCAGCACACTCACCGGACATGATTCCAATAGAGCATGTGTAGGATATGATTGGCCGACGAATTGCAGCCCGTCAACCCCCTCCCACCTGTCAACCGGAACTTCGGAGGGCATTGCTTGATGAGTGGTGTAATATTTCCCAAGATCAAATTGAGTATTTGATACTCTGCATGCCTAGGCGTTGTAAGGCCTGTATTGCATCTCCAGGGAGTAAAAATCGCAATTTTTATTAATTATGTCAAACATATAGCATCTCTTTTGCTCTTTACCTTTTATTTAATAAATAGACTTTACAAATAAGTCAAATTTGTTTTGCTTCTGTCTCTTTCTTTGTCTGAACTTCATTATCCTTAATTTATAGACATGAGTGTATAAAAACATAATCTTCCATGGAACAAAAATTTTAATAGAACATATTTCTAAGCACTTTTATTTAATGTCAAATAGAATAAAATGAAACATGACATTTGGAAACATTTCGTATGAAATACGTTACTATAATGTTTTTAAAATAGGACTGTAGGAGTAAAACAAATTTGGAAGTAATAACGACGACACAGACGAAAAAATAAATAATCCGACTTGTCAACTCAAACCTTTCCTCCAGTTTTATGTTAATCTCTAGTATGATTAATGAAAATAACATTACAAAACTTTTTAAAATCGCAGACTGACACCCATTAATTGCAGCGAACTTCCTGCGCAGCTGCCTTTATTAAGAAAATGAAAAAAAGGAAGGAAAAGTTTGCAAAAGGACTTCGTTAATGGCGCAATTTTTATGGCTTAATTAATCACCTGATGTTCAGTCGGTAAACAAATTCACCCATGTTAAACCGTATTAGCATGTGAGACAAGGTCATGATACTTTTCTCAATATCATTCCAAATCTTAAAAACAAAAACCGAAAAATTTTCTTAGTGAACTTCTAAAATAAATTCTTGAAACTTAATAGACTCATGTACATAAATTAAGGATAATGAAGTTCAGGCAAAGAAAGAGACAGAAGTAAAACAAATTTGACTTATTTGTAAAGTCTATTTATTAAACAAAAGGTAAAGAACAAAAAAGATGCTATATGTTTGACATAATTAATAAAAATTGCGATTTTTACTCCCTGGAGCAAATTTCAAAAAAGAACCTATTTACAAAAAACAGTATAACATGGTTAGTATGATGGTTAATATGGAGTATGTCTCCCGGACAATGCAATACAGACCTTACAACGCCTAGGCATGCTGAGTATCAAATTATCAATCTGATCTTGTTGAATATTATATCACTCTTCAAGCAATGCCCTCCGAAGTTCCGGTTGACAGGTGGGAGGGGGTTGACGGGCTGCAATTCGTCGGCCAAGCATATCCCACACATGCTCTATTGGATTCAATCCGGTGAGTATGCTGGCCCATCCATACGGGCGATATCCTGCAATTGAAGGCATTCTTCTACAATGTTTGCACGGTGAGGACGGGCGTTGTCATCCATAAACAGAAATTCAGCACCCATGGCGCTCCGAAACAAACGTACATGTTGTTCCAGAATGATATCCCGATAGATGCGGCCTGTCATCGTTACACTCTGAACATGCAGGTCAGTTCTGGAACCAAGAATAATTCCTCCCCAAACGAGCCATCCTGCACCACCGTAACGGTGACTTTCAATTGTGTTCTCTTGGTGGTAATGGGTACCTGGCGCTCTCCATATGAAAGTCCGGTGAGTATCAGACTGCAAACTAAACCTGGACTAAACCTGCAAACCAAACTAAACCTGCAAACTAAGGTGTGGCCAACCAGCGGCCAACTTTGAATATTTTTCTGGCCCGTGACATTTATCACTCTTTTACAAAATATGTTATATTATTTATTACACTTTTACAAAATATGCCAAAGTAATTATGACATCCAAAATCCCAAAAATGCTAAACGTCCTCGAAAGTCTCTCAAAATTGATTCCACTTCCCACCCCTGACTTAACCAATGCGTTTACCCAATGCGTTTTCGCAATCATTTCTCCTTACGTTGTACTTCTTTTAATTTGTTAGATTAATTCTATCTGTTTACTTGCATTTATCTCGAACCTTTTTCTTCAATTCTGCTTATTAATTATTTTTATTTGTTTTTATATGTTTATATATTAAATATAAATGAAAGAAAAAAAAATGAATCAATAAAAACCTTCCTCGATTTGTTTAGATTACATCAAAACTTTATGTGTGTCTTTCTTTTAATTCTTTATATATATGTATATGTATATCTGGGCAAGTCACCTATTAGTCCTTACCTGCTTTGTTTTACAATGTATTATCTCATAACTTCAAAGGACTCCAACTCAAGATAGAAGCTAGCGGCTGCTTCGCAACCAAGGTGCTTCGCACCAACACAAAACATCATATGCCAAAGTAGTAAAAACCAATGTATTCAAAAAATACTTTATATGTGCATCCCTATATTTAAAAATGAACTGTCAAAATTATGAGAAAAACCAACTTTAATTTTAAAATAATATTCTTGCGAATATAGGACAGATATTGCCTGTTATATTTATGAGTTCGCAGAATAATTAGACTATATTCTGCAAACTCATGATGCGCGAGCATCTGGGAACATCTAGTATAACAGGTTCTATGTGTTCTCTTTAAGTGGAACATATAAATAGGTTCTATGTGTCATTTTAAGTGAAACATAGAACCCTATCAGGCCCGTCATCTCATGCTGTTTTCTAAATAGCAGTATTTATATACCTATACGAAACACAAACTCTCAGCTAGCAAATAGTACAGTTGGGTGAAACATAAGCACACATTTAATTTTTTAAAATTTTACCGAGGATTTAAAATGAATTAGATACTTAGATTAGAGCAATTCTGCAAAATTAAAAAATTACAAATTTTTTCTTCATAACTTTCACTATGAAAAAATTACAAGACGGTTGAAAGTTAAAACAATCACGTTCAAAATTAAACACGACTAAAATTTAAAAATATATTATGAGTCATTTTTAAAATATTAGTCTGTTATTAAAAAATCAAATAGAGTTTTCTTTCTTTCCAAATCATAATGTAGTTGCACGGTATAATAAAAGTTATTCGCAGATTTATTTAATTTAAGAAAATTAAACATGTGTCCTCAATTATTTTGTCTTCAAAACTATGTTTGGAATACGAATCTGCAGGAATGTGGTGAAAATTTTCTCATATTTTATCTTTATTCCATATAAAATAATTTTTAAAGAAATTTAACCATTTAAATATTTAGCCATTTTGCCTAAATCATAAATATATTAAATAAATTTTAATCTTAATTACAATAACCCATATAATATAAAACATCATTACAAATGGAATTTAAAAAATAAAATTCTTTTACACAATTCTAATTACTCACAGAGGTACAAAAATAATTGACTG
>BPLQ01009740.1:111013-124228 GCA_021605075.1 Caerostris darwini | reverse complement strand
CTTGTCTGTTAGAATTTACGACTCTTTGCAGACGTCGCCGGTCTCGGTCGTTAAGTGCAGGCGGTCGACCACTGCGCTGTCCATGGTGGGATGTTATGCCTGAAATTTCATACTCTCGGCACACTCTTGACACAGTGGATCTGGGAATGTTGAATTCCCTAACGATTTCCGAAATGGCATGACCCATGCGTCTAGCTCCAACTAACATTCCGCGTTCAAAGTCTGTTAATTCCCGTCGTGCGGTCATCATCACGTCAAAACCTCTTCACATGAATAACTTGAATAGAAATGAAAGCTCTGCGAAATCACTGCGCCTGTTCTACGCGATGCTACTGCCATCTGAAAATTTGCATATTGCTATCCCATGACTTTTGTCACTTCAGTGTATATATTGGACTTGTAAATTTGCAACCTTTTATAGGTGTTTTAATTATCAAAAATGGAACTAAAAATTTCAAAATTTGTGCTTAAGCCTATTATGTAAAGCATAGATTTTTAAGCTAAATAATGTTCTTGAAAATTTAGTATGAAATGTGAAAGTGCTCTTTTCATTTTCTATGTACTCCTCTAGAGAAAATTCAACTATTCAATTATACTTTGTCTTATAAAGAAAATTCAAAAATATTCTCAATAACTTTTTTAAGATTTTCTTCAAATATATAATTTTATATGAATCTGTGTTTACTTAAAATATTCTAACTGTATACTACATTATTTATAAATTTAATAAATAATAATCCATTATAACTAGGCATTTTAATTTGATAATCATGACGAAACTTAATCTTTTCTAAAATTTTAAATTTTTCAAAGATTTCCTCTTTGTTTCTTCTTTAAAATGCAATCAACGTTATTTTTAAGAAATTTCTCATAATTCAAACTACTTTCATATTATGCGTTAGTGTAGCGAAATATAAATCAATGAAGTGAAGTAAGCAACACTAAAATTCATGTGCTAAATATAACATGAAAACCAAAAATTCAAGTTATTTTCATGAAAGAGAGATAATATCATTTAAAACTGAAGGGAAAACAAAAACTACAATAAACAAAAACGAAAGATGCAAATATTTTAAGAGCATGTGAAGTTTTTGTTTTATAATCTTAAATAAGTGCAAAGTGCAGCACCTACTTAGTAAGCCAGCTTTTATAAATGGCTAATTGCAATCTGTTTTATGACTCCATTAAGAAATTCAAATTATCTATTGATGAAAATGCCTTCATATTTATTGGTTCAACATAACAGCATATTTAATACTGTTTTAAGGAATGTCCAATATTCAATCTCCTTTTTAACAATTTACAGCTGAGTTCAGAATATTCTTAATATAAAATTATTTTCTATCATAAGTAATTATTTGATTAACTAAAATAGCAGTTTCCTTCTATTTATAAAATGGTTAAGGATTTATAAGACTTTAAAATATTCAAGAGCTTTAGATTATTTACTTTTTAGCTATCAATTCATTTAGGAATAACAACAACAGAAACTCAAATATTTTGATGTTTAAATTTGTTTTTAAATAAACTGTAAACTAGGTACAGCTAAAATTTTCTTTTAACCATTAAATATGAAAAGAAACATAACTTACCACATCAAAATTAAGAAGTAAAATTTTAGAATGTAGTTATTATGATCCAGTATCAATGAAAAGTATTAATGAAAACTATTACATTCAATACTCTGAATTAAATATATAGTATATATATTCACTTAAAGATCAACGTAAAAATTCAAAGCAAATATTTAACTTTCTTTTATAACCAAATAAACATTCACCGCTCTTTTTTCCCTTAAGGAGAAAAAATAAGTTTTTGAATTCACCATAAGATCACAGTCAAAAAATTACCATCATCCGCTACTTATACTTCAAAGCACGTTATTGGCTCTAAATCTTCTAGAGGCTTACACCTTAGTTTTTTAGATAAGTGAATCAAAAACAAAGGCACACATCCAAAGAAAAAGATATCCTCTTTTTTCCTTGGTGTTAAAATAGGAAATTCTTTGCAAGAAATTAAAAATACAGCACATATATGACAGTCTTTTCATTTTTCAATTACGAGCTGGTAATTTTACTCATTCACACAATTAGTCATAAAAAATATTATTTTCTTAAAAAATTACCATAAAAGTAAAGCATCATTTCAATGCCTCTTTTAAATTTTCCAAGAGCATTAAGGAGGATGAACATTTCCTTTCCTTCATTATCGGAGCACTAAAGCCTTTTGATTTCATCTAAATGTTTATAAAAAAAAATTTGAGAATTTCTGAAGACCACTTTTCAAAGCGCAACTTTCATCTTGTTTTCATGGATCTAGATAACATTAAAAAATATCTTTATATTTCTTGGAAAGCCAAATCATTTGACAAAAATAGCAACATGAAATTTCTTTGTCCTTTATGGAAACGTTAGTTACGAACATAAAAACTAAAATTATCAGATTTACCAAAGAAAAATACAAAGTCATTTTTTCTAGTATCACTTTAATTTTTATATACAAATAAGTTTCTACATATTTAAAAAATATAATTACTATAAAGTTAATACAAATATACAATGAATAATTATAATAAAATCAATCATGGAACAGGAGCATTAATTTTGTAAAAATAAATAAATAAATTATGCCTGATTTTATTGAAAGAAAATTTGTCTTTCGGATTTACTTTTAAATATTGGCAATTCTTTAAAAATGTATGAGATAAAAATTTGTATTGAGCAGGTTATCCAGTTTTCCTAACTAGAATACTGTAATAAAAACACATCAATAGAAGATGATTCCTCTGAATTAATTTTAATAGATATTAAAGATAAATAAGCACTAATAAACGCATTATAACAATATTCCAACACAAACTTAATAATGAATCTTGTGAAGAATACAATTAATGCTAAAACCTTGAAAGAAAAATTTTGTGTGGGACTTAAGTTTTGTTAAAAACAATTGAGATACTTCATTTGGCTTAAGCAACAGGATTTTTTTTTATTTTACTTTTAAAAATATTTTCGAAAGTAAAAGCATTTAAAACTTGAAAAATAGGAAAAATCATTATTTTCCTAGAAAATAATTTAAGTATAAAATAATATTTGATTTAAAAGTATAATGCTCTGTTAGCTTATAAACAAATTTATTCAAAGCTAATAGTTAAAGAAATATTGCAAATAATAACGAAATATAGTATTTTTAGTACGTCATAATTTACATTTCAGTTAATAAAATGGGTCTTTTTTTTTTAAACTGATATTAATTAAAGGAATAAAAACAATAGTTGAATAACGATAATTCGGAAATATTCGTTTATTTAAAAGCACGATTGCATCTATTAATGATAGGTATAATTCCTTGAAATTTTAACTCCAACGTTATTAAAAATATCTGATTGCTTTAAAGCATAAAAATATAAATTCTTTTTAAATCATTTGAGTAATCAATTAAATTGCTATGATAAAAAAATGTAATACATAAAGGATAATAGAGAGTTTTTGCATACCGTACGTTAGTTACCGTAGGACGTCCGTTGGCTTTTTCTCCCTAGCGCGCATGCTCATAGGAAACTGAGCATGCGCGCTAGGGAGAAAAAGCTAACGGATGTCCTACGGTAACTAACGTACGGTATGCAAAAACTCTCTAATATCATTGAATAAAGGATAACATTATTACTCTGGCATCTGAATTATTCATAGATTTTAATGCTTATAAAAAATATAATCATTGAAATAGACTTAAATTAGCGTAACTTTAATTGCAAATTTATTAACATGCAAAATGTTGTCTTTGTAACATAATTTTTAACATATTTAAACAGTCATCTTAAATGTTAATAAGATAAAGTATATAGATTCATTCAAGGTTACAGTTTATATTTACAAAATAAAATATAAATATTTTGGTATTAATTCTATTAATTCTGATAAATTACTTGATTCTTAGATATAAACTAAATATTTTCGTATTAAATTAATTCGTAATAGCCATGAAATATTATAATAAGCTTAGTACAGAATTTAAAAATGTTCATAAATATGATTGAAATATATTTCTGCTTAACGTTCTTAAATTATGAATGATTACAAATATGATGTAGAGAATAATAAATAAATATTTTTATATTAAAAACTTAATAATAACTTGTTTAAGATTATGAAAATGCTCCCTTTCGAATAATTCTTTCCGATATCGTTATTGTTACAAATAACATGTATATTATTCTTAAATTATAGAAGATTCTAATTCAGTGTTCGTTATAAATAATCCAATATATTTTTTAACCTAGAAGTAGTTGAATTTGGGGAAAGCCAAGCAATATTACAGAAACTAAAAGAAAATCGTTTCATTTTCTTACTTTTTCAGTGAAAAATTTAAAATTATTTACAAATTTACATATATATGTAGAGAAAGAGATCAGTCAAAACAGGATGACCTCGATATCAAAATTCTCGTAACCCATTAAGTATATCATGAATAATCCACAGGTAGGAAGAGATTAATTGCCTTCCGAGAGGGCTTTCAGTGGTAATTGTACAGCACTTGTTTATCTAATGATAGAAAACTCTGAAAACTCACACCAATCAGCATTACTGTCGATAGGCACTCACATAAGTCGACATAATTTGACATAAAATTTCTGAAAACCATTTTACAATGAAGATGATGATATAAATTGAAACATGTAACCCAGTAACGCGTCACAATAATCATCACATTAAATTTAAAATCTTTATCAAGCTGGCAGTACACATTATTATTGGTCCACGAATTGGAGAACACAATTAACGACCGAACAAAAAAAAATCCATCAAAACATTTATTATTTTAAAATAATTCACAATCACATAATTACTACTTATTATTAAATCATAATACTATAAAAATTAATATACAATTAACTTCAATAAAAAAATTAACAGAACAAAAATTCCATTGGAGATATAAAATCTTAGCAGCGATGCATAAAAACTTCCCACAGACACAATAGAACATCATTCCTCAATTGAATAACGATCCCCCAAGACTATTCTCCTTTATTTCCTTATCCTGGAGCGACATTCCATTCACAGGCCAAAGTCTTATCTAAACAATTACAAGTGTCAGGGGAAATGCAAAGAAAACAAAGCCAACTTTTCGCGAGATACATATTTTAATCCTTTCAATCAAGCAGTAGAAAAACACCTCAGCGATAGGCGCTAATCCTATAATCTTGGGAAGATTCCTATAGTTCTGATGGTCTTTCCAAGAAGTTCTCCCGTTCCTCCAGGCTGACACTGCTCAAACAATTGATCATCCTAGGGGATTGCTGTCATTTGTTATTGCGCATTTCCTGCGCAAGAATTATCTCACTTCTTCACTCCAATTATTCCGACGTTATGGAGAACTTTATTATTCTGATTTCTCCATTCATGAGTTATTCGAATAATTCGGAGAGATACTGTCTGGAAAGGGGAAATCCCTTGGTAATTAAACGTTTCTATAGAGAAAAGATAACAGAGTAAAAAAAAGGGTGGTAATTATTATAATACGATACAAAATATAACTAATTCAAAGTTTGAATCAGTTAAGACATGGACATAAAATACAGATACATCAGATTGGTTGTAAATAGGTTTCTAATATACAAATTGAAATTCATTTAATTAATAAAAAGGCTTTTTGTCTTTTTTTTTTTCTGAAAATAAGTTTAAAAGGGTATAATTTTAACTCAGGCTTCATCTTGAACTAAGAAAAACATAGCGTATACATATTATTTATTGATGAAAAATAATAAGATAAAAATGGTATCCAAAGGTCTTTTTCAGCTTAGAATATGTACTTTTTAACACGTAGGATGCAGTTCCTTCTGCATGAATGTTAGTTTATGTTCTTGATAAATATATTGAACACTTTATAACAGGTAATGATTTCGGGACTCAGTGATGACGCAAGAGGGCCCAGGACCATATTCTTTAGGCGTGCAAGTTGCAGTCACTACTTTAAGAAACGAAGAGTTCCAATGATGATTATGATAGAGTGTGTAAGCGCATCGAATTGACAAAGACGGCTGGTGAAATTTTTCCGGATTTCTTACTATACAAAACCCAAATGTGACGCAGGTGTATTTAAAAGCTCTCCTAAAAGGCATTATTCGTTTATTTAATGTATTGTTTATTATTTTCAATATTTATTTACTTTAAATTCTTATACATTGTTGGATATCGTGTTCCACTAATGTATGTCAGGCTTATTGAATAGAGCATTGTTAGAGCATTGAGCAGTATTAGTCACCAATAGTATCAGTCACAATAGTACTAGCATTGCATAGTAAAAGTCACCAATAGTCAAAGAGGATTTTTAGAATTAAGTGATCCACATTTAAGTGTCGTATAAATGAAAACCCAGAAAAATTATCTTAAGGTAACTTGACTGTCAATGCGAAACGGTTTAAGCACGCTGTCACAATTGCCATCTAGTCTCTTCGTTTCTTAAAGCAATAACGGCAACTGACACCTCCAATAGATTTGAACCTGAGTTTTGCTGCCTGTTAGTTGCACATGTTGCCACTAGGCCATGAGTAGAACTCTAGGAAAGTATAATCATCTCATCATGGTCAGCCGTGGACTTATGGAGACAGTTCTTAATGGAATATGAAGTCCCCGTTATATATATAAAAAAGCATTGAAACTTCAATAATCGTTAACATGCCATGCATTGTATATATTATACAATTTGCATGAAATAAATTACATAATTATTTTAAGAAGTTAAAATAAATCTTCTTCTAGATTGTATAAATAAAAGTTGTCCCAGCTATTTTAAGTTTTATAGTTTTTATTTTATATAAGAAAACTAGATTTTAATTTATGTAATAGAAAAATAATGTAATGTAATAAGTTAAAATTTGCATTTAAAAGAATGATTTACAAATTGATGTATTTACTTTATTATTCTATCCTTTCTTATAACATTACAAAACAAAATTAGTACATGCATATGAAAAAAAAAATTCAGTCTCTTATTTTAAAGTAGAGTATCAAATTATTGGCATTATTCAAACATAATCGTTAATTTTTAATAAATTGGAACATTAAAATTAACTTATAATTTATTATTTTTCACTTAAAAGATCCAGAAGATGAAATCCTCTTAAAAGCAATCTTAATTCCTAAAAGAAAACATTTATTGATCATTAGAATTTCGTACGCAAAGACATAAAAGTAATTTTAAAAAAATTCTCAAAAATTGTTGAAAAAATATTTTCAACTATATGTTATCTATTCTGTTAAAAAGTATTCTCAAAAACTTAAAAATCGAAATAATTTCAATTGCAGTGAAATGCTTCGATTAATTATACTAACAAATTAAAAACTCGTAATGTCTTGACTATTTTAAAAACTCATCAAAAATTGCTTAATTATCTATATTTGTTTTTAGAAAATATGACTTCGGTGAACAATAAAGGACGTCTTTTGTTTCAATCTCTCTCAAGTTTTTTGTTCTTAAAATAAAGCTTATAAAGGAAAATAACATCCTTGCTGAAATTTTGTCTTCAAATGCCGGTGGTTTAAGAAAACTATAAGTTTGAACATGACTGACATAAAGTAGTTAAAGCATCTTCAAATTTCATTTCTGTACTAGGATGGCTTCCTACTAGACCAGTTTCTATAAGATTGCAAATTCTCAAAAAATTCGAAAGGAGATGTGAATAAGAGCGGAAGTCCTACATATTTAAATTAATGCAAGTAAAAAAAAAATATGCAGTACTTCACTTCCAAAAACTTTTTTTACTACATTGAGGAAAGATGTAACTGCAGTATTTTAGATGGCTTCAAATTTAGAAACCGAAGTTGGGCTCTGTCGCTTTCAAAAGGCTAGAAATCAGACTTTGGGGAAATTTAATGCGGATCAATCACTGGTGGAATTTTCAATGTATTCTAAATAATAATTTCAAAAATTATAAAATAAGTTTTTATTTTAATAGTATAGAAAGATTAATTAGCTAAAAAGAGAAAAATAATTTATCGTATAGTTTAATAAAAACGATTAAATAATTAAATCAAAAGAAATTCACCTACAATTATATATCAATAATAATAAAAAGAGAGGTATGTCTTTTGGAATAATATACTAGAAATAACTGGCTACATTTTTATACAACAATTTATATCATGATTATGGGTGTTTCAAAAGATATTTCCAGCAAAATGAAATTTTGTATAAAATGTTTGTATAAAAGTGTTTTATAAAATATGTCCAGCAAAATGAAATTTTGTATAAAATGTTTGTATAAAAATGTTTTATAAAATATGTCCAGCAAAATGAAATGTTAGTATACTTAATATAAAAGAAGGCTTCATGTAAAAAAAGGATTACGTTTTATTGAGTAAATATCCGGATGTATGTTAGAGTTTTATCAAGCTATTGGAAATACACAAAATTTATTTAAACAATAACTTTCATTCAATTGTATTTCAAATCTTATATAAAAAAAACCTTAAACTTGGAAAAATTTAAAGACAGTGACATGTGCTTTGTACAAAGGAATTTTATATTTAGCTTCATTAGGAGCTTCTGTTATTCCTGATATAAAATTGTAGATAAATTTTGCGAAGTAAATTATTTTATTTCTAGTTTCCATTAAACTACATTATAAATTATTTATCCCTTTTTGATTCCTTAATTAATGTGTGCATTTTAAATTAAGCCTTTTTTTATAAAAAATTTTTTAACTATTTTTATTTTCTACTCTTTATTCATAATTACACGTTGTCAATCCAACTATTTAATTTAAAAAACAATTTTAACAAAAAAAAATAACCTCATTTTACTTCTAGAATTTTGTTATTATTTACAACATTACTTTTAAAAGCACTCTTCAACATTAAAATTATAACACCGAGAAGGAAAAGAGGTAGAATTATGCAAATCCCACAATTGGTAGACTCGCAAAAGATATGCAAATGATCGAAGTTTCAAGACCCTAACTCTTATCTGTGTAAAGTGGGTGGGGATTGATCAAAAAAAGCTAGTCGAAACTAAAAAAATGGCAGATCGAAAACTTTTAATTTTAATTTTTATATTCAACCAAAGCTGCAAGTTTCAGAAAAAGTATTGTAGAAATTTGTGCAATGTCTAGTGTTTGCTGAAGTGGGAGCTATCACCAATTATCCCACACTGAAATGACCAGAATTTTTGAAATGAGATCCTTGAAATTATTTCTCCGGTAGATCGCAATACGATTTTGCCGGGACGTCAGCATTTTCCAACTTTGTGAATCCCAGTGGTGAAATTTTGGGGGTCCGCAACAACGTAGAATCTCAATAAGACGTGCAAAAAGGCAAACCACACAATGGATGTATAGTCTCCTTATAAGGTGTGCTCATATTGATTCATGCACTGCTGAAAGCGAAATTAGATTACACATTTCAAATCTAGGATCTTAATGATATCTGCACAAGCCATCATAATACATTTTCAATAAAATTTGACTACCATCTAGTCATGTAGTTCCTGGTGTTCTATTGACCTCACGATAATGCACTCAAAGGCTAGCAGCTTGCAGATTTGGTTTAGTTTGTCGCTCTAGGGTAATTTTTTGCAGACTTTGAGTTAATTAATCTGGGACCTACAATTTAACGTGGATTCCGAACAACTAACAAACATCCCTGCCACCGCCAGGATTCGAACCTGAATCCTGTGGTACCAAGGGCCAAGCATGGTGCAGAGGTGGCAATAGAAAGAAAACATTTTGTTTTTCAAAAGATTCCTATCCAAGAAAGTATTCATGCCACCTAAAAAACGCAAATTTGAAGACATTTAATGTGTAGTGTTAGAGAATTGTTTTGTGTGAAGAATATAAGAAAGCCTTTGTGTCTCTAGTTACTCTTATGTAAAATAGCATTGCTAATTTTAAGCGACATCAGGAATCAACAATTTTCAGCTGGTTGTGAGTTAAGATGAACAGAGAAAGTGAGTTAAGATGAACAGCAGGTTGTGAGTTAAGATTTTAAAATCAAAACTAAATAACCAAAACAATTTTATGCTACAAATTTAAGGCATTATTACAAATTTATTATTACAAATTTATTATTACAAATTATTACAAATTTAAGGCCGGGTTTATTATGACCTTCAATATTTCTCGGGAAAAACACCCCATATAGAAGAAGAGTTTATAAAAAGAAACATTACTGCAGTAATTTCTGCTTTAGATTCAGAAAATAAAAATTTACTCAAATTGAGTGAGCAAAAAACCTGCTTAATACAATCTGTGGAATGGCTAATTTCTACTATTTCTGATCACGTTTTAAGTAATTTGCATATAAGTGGTATCGTTGGAAACGGTTCAAAGGGAACTAACTTATGATGTAATGCGATTGATTAACAAAATTAATTAACATGGTTAATTAACCGCTAACTCGAAATTTTTCCATTGTGGAACTTGAGATTTTTACCGCAATCGATTCAGCATGATGAAATTAGTATATGATAATTTTTTGTAGTGATCTGATTAAAACTTTTGTAGATATAAAGGGTTAAAAATTAATTTTTCAAATGTTAAATGAAACTTTCGCTTAATAAACGATATCTCGTGTTCTAATTAACATTTTTTTTTTTTTTTAATTTTGCACCAGTCGAAAGAAAGAACTTTTCCAAAATAAAAAACAAAATTTTAGTCACAATTTTCAAGTGTCGTCAATCCTTAAAATATTTTTTTTTAAAATTATTATGAAAAGTTTACGAGATATTCAACAAAATGTCAATTAGGGATCCGTTTCTAAATTAAAAAAATTAATATAAACTTGCTGTTGTTGCACAACGCTCATGTCGCGTTCTCGAATTCGAAAAGAGAAAAGTGAACAAGGTAATAATTTAATTCATTTGATTTAAGGTTTTGAACTTTTCATTTCATTTGTTTATGAATTTAACTACATTTTATTATTTTAAAATACTAGTTATATTTTCCGAAAAATAATTCAGTTCTATATTTTTCTGAAGCGAAAATTATGATAATTTGACTTCATAAAATCTTGACAAATAAAACAGAAAAAATAAATAATTTTAAAGGGGCTAATTTTATACTTTAAGTAAATTTTTAAATAAAAATATTAATTAATCATTTGCTTTATTAAAGCTATTGGACTAATTTTTTTTTTTTTTCAAATCAGAACAGTATCAGTCTTTAAATATATAAAATTGATTACACTTATATTATAAAGTAATAAAATGTTCTGTCTTTTTTAATTATATTTACAAAATATTAAAATGATCTTTAAAATTTTTCACTATTTTGCAAAGATATATGCAATATAGTTTATTATTTTGTAATATATACACACAATTGATTTTTATATACAATTCACAATATTTTCAAGCTTTTATCCAATAATATGCGTATTTATTTCCGCACATTATATACTTACTTAGGTAGGATCTGGTATTTCTTGCTACATTTTATTTTATTTGTTAACTTGTGTTGAAAAGAAATAAAGCATTGTTTCACGTTATAAATCCGAAATACTAGTTAAAAAAAGGCAATATATAATATATAATTTGTCGCAATTAGGGGCATCTACACATTTTTTTTCTTTTTCGCTGCACATCAGAAGGCATTTTATCATACTTATGCATAGCACAAGCAGCCTATCGATGGATAATAAGTGAAGAATATTGCTTTCCGAGAAGACTTTTACAGGAAATTAATTCTCATTTGCTTGTAGTATGAGAAAAAACTCCGCAAGTAATCTGACTATCGAAGTCAAACGTATTTACACGTTGCCACAATCGCCCTTGAATCTTGTTGTTTCGAAAACACGGATATTGCAAGAGGATTTTTGGAATCACTGACATGGATTGACTGTATTTTGTGTGTGTGTGTGTGTGTGTGTGTGAGTGCGTGCGTGCGTGCGTGCGTGCGTGCGTGCGCTTATGCGCATTTATATATTTTATTTTCGTATGAAAATTTATAAATTGTTTTGAATATGTGCTAGAGTGGGCAACTAGCATGCAGAAGAATCAGGATTCAATCAATTTGTGGCGTGAGTTAAATCATAGATGCACGAAAACTCAATGTCCTGGCGTAATACCATAAGTAATCGTTTGTCTCTAATATTAAATTATCTTAGTAATTTAGTCCATTTTTAGAATTTTTTCGACAGTTTTGATTAAACAGAGCTTTAGTACAGGGAAAGGAAAGTCTTCCTAATGATAGATTTTTAGTAAGGGTAAGAAATACTAGGAGACATTTATTTTTAATTATTATTTTTTATATATGGCTTACAATTAGCAAGTGTATTTGATTTCAAACGGATGCGAAACTTTTTTTAAAAAATAACCAAATAAACAATTTTTAATGATATCTAATAATTTTTATTGAAGTTATAGAATATTACAATAGTCATCTTCAAAATATCACCTGCATTTCGAAGAATAATACGTATTACAGATTATAGGTATAATAATACAGATTATGTTATCCAAATTTTTTTTTTTAACTAGCAAATAGAAACCGCCAAAGTTCTAATGTATGTTAATGTTTTACAAAATTTTAAAATTAAATTTTTAAAGCTATTTATAAATCATTAAAAATTATTTATTTAGTAAAGAGTTAGTTATAAATCCCTCTTAATTCTTGTATAATTCTATCACTATAAATTAAATATGATATTTTTACTACCTACAGTTATGTAAAATATCTAAAATAGATGTCATTGATTTCAGTTCAAATTAATGACTACATTTCTAAAAAATTTTAAAATAAAATTATTTATTTTTCAAAAAGTTTCAACTTTAAAAAAGATGATGTGCTTCCTATTTAATTACTGTACATATAATCAAAATATCATCTGCAATTCGATAAAAAAATATATGTTCAGTTTTATTATGATTTACAACTAATATTAAAAAAAGTGTAATTAATAATTAATTCAATTTATTTAAGTGGATATCGTTTACAAGAAAAATAAACAGTTTTCAAAAAAAGGTGAAAGATTCTTTCTGTGGTGTAAGAAGTTAAACAATAGAGAGTTTTTGCATACCGTACGTTAGTTACCGTAGGACGTCCGTTAGCTTTTTCTCCCTAACGCGCATGCTCATAGGAAATTATGTTTCCTATGAGCATGCGCGCTAGGGTGAAAAAGCTAACGAACGTCCTACGATAACTAACGTACGGTATGCAAAAACTCTCTAATATTTCATAACTTTATTGAAAAGCCCTCCAGTAAATGTCGATGAAAAGTATCT
>BPLQ01009740.1:92617-111003 GCA_021605075.1 Caerostris darwini | reverse complement strand
TTTTCCTTGGTTGGAAAGCAGGAATTATCGGTGCTTTCTGACATGTTATGCTTCAAAAAAAGCTTTCACTGGTGCATCAGATACTTACAGCGTTAACTAACATGTCTGTTTTCAACCATAGCAATCGAGGCTTATTTTGTCCTAAAATAAAATAATAAAAATGTTTACATCATTGTTTGTCTATAAATATATTGAATTGTATCCATACATTATTAAATTAAAAAATTCTATCCTTATATATTTAACATAGATTATGAATTTTAAACCCTACTAGTAGACATGATTTGGCGTAATGCAGATTAAATTAAATAATAATAAAAATAAAGTTTAACAAATTCTGTTTAGAAAACATTTGAATATTGCAAAATTCAAATTTAGAAAAGTTTCAAAAGCATCCTATCCCTGCCATATATACATACATAATGCATGTATATATGTAGATATACCATGTGTGTGTGTATCTCATTTTGTTAGTTAAATATTTCATATAGTAAATTGTATTGATGAATTATTAAGCATATAGATATTGAATATTTATTATGGACAACAAAATATAAATAAATGAGATTGAAGTAGAAATCTGAGCAAACGATAAAAACAAGTAATATAAAAAAAAAAAATTTTAAAGTCAATTCCTACTTTTATTTCACTAAATTGCAGAAATCATTTATAAATAATTTTCATTCATTTTTTTAAGTTTATCTGGCGCCATCTATTTGTAGATATATGCAACTTAAATCTAAAAAAAACTAAAATTAATTAATTAAATTTAATTACTGAATTAATATATGAAAAAACTGTATTAACATCAAGTGTCATCCACTGCAAGTTTCAAAAAATGTATTTGAACTTGAGTGGATGAATAAAAGGTATTTTATTAGCGATTGAAAATTTGAACAAGATATATATAGGGAGGGTGTGAACTAATAGAAGAAATTGAATGCCAGGTGGGCTGAAAAGTTCCTAGGCTAGCATAGAAAAATTCTTTTTTTTTTTTAATAGAATTTGATTTTATTATTCAATATAGTTGCCTTCGACGGCGATATAACGATTATAGCGGTCATACAATTTTTCGACACCATTTTTATAGTACGATTTGTCTTTGTCTTGATGGGCGAGAAATTTCTGTCCAGCGAGCATTCTCTTGAGGTCTGAGAACAGGAAAAAGTCGCTGGGGGGCCAGATCTGGAGAATACGGTGGATGCGGTAGCAATTCGAAGCCCAATTCATGCAATTTTGCCATCGTTTTCATTGATTTGTGACACGGTGCACGGTGTTTTTCCGCCGTTTCGTCTTTCAAACGCTCCAATAACGCTACGTAATAGTCGCATTTTATAGTTTTTCATTTTTAAGATAGTCAATGAATATTATACCATGCGTATCCCAAAATATTGATGCCATAACCTTGCCAGTCGACTTTTGCATCTTTCCACGCTTTGGAGTCGGTTCTTCACGTGCAGTCCACTCGACTGGCTCTCGATTGGACTCCGGTGTGAAAGGATGGAGCCATGTTTCATCCATTGTCACATATCGACGCGAAAATTCGGATTTATTACAATTGAACAGCTCCAAACACTGCTTAGAATCATCAATTCATTGTTGTTTTTGGTCCATTGTGAGCTCGCGCGGCACCCACTTTGAACAGTGCTTTCGCATATCCAAATATTCATTCACGATATGTCCAACACGTTCCTTTGATATCTTTAGGGTCTCAGTTATCTCAATCAACTTCACTTTACGGTTATCAGAAATTATTTTGTGGCTTTTTTTGATGTTTTCGTCGGTAACAGCCTCTTTGGGGCGTCCACTGCGGCCATCGTCTTCAGTGTTCATTTCGCCTCGTTTAAATTTAGCAAACCACTTCTCTACGGTTGATTTTCCTGGTGCAAAGTCCGAATAATGTTTATCAAGCTAAGCCTTGGCTTCAATAGTATTTTTTTTTTTCGCTAAAAAGCAATGCTTTATTAACACACGAAATTCCTTTTTATCCATTTTTTCAAACTAACAAAAGTTGCTTCACTAAAAATGCTATAACTCATACTAATAGTGCAACAGCTGTCAAATTTATACACGTGTCTTTTGAAGGTTAGGGCTAACTAAAAATCATATGGATTTAATACTAGTAGCGCCATCTATGTGTCAGCCTACGAACCTACGTATTTATACACGTGTCTTTTGAAGGTTAGGGCTAACTAAAAATCATATGTATTTAATACTAGTAGCGCCATCTGTGTCAGCCAACGAACCTTTCAGCCCACCTGTCAAAGAACTTTGAGTCATTACACTTATAGTTATATGCTAATTTCTTCAATAGAACTAAAAGTTCTACAATTTTAAAAGCAAACCATTGTGCTGCTAAAACGTATTTTTGTCAGTTTTTTTAAGAAATATTTTAGAAAAAATTGTAATTTTATTTGCACAAGAACTTTTAAAAATTACACAAATATGAGTTTTTTTAAATGGCCATATCATTTTTTTTTTTTATTCTTTCATAACTGGGTTTTAAATTAAGAATTCAATTAGAATAATTTATCAGCATTACATTCCAATTAAATTCCAAATTGATATTTTCTGTCATCAAAATTAATGAAAATCACTAATCACTAATGAAAAATAATAAAGTAACAAATCAAGTTACATTATATCTGAATGTACAATTTTATTCTTGTTTATTATACTTAAAATAATTCAAATTTATTAATAAGTGTTGAAATAGCAAAACAAAAATTTTCTTTCATTGAAGTTAATAAAATTGCAGTTAAACCATTACCCCATCATGAAAGTTTAGTAAATCAATAATATCTTTAATTAATATAGATGTATAATATTGAAATGGCATTTATTTAATTTCATGTTTTTAGAAAGCCAAACTTAATTATTACTGGAAAAGTGAGTTATTAATTAAATTCCTACTATTAGTTCACACTCTCCCTATATATATCTTGTTCAAATTTTTAATCGCTAATAAAATACTTTTTGTTCATCCACACAAGTTCAAATACATTTTTTTTTTTTAACTTTTAGTGGATGACACTTGATGTTAATAGAGTTTTTTCAAATATTAATTCATTAATTAAATTTAATTAATTAATTTTAGTTTTTTTTTAGAGTAAAGTTGCATGTATCCAATAATAGATGGCGCCAGGCGTAAGAAAAAAATTTCAACTTAAGGAAAGTAGGAATTGACTTTAAAACAAAAATTTATATTACTTGTTTTCTTTTTTAATTTATATCGCATCAATAATTATGCCGAACTACTAACTTTTTATGGATCTTTTGCTTCTCAGTAAAATAGTAAAATGCATTATGTTTTTATTAAAAATAATAAATATATTGTTTATAGCTTTTTATAAAATTTATCAAAAAGAATCATAAAAGATTACATGTTTAAAGAATTTTTTTGAAGATGCTTATATATTTTAGGCTAAACATCTTTATTCTAAAAATAATAGAAAATATTTTTAAAAAACATTTTTATTCTTTTAATAGCACTACAAATAGAAATTCCAAGCTACTTTTACACAAATAATATTTTATTATATGGTCGAGTGGCTAGCACACACTCTGTACCACAGGTTTCGGGTTCGAGTCCCGGCGGTGGCATGGATGTTTATAGTGATTCGGAACCCACTTTAAACATTAGGTCCCGGTCCAACAGGATCGTAGAGCGTTGCGGGGGTATTGTTACTCCGCGTCCGTAGCTTATCTTCAAGCTACACGCACCTCCTGGATAGTGCCAAGTGAGTAACGTTGGTGCAGCGCTTGCCTCATCAAAGACTAAGACAGCTGCATTAGGGAAAAAAATATTTTATTGTATTGGTATAAAAACATTATTACATCACTCAATAAATGGCTTATTGAATTAAGAGAAAAGCACAATTTTTTAAGTAATAACTTTAAAAAACATTAGTCATATACAACAAAATATAATTTATTTTAATAAACAATTTCATGGAAAAATACTCCAACTTAAATTTTACTTCTTTAAAAATTAAAAGTCAATTCTGAAATAATCTTAAATATGCATGACAATAAAAGAGTATATAAGGAAATTTTAAACCTAAACAGATGAATTCACACATATTTGGGAGAATCATATACACATATTTTTTTATGTCGTCAATGTTCAGCTTGCCACATAGTCATTCGGCATTCATTAAGATGTGGCATCTATGAATAACACAATATAATTCAAGTTCTATAGTTAAAAAAATTTAAGAATAATTTATTAAGTATTAATAAAACTCATGGCAAAGAATTTTATGTTTAAAATAATTCCATCTGAAATAAAATTTACAATTTTACACTTAAGTTAATAATCAAGGGAAGAATATTCGATAAAACAAAAAGTTGCATAAGAAAAAAAAATGAATTTTAAACATATATAATTAAAACTATTCTGTCAAGAATCATTACACAGCAAGAATATGGAGAGCTATTTCTAATTCTTGTATTTGAACATTAAAGTAATTTCAGCCTTAAAGAATTTCAATCAGCAAATTAATGTCAAAAATATTCTTAATAAGCTTCCACTAACTTGGAACTAATACATTCCCAAAGATATACATTGCCCTTTCTTTCATATTAATATAGAATTATTTGAATGTTATGAATAAAAGACATATGAAAGATAATGAAATTATGGGACATGCAGAAATAATTGAGAATCAAGATTTAACATTTAACTTTGTAGAAGTTTTCAGTTTTAAATTTTATACAAACAACAGCACAGAAATATCAAATTTTTTCTACTCAATACAAAGATTTTTGTAATAAAGCTGTTATTAAAGTGAAATTGATCAAGAATATAAATATCACGTAATATATAACAAATATTTTTTATTATTATTTAAATGGATACTGTAACAACATAGAATTTTATTGTCAATAATAAATTTCAATATACAATTCCTTAATAGGACATCACTAAGAATTAAGTATTCTACATGAAACATAATGAAGATTCAAATATTAAAAAAATTGGCTTTATTTGGTCTCATAAACTTCAATTTCATATAAATGCTGGCTTACAATCACAGCAGAATATGATAAACTGTTTAAGATTTTAAAAACATTTAGAAATTCATTCTAACTAAATAATTACATAAAAACAGTTGAAAAAATTCAGAATAGGATAAAAACGTTTGAAAAAATTTAAAAGTACAAAATGAATAATTAATTGATGTATAATCAATCTATTATCTATGCATAGATTATAACTTCTATTTCTGATTTTTACCAAAGATTAACCAAAAAGGATGCAGAAGTTTATAGCAAAATTACAGAACATTTTACATCATATTATTTTATAATGAGAAGCATAAAACTAAATAGTAAAATAATAAATTTTTAACACATCTTAAATAACTATTTATACTTAACATTTTCATATGAATTTTGTGTCCTAATTATATGCAACAACAATTACAAATCTTGATTACATTACACAAAGATTGATTAAAAGATTTTTGTGTAAATGCAATTTGATTTTAGTTAAAATACTTTAATTTAAATCATTTCTGCTAAAACCTTATGTTAATTCTCTTTACCTTTAACTTGTTTAAAATTGTTTCTATTCAAATACAAAATAAAACATATAATGAAATTAGTATATCTTGATTAAAAATAGCACAATTTAACCTTATGCAACAAAAATTATGTTCTTGATTAAAATAAAAATCACTAATAAAATTATCTACGACATAACAAGGTCTGCTTCTTTTACACATAATTTTTCCACAGTTTTATTTGACATTGATGAGCATTGATTACAATTCCACATACAAGATAATAATGTGGAATTGTAAAAATTGCAAGTGGATTCTTCTGTACTTGCTATCCAATCATGAAGAAAGAAATTCGTTTGTCTAAAATCTTTTAATAAATATCTGAAAATTGGATTCATTTTATAACTTATTCCAAGCACAATCTTGCTGGCAAAATATTTAATAGAATATGATAAAAATGTGATGAAATTTTTGCTAAGTCCACAACTTCTGCATTTTCCTCACAGACAAAAAATTTTTTAATAGCATAATCAAATACTTCAGTATTTGGGAATTCAATTAAATTCCTCTTTTATTAAGCAGACAAGGTTTGAACTCTATTTGAAATTTATTACTTTTGTACAGTTTCATCATGTTAAGGTATTTTATTCATACAACACTTAAGATGCAACGGAAGGAAAAAGAGCATGTTTATCAAAGGGTCGTTCAGGGACTGTTTTAAACAAGTAACAGAAGAGCTGAATTGCAAATGAACATTTGTTTTCTTATATTCATTAGAGTTAAGCAAAATGAAAGAAAAATATGCTTTATTTATATTCAAAGAAAGAAAAAGATATTGGCTTTTCTAAGTAACTGCCAGAGATTTAATTTTTAATAAAATTTTTCCCCTTTTTTTCTTTAAATCAAAAGACAGCTGAGAAAAACATTTATCTCACTACACAATAAACAACTTTGTTCCCTGGTGGTAAGGAGAGAACTTGAATAGTTATTACAGAAGTAATTTTGACAATTTTGAATTTTATTCCATTTTCAGCTTAGTAACAAATTCTTTTCTAACTTTACTATGGAAAAACCTTACAAAAGGTTATCCCTAAGCCAAGCTTTTCCCCATGTAAATTCAAGAAAAAGCAATCATGTTTAAGAATAATTTAGAATTTATCTAATGTCAACATCGGGCAATTCCTGAAACACTGCTAACTTTTATTTCCCTTTAGAACTAAATATAAATAAAATAGATTAAAAATATAAATTAATTGCAGAAGTAGCTTTCTGTGCTATCAAATTTTAAAAAATGTCATGGGCAGGCCAGGCACAATAAGTTTACAATCAAATTAAGTTGTGGTTCTGCTTTCAAATATTTCTAAACACTATTATTTGGCCCCAGTATTACAGGAGTATTCTTTACATCAAAGTACATAGACACATTTATTAAAGATCTGTTTTACTAATATACTTACAGCAAAATTCTAGCAATACAATCATTTTCAATAATAGCAACAAAAAAATGTACAACTTTGAACTTCAGCTAAATTCGTATTATAATATATTACAACTATAGGACGGAGTTTTACATCAGAATCATTAGTTCCATCAATAAATATAGAATAAGTTCACATTCCACATAATTTATTTTATAACAACTATTTAATTAGTGATTGCAGAATTTTTGGTTCAATGACAGCTACATTTTGAACAATTTCAGAATCTACAAAAATTATCTTAAAAACTTTCCTAACATGATCAAAAGCACTCTCTGGTATATTATGTTCAATTAGAAATGATGAAAAAAAGCATTAGCATGAACTAGCACCACGCACTCAAATCCAGAAATGTTAAAATTCTACATGTAACAACAATCAGCAGCATTAATAATGTGACTTGGTTAGACATAATTCAATTGTATTTAACTTACATAAAAGTAGATTGCAACAAGGTATTATATAACTGATTTCTCTTTATCATATAAAAAAAATGAGCTAGGTCAGCAAAATAAATTTTTGTGAACTTAAATAAACAAATTAGTATATTTATAATTTAGTTTGATTCTTCTGCAGAAACGAGAATTTCTCAAATATAATCACTCAAACATACTTCAATTTGAGAAATATAAAATGATTTCGTTCTAAATAACCACAAACGATTGTCTATTGATCAATACAAAGGACAGCCTACTACATCTCAGAATAGAAAAGAGTGGAAGTTTCACATTTTAAGCTGGATTTTTGTTAAGCTTGATTATTAATAAATAAGATCACAGGAATTTGGCCATGCCGACAATAAAATAAACATGGAAAATAGAATAAAATTTTAAAAATTTTCCTCACAATCTGGGAGGGTTGTCAGATATACATATACAGAGTACCCAACTACTCTAAATGGATAATCAGGAAATTTTTAGCAGCAACCGCCTCCCCAAATGTTTGAAAAGATTGTCCAGTTTTCATTCTTTGTATGTTCATGTGGATATCTAATGCTTTCTATAAAAATTAAACTTACTACTCTAGAGATTGAAATGCATAACTTCAATATGATCCTTTTTAAATCAAAGAATTTTAGAACTATCAAGTCAAGTTTCCTGTCCTTGTTTGACAGTCACATTGTGCTCTATCAATGACCTATTTTCTTTCCCATGAAGGAATTCTTAAGAATTGAACAGTTTATAACACAGACAAAATGTCTGGACATTCTAGGAAGAAGGCTTGCTGGTTACTTATCAACCACGAAAACAATTCAATAGTTGAAAGCTTTCTTCTACAGGATCGGAGAGCATACTAGTCTCTCCTTCCTAACCCTGTTGATTCCATGCCTCATCATTGTGCAACATTGCTTTCGTCAGAGGATACCATACTCCTTAAACATTACCCATATAATCTTTGTCAAGGGATCACAATTTCATTTACTTTTGTGATATACACAAATTGTGCTTTTTTATTTACCGAAAAATATAGGAAATAAAATTTTCTTCTTTGTCACCTATATTGTTTCCTTTTCTCATAACTTATTAACCATTATAATATTTAAATATCAGTCAACAAAATTTTCCTTCATCCATAGTTTTAATCAAAATCATAAAATCCTCTAAATTTTTTCAGCAGAATATGATAATTCATTTCCATAATTTGGAGCATTTAAAAGAATTTCTTTCAAAAAAATTTGTTGCAAAACATAGCCTTGAATTTTTTTTTTTTTTTTTATTAAAAATAATTTGGTTTTCTAACATAATATTAAATAATAAATATATAAAATTATTTTCTATTTCATTTTTTTTTTTATTTACAACATCCAAATATTCAGTATTGCAAAGATTTAGGAAAAATCTGTTAGAATGTGAAATGTTAACACTTTGGTTATAGTGGAAAATGAAAACATTTTTAAAATAGTGTTTTTAATAAATGAGGTAACTAAAGAAATACACTAATACAGTAAAAATATAACTTTCTGATGACTAAAAGCTAAACATTTTTTAAATAAATAAATTTAATATCTCAAAAAAGTAAAAGGTCATGGTATTGGCTCTTCTTTCCAGATTAACAAGAGCCAATATATGATTGCACAATAAATGAAACATCACATAATATAAGAATATTTAGTGATTGAAAAGTTTATTTCATGGTTAAATGCAAACGATCACAACAAAATTTATCAACATCTACATCAAATAAACCTAGGCTTGAAATCTGAAATTCATGTAGTGTAATACACTAAGCATTACAATTCTATATAACCAAGTTAAACAAATATTATTTTGTTATGATTTGTGTTCTATGGTGTTGCAAATATCATGATCAGCAACATATAATTTTGTTAAAGAATTTATAATCACAAAAAACAATTTGACACAAACTTTTTTAATCAGCTACAATAAAAACCAAAATGTAATTATATTGAAAATTAATGCAGAAATTACATAAAACTAACACAGGTAAGGAAAACATTTGTATTGCATTAAATGAAAAACTAACATTTTTGGGGCACTTGGAGATGTAGTAATAGTACTGGTTAAATGATGATCCTTGAGCAAATTTCGCAATTTTGGTTTTCACTTAAAAAGAAATTACAAAATTTCAAATAAAATTTTAAAACTATGTATCCTGAAACACATACTTTTACACTAAAAAATTAATGTATCATTCCACAAATTTAATAATCTAAATAATAATAAAGAAAAAGAAATCAGCTCATAAGAATGGGCAATCTGGGTTTAAATTTTTTTTTATTTTTATGCTAGGAAACAATTCTTAAAAATTACAATAAATTTTCCTTCTGCCCAATTATTAAAATCAAATTCTAAAATAATTTCATTCAATACAAGAAAATCGTTGAATTATATATTTTATTGGTATCCTTAAGTTAGTTCATACCTTTTAGCAAATAAAAGTGGCTCAGTAGTAACATGAGCATTAGAGCAGAGGTTCACTTGGCTGGCACCATTGTTGTAGACACTGTTTCAAAAACGAAGAGACTTTATGGCTTTTGAGATGTTCAGCATCGTGCCTCCTTACATAGTGGAAGTTTTCCAGGTTTTCTCCCATATGAAACACAAATGTGGGATAGTTCCCCCTAAAATGTCCTCCCGGAAGGCACTGCCCTCTTCTCAGTCAGACTTCTACCTACAGGTGCTCCATCACAACAGAAACTGCCCCCTTTCCTACCATCCAGGAGTAGACTACTCATGGAGTGTCCATTCCGCGCTGCCAGACACTGAGGATTAGTCACAACGACAAATAAAAGACCTAAAAAAATCAAATTTTTAGAATCCAAAATCAATTTTTTAGAAAAATCAAATTTTGCAAATCAAGAATTTTAAATATATAAAATATATTTTGCCATGAAAAGATATTAAATAACTTAATGCAGAAAAAGATTGAGTATTTTGTTTGATGAATGATACAAAAATTTACAGCAGTTAGTCTATTATCGTAAATGATAAAATACATTATTTTTATACACAAGAATTCAACAAAAATTAGCATCTAAATAATAAAAATGTTTAATTTTTGATTTGGTCTATTAATCTTAAAATAATGATTGTGATCATGTTATAAAATTAAATAATAGTTAAATGCAATACAATTCATATAAACTGTCTTCTATTACTCAATAGCAATTTCACCAATAAAAAGACATTTTTAGATTTACAATTACATCAAATTAATCATAACGTTTGCACATATAAGGATTAATGAATAATGAGATAAAACTCGCAAGTTTTAAATATCTGAATTAGTATAAGGTGCTTGTATTAAGTTATATGTGTTATTCATTAATATTCTATTATATAATACATACAAAAAAGAGTTATAGAATTAAAAGCAATTTTTAGAAACAATTACAAATTAAAATTTAAATGAAAATAAATGAACAATTTAAAAATGCAAATATGAATATTATGCTTGATTGGTTATCTTATTCACTTGATAGCAGCAGAACATATGACAGATATTAAAGGAATCAATTTTTCCAGCAAAAAAAATTATTCAATTCTTTGTTTTGATCAGAGCTCCAATAAGTTTGTATTTCCTTCCTGAAGACTTTTTTGAGATTTCGTATTTAACTTTATGAAATAATTTTTCAATTAATTTAAAATGTGAGGAATGTCTTTATCATTTAAGTACAAAGTGCATTGTCAAATTAATATATAAATTTCGATCAGGAAACATTTCCTTCGCATCATAAGTTGAAATGTTGTCATTCTGATGAAAATGTAAAGGGGTTTTATACCAATAGTTAAAAAATAGCTTTACAACTTCATTTTAATAGAAAGCTTGACTGTATGAGACATGCAGGACGAAACTCTTTTTTTAAACATCAAATAAACTGATTCTACGGATTTTCGAAAAGGCAAATTTCATTTTCATCACTGACTATTACTTTGTGCTTTTTTATTACATCCTGGTACTGATGTTCTTTGACATAATTCATGTCACTATCTTTAAAAATCTGTGTCAGATATTTTAAGAACCTGAAGTTTGTGCCTCACTGTGAGAGTTGAAATGTTATATTTTTCAAAATTAAATTGCTATATTTACAGAAATCTATAGATATCGATTGTTTAAGATAGCATTTTGAAATACGATTGGGCAGACAATGTTTTTTTTTTTTTCTCTCTTTCCTCTTCGGCATACTACTCTTACTCTGAAACTTTTTCGCCCTATCTCTTTGTACTTCTTTGGATATTCTAGGAACAGCAAGTTAATTTACATATTTTAAGCTGATAATTTGTCTAGATTAACCTTCCACTACAAATAAAATAAATTTAATACAATTTCATAAAATATTATTTATGAGAGAAAATATTAAATTTGAGAGAAAATTTTTTGATATAATAGCACACAACTATGTAGTTCGTATTTGTGAATAAAATTTCTCCTTTTTCTTCAGAATAATGTTTGCACTAGATATGAGTTTTGTTTCTATTTCTCAAATCATAGTTTTTTCTGTACTTTTTCATCATGGTCAGGCATTTTATTCATTTTACATGCCCTTATGAAAAAAAACAATAAAATATAACCAGATTTTCAAAAGAACATACAAAGTTTCCTTTAAACAATGAATAAAGGGTGAACTGAATAACAAAATCCAAATTTGTTTTCACTTATTCATGAGATCAAAGTAAAATGAAAAAACAATATGCTTTATTGAAATTCAAAGGAAAAAATTAAAGATGTTTCTTCCTCTTTACAGAACTAAAAAGAATTTTATTTTTTGATGAAAATCCCTTCCTTTTCTTTAGCAATAACAGACATTTGAGAAACAGCTTTCATTTTGGTATTTAAGATGCAATTTTGTTTCTTTGTAGTAAGATTATAAAAAAATAGCTATAAGATGAGCAATTTTGATATTTTTTAATTTGACACAATTTTAATATTAGTGACAAACAATTAGTTGACTTAACTAAGGATAAAATTTACAAGTGGTTCCAACTCCGCCAAGTTTCTTTCAATTTAACAAACAAGAGAAAGCTACCAATCCAAGACATGTTTTGGAATTTTTCTAATTGCAATATTGGTAATTTCTGAAATATTGCTAACTTTTCTTTTTGATTGCAAATAATGAGACACAAATTTAATCAGGAAAGCAGCTTTTTTCAAGCTCAATTTAAAAGATGGCATGATCAGACAATCACAATAAGCTCTTCTTGTTGGTCCTTTAAATATTTCTGAATGCCATTTCTTGGCCCCAGCATTACTGGTGCTCTATCCCCACCAAAGTGCATAGACACATTATCAAAAGATATGCAAGGATCTTGAAATTCGTCAATATATATGTCATATACCTTTATCGTCAATATGAAAAAAAATGCAATTTATGCAATTTAAGTTTCTTTTAAATGAAAAACTTAAATTTTATAGATAGGTTCTTAAAGATGAATTAGTGCTACCTAAATCACACCCTAGAGTAAATACCTCAATTTTTTCCCCCTTGAAGAGAAAAAAGATTACAAAAGTGCAAAGAAATTTTTTTGAAAATTTATACTGAAACACAGATTTTATCACACTAGAAAAATTAATGTATCATTACATGAATTTAATTATTTAAATAAACAAGGAAAAAATAAATCAGCTCATAAGAATAGGCAATCTGAATTTATATAGTTTTTTTATTTTTATGCTAGGAAACAATTATTAAACATTACAGTCCATTTTTTAAGGCCTAATAATTGAAAATAAAGTTCTAAAATAATGTTATTTAATATAAAAAAATTATTGAAGTATATTTTTCTTTGGCTTTCTAAAGTTATAATTCATAACTTTTGGCAATATTTTTATCTTTGTTTTCTTAATAGGTCCCGTAAGCTCCTATTTCATTACCCACAACTTTTTTGAGATTTCATATCTACCTTAGGCTATTTATTTCCCAATTGGTTTCGAATTTGGGGATGGCATGCGATTGTTCATACAAAATGAATTTGTGAGTATATAATTTTTAAAAAGTCACAAACGCAAATTGTTTGAACATATTTAATCAAAATATGCTCCATCTACAAAAATGCACTTCTGCCATTGATTACAAAACATTTTTATGCCAGTTTCAAAGAACACCTTTTATTTATAGTTAATAAATTCAATTAAGGCTGTTTAGACAGCTTCATGGTTGACAAAACATTTATTCTTTAAATACAATTCAAAATGTTTAAATAATTGGTAATCAGCAGGAGACAAGTCTGGCAAACATGGTTGGATGAGGCAAAACATCAAATTTCAACTCCTTCAGCTTTTGGAGTGTGACTTGTAACATACGAGGTCATGCATTATCATGGAGAAGAATAGCACTTTTTGATTCCCCAACACTGGTTCTAATGACAACAATTTCAGATACACAATATCAATTTGTTGACAGTAATACTGTGCATTAATTATTTGACATTTTCTCCTTTTTGATTCCACCAAACCACCACTATTTTCTTTGGATGTAAGCTTGGTTTGAGTGTATGTTGAAGCATTTCCTTACCTTCTAGCAATTGGACTGAGTATTTACAATTATCATACATCATTCATTTTTAATCCCAAGTAATGATATGGTTCAAAAGAGAACAATCTCTTTGCCAAATTCTTAATGATGTACAAATCTGCAAGTCTTACAATTTCTTCGTATCTGTCACCTCATGTGGAACCAATTTGTCAAGTTTTTTCACCTTTTCCATGGCTACAAGATGTCTCAAAATAAATCCTATACCTACTCCAAAATCAACAGTAAGTTCCCTAACATTTATTGTAGGGTTAGCTTCAATTTTTTGCCTTCAGAACATCATTACATATGATGCTTCCAGGTCTTCCACAGGGTTCATTTTCTAATACAGAACATATAAATATATACTGAACATATTTCCTGATCTGATCTCCTCAAACTATTGTTTCAAAGTGGATACATTAGATGTATCATTCCCGAATCCTTATTAATGTTTTGTCTTGCTTCAAAGCAGAATATCCAAGTTTATGTTCATACAGAAAAATGACTGTTATTTTGTGGGATTCCATGTTTTTTATACGTTTAAAACATTCTTTAAAATTTAAAAACTACATGTGAACAAAATATACAATTCTATAGAGGACATAATAAGCAATATAATGATATATAACACTCTTATTTAACTTAATACTGATAGATATATATTTTATAGAATGTCAGCTAATACTACAAAGCTAATTTCATGTGGAACAACCCAATATAAATCAGTGGTTCATAAATTTATTTGTCCTACTCAGCCCCATCTTGATAGAAAAAAATAATTAATCCTTGCCCTCATGGAAATCTGCTTACTTTAAGCAAAGAAATAGGAAGAAATAATAAAAATATGTGTTATTTTATGTATATATATGTAACTACTTTATCTTAAAATATAATAAAGATGTTAACAAGAACCTTGAAACTTGAAAAATTATTTGTTAAAATCACCCATAATAACATTTGTATTAAACTTAGAAAAGTAATAAAATAAAATATAACATGAAAATAAAAAATTGCAAATAACATTAAAAATTATCTTTGTGAAAAGGATGAACACTGCTACCACTGAACTAATCCTTCACTCTATTTTTTTCAATAGTATACTACAATTTGCAGACTGTTTCTTTCTTTTCTGTTGAGACTGCACTAAAACCACATTCCATTAAATATGAGGAAGGAAATGATGAAAATAAATGTTAACTTGCATAACTTTCAAAGAAATTAGTCATTTACTAATCATAAGATATGTCTTAACTATATATGCAAATAAAAAAAATTTACAATCATCTGTAATAAAAATTTAGTTTTATATCTGATCCATTTCTTATAATGCAATGATGAATAGCATATCAAATAATTAAAAACTAGTTGACAAAAAGTCATATAATAAGCCATTATTTCAATATAAACCTTTTTTGACATTAAATACAATTTCTTCAATAAGAAAAGACAAATATAGTAATTACCAAATAATGAAATAAATCTTGTGTTTTTCTTAACAGGTATAGGTTTCTTTATTTCCTTTTTATCAGGTTCAATTCTGAAACCAAAATATCCATTCTATGTTATTCACAAGCACGAGCAATTAGAAAGTTAAATATTTAAATAGCACAAAAAGAATATTTCCATATAAATATTTCATTCTTCTTCTTAAGAAATATAAATAAATCTGAAAAATTTAATAAAATATATAAATATTTTTCTGAAATTTTATGAAAGGTAATAACTTTTTCATTTTTAGTTTTTCCCTATCTGAATAAAATTCAGTTAATACTCTCATTACAAAAAATTAAAAAAAAGGAATTTCCCATATAACTACTGTTATGTACAATTAATAATTAAATTCATACCAGGGAAAATATTTACATTGAGAGGTTGATATAATACAATTGAGTAAAAGATGCTGCACATAATGGTTTCAAGCAAAACACCATTCCAAACACAAATATTAAAATTCTTTTTATATTGTTCAATCTATTATGTTTACAAAGTTAATGGCATACCAGAAAATATTTATTTGCTATAATGAATACAGAACAAAACTAACTAACAGAACCAACTTTCTCACCTGTTTCAAATAAAATTTGTGAAGTCTAATAGTGCTGCTTACATAGATGAAATGATTTCTCTCATTATTCTTTTCCCTTTAATCTTTTAAGTGCTTTAATTAACAAATAATAAGTGCAATATAAAAATTATAAATAACAGCAATTTCATCAATGCATACATAAATTAGACAAGCACACTATTGGATATTATAACACAAATAGTACTTAATGTAATAACAAATTAAATATGAAAGATCAATATTAATAAATTAGTTTTAGTGATATGTATAATAAAAGTTCTTTCCCCCAACTATCCAAAACATAAGAGTTTATTTCAAGCGTTATGAATTATACACAATGAAAAGGCATGATGACAGAATTAGTAAGCAGCATTACAAAGAACTCAACATAGAAATGCACTCATATTATTTGCTACATGTTATCAATACCATTTCAATAAATGGCACAATATGTCCCAATGAAATTCGTTAATTATTAAATACATGTATTTTGGCAAAATGTATAAAGCTCATCAATTGAAAAACTATACAGAAGGCAGATGGTATTGTAGTCATATGATTTTTATCAAATGATATTGCATTTTTCATCCCACTCTGGAGATAATTATTATTGCAAGTGGTGATGATAAATAGTTTGATTTCTGTGTTTTCTTTATATTTTTTATGTTGAAAATGTTTAAAATTATATTTAAACAATTCTTGTGTTGTAAGACTTTTCTAAAATAAATTTTAATGTGTTACATTTTGTCTTTCATGATATTGCTATTTTAGAAGGTAAATAGAGTATTATTTACAAGGGTTTATAACTACTACAATATAAAACTTAGCATCAATAAAGTACACAATTTTCAATACATATAAAACATATAATGCAAAAATTAATTTTAGAAAAAAAGAAATTATAGATGCATGAAAAAAAAAAAAAATAGATGCATGCAATATTTATACAAGAATTCTGAAACAAAAAAACTAACTTTTTGGGAGAGTTTTGTCTACAGCTACTAGTGCTAAGTAAAGAGACAAGAAGGAACTGCCTGATTTTTCTAATTTTGTTCAAGCAGAAAAAAAAATGACTTTAATGAAAGATTTTTTTAAGAAATGCAATTATATATACAGTGAATTTTTTTTTAATATAATTTAATGAAAATGAAACTTTCGGGGCCTTATGAATGAGCAGTTTGAGTTTTAAAATTCATTAATATTATACTAAGAAACATCACCCTGACAATGTAAACTGTTCAGTCAATGCTAGTTTATTAAAATCAAGTTCGAAAATTTTCATATCAAATTTAAAAAAAACAGATATTACTTGTTTGTTATACTTCTGACAATATGGGTTAAATACCCATACTTATTTTGTTTTGATATAACAATTACAATTTTCTCTTGACCTTCAGCTAACATTTTCAGTCTGCAATTACTGATTTTATATTCAGAAAATGGCACTTTTTTGTCACAATGAAACGCTTTTGCTAAAACAGATTGTGTTTGACCAGTTCCTCTAAACATTTAATGACATACAAAATGCTAGATGTGCCTTTTCACTGCTTATTTGAAAAGAATAATTTTTTGCATGATAAAAAAACTTTGCATATTCTAAATTTAAAAAATGATATAAACTACCTTTTTAACTTATTTTGCTTCATGTTTACCAAAAAAATGGTTAATTTTACAAAAGTTTCACATCAAACTCGCAATATTGTCTAATTATATTGCACATGGATTGATAATATATTAAAATTTTTTTGATACAGAATGATGTCTTTTTTTAGCAAAGCATTGTGGACTTTTTTTTCTTTGTAAAATTATATCCTGTTTTCCTAACGAATGAGTTATCCTAAAGGAAAAGAATTTTTCTAGAAAATACTAATGTAATCTTATTTTACTAAGTTACATGTGATAAAAAATTAATACTGGAAATTGAGTGTGTGATATAAGTTGAAGAAGCATCAGAAGCTAAAATAACTTAAAATTTTTTCTTTTTAAATTAACTTAAATAACGGCCAGATAACGCTGCTTTACCTCAATTTATTCAAATGTTTTCAAAATAGAATATTCACTGTTATAAAGATTTAAAAAAATATTATAATCAAACAACAATAAAGTACAAAATTCTTTAATCCATGCTAATCAATCAAATATGCGAGATACACTTAGTCACAAAAGTAAGTATGCAACTTATAGCTTAAGTGAAAAAGCTCTAGTTCTCAAATAACGACGATTTGTATTTCGTGGAGCTCCTTGGCTGCGAAGCAGCCGTTAGCTCCTATCTGGTAATAGTCCTTTGAAGAATGAAGAACACATTGCTGAGTAGAAAATGGTAAGACTAAATGGAGAGCTTGCCCAATAAAAGATAAAAAAAA
>BPLQ01009740.1:61968-87708 GCA_021605075.1 Caerostris darwini | reverse complement strand
TTTTTTTTTTTTTTTTTTTTTTTTTTTTTTTTTTTTTTTTCCATAGGACATCATCACATACACTCTGCATACTTACTTTTGCGACTAAGTGTATGTTGAATTTCGAACATGATTTTTATTTGATTTGATTTGAACCTTGAAATATATGCTCGTCTTTGTTTCAATTTATCCAAATGCTATTAAAATACAAGAGACAAAAAGAAAAAAAATTTCACAATTGAACATTTATAATCTAATTACTATAAAACTCCAAATTCAAAGATGGATGATGTTCTTTTAATTATGACTGACCCTATATTGAACCACAAAAACAATTCTAAAAGAAAAGTATATTTGCACGTTATTTCCGGCAATCGAAAAAAAAAAAAGTAACATGAATAAATATGAAAAAGAAAGGAATAGATAAAAACTGGAGCTGCTTTTGAGTGAGCTTCGCGACGACTATCTCAGTTAGTCCTCTTGTTTTAGTTTGGGTTCGTAAGTTAAAATGTTTGATTGTTTTTTGCTTTTCAGTTGGATTTCTTTTCAGGTAAGTTACCTGTAGTTATTTGTTTGTTTCTTCACAACTTTGTTTAGAATTTTGTTAATGTTTTAAAGTGAGTCAAGAAGGCCTAATTCTCTAAGTGGGCGTAGAGGCTTGATATGGCGGAAAATAATTATCATTCTAATATCATGGATTGTTCCTCTGAAATAGACCTTACTTTTATTTCTTCTCAAGACATAATTTCCAAATTTCATTTGGCTTTCGAAAATGGAGCTCTCTCTGCTCTCATTGTGTTTGAGGGGACAAATAGCGCGATTCCAAAAGCTCACCTCAGGATTTTAAAGGAAAACATTTCTTCTAAAATAACCACTTTAAAATATATAGATTTCATGCGGATCACCCGACAAAATAAGTTAATTTTGTCCACCTCTCACTACGATTTCGCTAGGGAATTAGCAAATATTAAAGGCCATTATGGGAGTTCCGGTTAAAGCATCGCTTTATCCGGAAAAGATCTCCTCCCGAATTCTACTTCACAACATTCTGACAGACATATCACTTTCAGAGCTAGCTTTAGAATTGGAAGAGGAAAATAATATATCTGTCACAGAGCTCTAGCGTTTTGCAGGAAAACGAACAACATCGACTTTCACTTCCCCGGTTTTGGTTTCTATATTGGGTATGGTCTTACCTGAATACATAATATTGTATCTTACTCAACAAAAAATTTCTTTATTCGTTGATAAACTCCGTCCATGTCGTCGTAATTGCCATTCGTATATTCATCCTTCTTCTAATTGTAAAAAACCCCTTGTTTGTGAATTCTGCAGCGCTAATAATCCTGTTGACTCGTGTACAGAACAAATTCTTAAATGTATTAATTGCAGTGAAGCACATAAGGCCACTGACATTAATTGCCCTAAACGTAAAGCCGAGGAAAAATTTTTACAGTTTAAAACTTTCAACAGGCTTTTTTTCGTAGAAGCTCGGAGACTTTATCGCGTTCCGAAAGAAGACTCATATTCTTCTAAAGCAGGAATGTCAGTTGGATAACCGTCCTGTCCTAGGACATCCGGTACTCTAACGCAGGGATGGGCAAACTACAGCCCGCGGACCAACTCCGGCCCACCGGAAGGTTCTATCCGGCCCGCAGATAGAATTTTAATTTGCCTGTGCGAGGCAAATTAAAAGAAATATATATTATATATCCAACTCCTTCTCTACTTTGATTAAATATATTTTTTTTTCTTCCTTTTTTTCAAAGGACTGGTGATCTTTTTACTTTCCCTATTTTATTCTACAAAACATAAATCGACGGATATATCAAGCACAAACAGCTTTCAATCGGTAAAGTATTAAAAGCGGAAGTTCTTTGTTAGTTACAGCTGTAAATTGGCGCCAACAAGCATTGTCTCTTTCTCGGGGAGCTGACACATGGGAATCTAATATAGGTGAATTAGACCTCACATATGGCAGACTGCACATTTTAAGCTCCAGCCAGAGACTTTTTCTTTTGTCGCGAGTTCTAATATTATTGATTGCGTCATTTCCCGAGGTTAAATTCAATACCCTCAGTAAATGAAGAGAAGCTCAAGAATTATGAAGATGGTTTGAAAAAACTACATTTAGAGTTCGAACGCAGATTTCAAGATTTCCGTGATATTCAAATAGAATTGGTTATTTTTATCATGCCTTTCAACGTAAATTGTGAAGCAGTGAGGTCAGATTTGCAGGTTGAACTAATTGAGTTGCAATTTAAGAATCATCTCAAGCAGGTGTTTCTAACTATGCTAAAGTTAGAGTTTTACAAATCATTATCGAAAGTATGTTTCCCAAATTCAATATCTCACGTCCAGAAAATCAGTGCTATGTTTGCTTCATCTAATATGTATGTGAACAAGTGCTTTCAACTATGAACCTAGAAAGAATTATTTCAGAAGTAGACTGACAGATGAGCATTTAGCCTCCTTCCTTAGAATCAGTACATCTCACTTCGTTGTTGTCAATACAAGGAACTTTTAAAAATTAAATTGCAATTTCATTCATCTCATTAACATATTTAAATTGTAGTACTTGTATATTGTTTTTAAAATTTTAGAAAAATTTATCTTGGCCCGTCAAACTTTTTTTATTTTTGGCCCGTGACCGAAAAAGTTTGCCCATCCCTGTTCTAAATTGAAAACTGCCTTTACCTCTAATTACATAACGAAAGAAGAAATTACAAAATTTTTTCAACAAGCTATGAAACACAAAATTTGGTTAAAGAAATATGTCTGGCACAGGCTTCCAGTTATCAGGAATCATTTAAAATACTCACAGAAAATAAAACAAAAAATCTTAATACTTTAAATCAAGCTATAAAGAAATTTTCTTTTCTTCCTGTTACAAATTCAGTTTCTTTGGGTAATGATAAGATAAAAATTAAAAACAAAAGTCAAAGTTTTGAAGCCTTGCAAGACTTTGATTATACTTGACAAAAGTCGATAGAGCAGGGTAATCCTTATGCAAATTTCTTTACTTCTTGTTTGACATACTCACTAATATTGAACATTAAATTTGCATCTTAGGCATTTTTTTTAAATTTTGTGTCATTGTTATTGATCAATCTTTATAAACTTTTCTAGTCAAGACTAATATAATGTTTAAATTGATACAATGGAATGCTAGTAGCATTCAAGCCAAACGTCCCTTTCTGATCGAATTTTTTTTCTTCTATGTCCTTGCTAGCAATATAGGAAACATTTCTTAATTCCGAAAATCATTTTCACCTGCTTGGTAAATTAATTTATAGAACCGACAGTTCAGATAATACACGCAGAGGAGGACTTTTAATTGTTGTCGATTCTAGTATTCCTAGCAGAGTCTTTAATTTTGTCAATCTTCCTTTTTTTGATAATGAAATTCAAGCAGTTACAATTCATATTTCACATAAAACTTTTACAATTCTTTAAATGTTAACTATAGGAAGGATTAAATGTTAACAGTTCTACCTGGGGTATTTTCACTATTGAATGGCTGGATGCAATTTGTCAACAACTTCTTTCAAAATGTATTATTCTCGGAGATTTCAATTCTTATCATCCCATTCTCACCTCTCCAACAGCTAGTTACGAAATCCTGATCAACTGGATTCTCCAGAATAATTTAAATATTAACACTCCCACTCATATTACTCCAACTTCTGCATCGCTTATTCATCTCTCCATCGCCAGTCATCGTCATCATCAAGTTCCTCGTTTTCTTCGTGATCAGCAAAATCTTGACCGCACTTTTTCATCATATTGGGATTTACATTCTTTCTTAACTCAGATTGTCCTTAATAACAGGAAACTTCACGAAACATCTCACCATCAAAATCTCCCCTGGTGGAATTCTCGATGCAATAATCTTTTAAGACAAAAACGCAAATTATTACACCAAGCTCGATCTCAACTTTCTCACGACCTATGGATTTCATATAAGAAAACCTCTGCCAAACTTTGTCACTACATCTCTGATCTTAAGAAGCAGTATTGGCATTTTGTGTGTTCCTCTACCGGATATAACGGAAAAATTTATAAAATCATTGAAACAATTCATAATAGAAACAATAATGTGGTTAGCAATAAGATTTTTCATACAAATAATTCTGTTATTTCAGATCCGACTCAGCAAGCTAATATATTAGCCCCTCATTTTAATAAATCCATTGATCATCAGTTTATTCCATTTTATCTTTCTGATAATTGCAACCAACATTACAATAGACCTATTACGTTTAACGAGCTAAAAGAAGATATTCGCGCTGTTCCCAATGCTTCACCTGGCAGTGACAATTTTCTTGCAAAATTGATTAAAATTCTTCTTGATTTTTATCTTCTTCAGCTACTTAATGTTTTCAATAATATTTGGTTAACTGGTGATGTTCCTCAGGAATGGTTAACAGCGAAAATTATTCATATCCTTAAACCTGGTAAAGATAGCATTTCTCCTATCTCTTATTGCCCTATTGCTTTGATTTCAATTATTAGTAAAATCTTTGAACGTATTGTTCTCAAAAGAATTGTGCATTTTACAGTTATGACAAATTCCATTTTAATCATTCTGGATTCATTCCTTTCAGGGATTGCATGTATTCATTATCACTCCTTCAACATAAAATAATTGAGGCCAAAAATACCAACATTTTTTAATTTTTCTTAAATTAGACATTTCTGCTGCTTATAACTAAATTTGGAGAGATGGTCTTAATTATAAAATCTTACAGGTTGGCATAAATGGAACTGCTGTTAGATGGATTAACAGTTTCGTTAATAACAGGAATTTTTATGTCAAATGGAGACACTCTGATTCTGTGAAATTGTTTTCCGCTCGTGGTGTACAGCAGGGGAGCATTCTTATTGCTTTTCTCTTTACTATCTACATGAAAGATATTTATGAGATTATACCTGAACATACGGAATGCTTATTGTAGGCAGATGATATTTTTCTACTTAGCAGCGATGAATCTCTGGAAAAAGTACTTAACAAAGTACAAACAAACCTTCATAAAATCATTCAATGGTGCTGAACATGGAAATTCACCCTTCAACCTGAAAAGTGCGAAGCAGTTAACTTTTCTAATAAAAAACAGCAACCAGCTCAACATATGCATATTTACAATATCCGCATCCCTTGGCAACAACATTTCCTGTATCTTAAAAGGAAAGTAATTAAAAAATGAATGTTCTTAATGGAATTGCTGCTAATTCCTAAGGTTGTGGATCTTATCACTTAATTCAAATTACAAATACCACAATTTGTAGTTTCCTGGAATATGGAGCTCCTATTTTTATCTCATCTAGCCATAGTGATTTCCAAATACTTAACCCTTTATATCGTCTGGCTTTGCGTTTTGCAACAGGTCTTCCAAGGTGGACACCGATTCCAGTTTTACTTAAAGAAACTGGTCAACTTTCTTTGTTTCAGAGGCTGTATATGCTGGCAGAGCGCTTTTTTTATCAAACATATTTCTTTTGATTCCTCTTCTCCAAGCACCATTTATCTTCGCTCAGGAAATAATAGAAGATTGAAGCATCCCATTTCACTTCAATGGTTTTTTTTTTTTTTTTTGCAGATCTTTTGGACAATTTGTACATTCAGCCTTCTAATTTAATTCCTAATTTTCCTCCAGTTAGTGAGAACTCTAAAGGCACATTTCATCTCAATGATTTACCTTTTCAAACGAAACAGTTACCTCATCAAATCAAACACCTTTTTGAACAACACAAAAATGAATATTGGTAAGATAGAATCATTTTAGCCTCCGACGCATCTAAGACAGAACTTAAGCATTCAATAACAGTCATCAATTTATTTTCACAAGAGTCTTTATCAGGACAGATTTCAAATTACAATAGTATTTTCAGAGAAGAAGCTCTTGCACCCCTTTTAGCCCTTTCAACTTATGTTTTTTCATCTCATAAATATATAATCCTCACAGTCTATATGTTCTTCTGGCGCTACAGAATTGTAATATTCATTCCAATAGTATCATCCAGTTTCTTGGCAATAAACTGCAAGCTCTTTGCAATAGCATTTTATCCATTGAATTCATCTGGTCCCCAGGACATGTCGGTATTACAGAAAATGAACTAGCCGATTCCCTCGAAAAATCTGCAGCAGATACAATAATATTTCATTAGATATCACCGGAAGATCTCATATTTCAGAAAAAAAAGAAGGCACAGCTAAAAGCAATAGAACAATGGATGGGTAACGAATATGCTCAGGAATTCAGTCATTTGAATAGTATTAAACCTCCTCACAGACTTTTCCCTAATCATCGAAAAGAAGATATTCTTATTTCCAAATTTCGCACAAAAACGTTCCCTAGCAATGCAAAACTCCATATATTTGGTCTGACTTCATCTCCATTATGCTCGATCTGCTAAACTCCTGAAGCAGTAGAACCCATTTTATTTTAATGCGTAAAATATGTAGCAGCACGAAACAAACTTCAAAGTGCTTTTGAATATAGAGTTCTGTCTTACTCATGGTTATTTGATATGTCAGAAGACGCTTGTTATAAGACAACAGTGATCCTACAATTTCTGCGAAAAGTCTCGTAACCCTGTAAGCTATGGGGAGTCCCATATATTTTTCCTGGAATTATTATTTCATTTTCACTTTTCGTTTCAAGAACTAGTAGTACTTCATGTGTTCTAATCATAGTTTAAATGTTAAAATGTTATGATTGATTGATCTGTAGTTTTGTCTATTTTTTTCGTGTTCAAATTTACTCTATTTATTGTTATTTTTTTTGATTGCCAGAGAGTGCAGGCAACGTTTATTGTATTTTAGAGAGAATTTTGGATTCCTGGAATTTCGAATTTTTCGGAGATTTTTGGAATTTTGAATTTTAGAGTGGTTTTCTAAGGGGGTTTCATTTTCACTTCTGGAAATATGTTTTGATTATTTAAAAAAAAGGGGGGGAGGGTAAACATTCGGATAAATTGAGATAAAGCAGCGTCAGCGGGAATACATCTCAAAACACCAAGTCAAGTCAAGTAGATAAAACTGTTGATCGTGTAGACGCTACATTTTAAAATTAGAAAGATGACAAAATTATATGTAAATAATAAGTAATTTAATCAAAATTTCAAAAAGTTGCACAAAAATAAATCTGTAAAATACATAATCCTTTTTAAGAATAGTGAAATTGTTCACTAAAGACATGTCAATACAAAACAAATAGCAATCTAGTTGTTAGTAAACAAGTACTTTTTTTGGCAAGTGATTTTTTGGTGGTGCATTAGCTTATACTTTATTTGATCATATTAGCTTATTATTTGACTCAATCTACTATCTATGTCATGAAAATGAATATGTAAACAGTGATTATATCATTTAATGTACCATTCTGAAATTGATACATATTTCTATCTTTGAAGGCCTGTTAAGGAGATATAATTTAGAACAAAGCAATCAAAATGTGAAAAAATACAATTTTTTTAGTTGTCATTATCTTTATTATAAAAAAATGAGGGAGTGGGTGAATTCTCACACTCGTGTAAATTGAACAAAACTTATTTTATACAGCTTAAAATTTAATATGCATGAAAAACCCAAATGATCTTGAATTTGGAATATTATTCAGCAAATACTTTAATTTTTTAAATGAAGTCAATATGATTTAATTTCTGCTTCCTGTGTTTCATAATTAGTCTAATTCCTCATCACTTCACCGCTAAAGTGGTTTTAGGTACGTTATCAAAAACACTTTCAAGTCGTATGCGCAGTAGTGCAACATTTCCGATATGCATGTGCAATAATGCAATGTTTCGTATGAGCATGCGCGCTCTAGTAAGAAAAAAATATCGGACGATAAAAAAACGTTATGCAAAAACTCTCTATTTCCATGAAAAATGCCCTTAAATTCGCAATGAAGCTATTCGTACTATTCCAATATACCAACCTGGAGTAATCAACTCCAAAAAAAGGCCCAGAGCCATTTACGACTCGATCTTAGAGTCCTTCTAATGTCTCAAAAGAGTTCGTGGTATATACATTGGCCAGAATATCTAAATTGCAAATCTGAGGAGCCTTTTTGGCTTAAAATTAAAATTCGCTACGATGTGAAGACAAACTCAAAATACTGGCTACCGTAAATTAATTATAATAGATATTTAAAAATTAAAATAAATCTTTTATCTTTGTTAACTTCATTGAAATATTTGCAATAGTATTTTAATTAATCTTAATTAACTTTTTGTAACTGAATTAAATGTATTATATTTAGATCTTTATTTTAATTCTATTTATGTGTTAGTAAACAGCTTCAAGAATCAAGATCAACAATCTGCATAAAGTAAATCCTCAGGCGGCGCCATCTTGTGTTCTGTTCACCGTGAAAATAGAAATTAAAACAAACCCATCGGTGGAGTTTCACTCCCATTGGCTTACCTCTGCTTTTTAGCAAAACTCTTCAGAACTTCTCAGTCAGAGAACCAGGGCCAGATTTTCCTATAGGCTAACTAGGCTTCAGCCTAGGGCCTCAAGATCAAGAGGGGCCTACATTCAAATTGTTAGCAAAATTAAAATTACACTATTCTAAAAACAGAAAACACTAAGACACTGAATCGAAAATAAGGAGAAATTCTACATATACATACGAACAAATATAAAAATGACGAGGTTGTATTCATTAAGTATTTTGTGGATCGAAAATGAAACCTTCGGAAAAATAGATTTTGATGAACTTATAGAAGAATTCTGTGCGAAAAAGTTTAGATAGAAATTCTTCTAATCTACTATTTCGTTTTAAATGTATACTTGAATTGAGTCAATTCTTAAATAAAATAACTATTAACATAAAATTTAATATGATATACAATTTGATATTTTCTTTTTTGCGATCTGGATTTGGATTGAATAAAGTTTCATTTTTGGTTTAGTTTAAAAATTAAAATTCATAATAATTCATGCTTAAACTTTAAATGCGAATTAATATGAAATAAATTTATCCGAATTGAATTTGCTTTAATCTTCAATGCATTGAATATAATTAATTTAATTTGATAGAAAATAGGATAATTTTATTGCATATGTGGAAGTGAAAGGGCCTCATAAGTGGAATAGCCTAGGGACTCTTTTCATCTAAATCCGGCCCTGCAGACAAAGATTCCTGTTTGGGCAGTTGAGCTAAGTGGACGTGTTTTTCTCGTCTGCTGATTTTCTCTGCTTTAACGATGATCGATATGGAAGTTTCTATGGAGGGAAAGGGAACGAACCTTCTCGGGTCCATCAGCAAATACCCTCGCCGCCGGGCTCATCAGCACATAAAGAAATAGAAGTGATTGACGAAATCCTCACCTCTGCTAAGAAATCGGAACTTCAGAATGACTCCCTCCAACTGAACGCCAACCTCTCCAAGAAGAAGGAGTATCTCCTTAAATGGGTAAGTCGTTTTGGAATTTGCCCTATTGCCGAGTGTAAGATACGTAATACTAACCTAAATTCTCAGTCAAAAAATACTACTAAACGCGCAGCTAGTGAAATATCCTCTCACAACGATAAGGCTAGTAGCTCTAAAGACTTTAAAAAACCTAATAGAAAGCATACAGCTAAGGCCAACTTTATCTCAGGTAACGCTGAAAATGCCAAAATTAATACTGAAAATAAATATGCAACGCTGAGCACTGACGTAACCAATAAATCAGACGAAACGATAATAGTAGAGAGGAAGCTTCCTCCAATCATGGTTAAACCACAGTCAAACTTACTAGACATGCTTAAAGAATTTGACGAGACCTTCCACAGCACTGTCAATGTAAAGTTAGCAGGGGAAAGGCTTAAAATTTTTCCCAACAGCGAGGATCAACACCGCGAAATCCCCAGATATCTCAATAAAAACCGCATTGAATTCTTTATAATCACTCCAAAATTCTTAATTTTTTGGAAGTCCTTTAATAACTGCCGTTAGAGGCAGTTATTAAAGAACTTCCAAAAAACACTCCGATAGAAGATATTCAGGCTGCCCTAGCAGAAAAAGAATTTACAGTTGAAAAGGTAATACAACTTATGCGCGCTAAACAAACAACATCTCCCAATATTCCAAATTTCATTAGCCAGATCCAACAAAAACAATGACATTTTTAAATTAAATAGACTATTATACTTAACTGTCACTGTAGAAAAATTCAATAGAAGGCCAGTTACACTTCAATGCTTCAAATGTAACTTTTTCCACCACAGCTCTAATAACTGGGGTTTCAAGCCTAGATGCTTAAAGTGCAGAGAAGAACACTCTCATAAGGAGTGCCAAAATAAGGAACGTCTCGAAATTTCTAAGTGTATAAACTGTGGTGAATCTGGCCATATTGCTGCGTGGAGAGGATGTTCTAAGTTCCCCAAAATCAAACCTAACTCCTCCAAATTTGCTACTTTTCCTAACCTTGACCAGTTAACGCTAACTTCTCATACGCCGCGGCAGCCAAAACGCAACTAATAATGTCAATAGCTCCACCAATGTTACAACCCAAAGCCAACTGGTTGAATTACAGAGTCTCTCTGATAACGCCCAGTTTATTCAAAAATCCCTTTACATTACGAAAGAATTTGTGTCAATTTTCAGTAACATGGATGGTCTCATCCAACAGCTAAGCTCTGCAATCAATAAAGCAGACACGCTCCAGGTCTTTATTAATGGCCTGGCGTCCCTAATTTCTCCCACTACTCCGTAATGACTCAGTTGGTTTCTGGTCTTCGCATATTCTATGGAATGCATGTAACTTATTTTATAAAATGCTTGACTTCTCTAAATTCATTAATAACTATAATCCAGGTCTAGTACTGCTTCAGGATATTCACCTTAAAACTTCATAAACACCTCACTTAATGGGATACACTTTCTACAGAAACGATGGCTCTCAGGATCCAGTCTCTGGTGGTACGGGTATTTTTGTTTCAAATTCTCTTCCTCACACTCATACTGCTACTCCACAATTAATTGGTATTAAATCCACAATTGTTTCACTCAACTTTTCTAATTTCCCATCCTTAACAATTTCCTCTGTTTATGTGCCTAATGGTATTGCAACCGTTAATTTCAATAGTGATCTAAATACTCTCTTTTCTTTAAACAATAGCGTTATCTTGGGAGATTTTAATGCTTACAACACTGCATGGGGCTGTCATAACAAACACTCTATTAAATTATGCTACTAATTTTAATGTTGAAATTCTAGCACCTAATACTCCAACCAGAATCGGTATAACTTCTCTTCTATAATTTACCTTGTGGTCACTAACAACTTTCACTTTAATTATTCAATCTCTTCCTTTGTTGAATTATCCTAAGATCATAACCTTGTTATTATTGATTATAAATTTACTTATCCAAATCTTACCATAAATCCCAAGCTAATCACTAACTGGTCTCTTTTTTTCATCCTATCTCGATAATAGCTTTAATTACTCTCCTATCCTGAAGAGATAGATAATGCTATCTCGGAACTCACTAACAAACTAATTCATGTTCACAAGATTGCCTCCAAGCCAATTAATACTAACAATCGTACTTGTCTTCCACCATATATTAAAAACTCATTACTAATCGCAATAATGCTCGAAAGCTCTGGCAAATTTATAGAGATCCTGTTAGTAAAAACACCTACAATCACCATTAAAACATCTTCCGTAGGGCTATCCTTAAATATAAGAATGAATGCTGGGACAGAAGGTTGCAAACGGTAAATGCAGAGGACGGAACACTCTGGAATCTAACAAGATCTTTTAGAAGAAAGCGGTCCACAATTGCGTCACTGAATAACAATCAAACGACTGTCACCTCCAATGTTGACAAATCAGAGGTTCTCGCAGACACCTTAAAAGATCAATTTACTGAAAACGACACTAATAATCTTAATACTATTTCTTCTTTCCTAGCGCAAAATAACAATGCTGACAATATCCCAACTACTAAAGCTTCTTTTATTATTGAATGTATCTCTTCTCTTAAAATTAACAAAACTCCTGGTATTGACTCAATTACTAATAAAATGCTCAAAAACTTGCCTTTTAAATTTATTTCTCAAATTTGTAAAATTACTGATGCCATTCTTAATACTAACTATTTTCCTCAGTGTTGGAAGACTGCTCGCATTCTTCCGATACGCAAACCTGGAAAAGACCCTACTTCTCCTAATAGCTACCGTCCTATCTCTCTACTTTCTTCTCTCAGTAAAATTATAGAACGTATAATTGCTAATATTCTGAATGAAAACTCTACTAAACTTATCATACTAATTTGGAATCTACTACCTCAACTATACTACTACCCTCAACTAAAAATAATACTACCCTCAACAATTTGGATTTACCAAAAATCTTTCCACCACTCACCAATTGTACAATATTACGGAAACCATATCTGAAGGATTTTCCTGGAAGCGAGATACCGCTGCTATTTTTCTGGATGTTGCTAAAGCATTCGACAGAGTGTGTATCGACGGGTGTGATTTATAAAATGATTAAGTTTATATATCCTTCTTTCTAATTCTCACCATCAGAAACTATCTTATGAAAAGAAATTTTGTAGTATCTGTTGGAAATACTGACTCCAAAGTTTGTATTATTCTTGCTGGAGTACCTCAGGGCTCGATTTTGGGACCATTTCTATATAATATTTATAATAATGATATTCTTCAAGATCACAAAATTATTTTAACTCTCTATGCAGATCATACAGCTTTAATTACTCAGGGGCAGCATACACACATTATACAAAAAAATCTACAAAATTATATCTATAACTTGAATATTGACTTAACAATTGGAAAATAAAACTTAACGTCGCGAAGACTGAAGCAGTACTATTTACCAGGAAAAATAAATTTAATACTCCAAACATCACCATTTATAATACTAACATTTCCTGCTCCAAAGAAGCAAAATATTTAGGTGTAATTTTAGATAAGAATCTAAATCTAATCTACAGCTCTCACATTAAATACCTCCGTACTAAATTCAATAATCAATTAAAAAATTTCTTCCCATTAATACGTAGAAACTCCTCACTAACAATTGATCTAAAAAAACTACTCTACCTTTCATACCTCAGACCCATTATAGCATATGCAAGTCCAGTTTGATGCTCTACTTCTAAAGGCTCGTTCCCATCGAGGCGTAAGGCGGCGACGCGTCATACGACAGGGAAGAAAATTTTTCCGACCCGATCACAGAGAAGCATCAGAAATCGCTTTACGCCTAGTGAAGTTCCGCTTCGAGTTGAAAGTTGGTCAACTCGAAGCGGTGGATTTCAAAACGGTTTCAGGCGAACGTGGTGAGGCTAGTGATTGGTCAACGCTTCACGCTTCAACGCCTCACGCCTCGGTGGGAACGAGACTTAAAGCGAACATCACAACTCTTGAAAGATTGCAAAATAAAATTATCCGAATGATCAGGGATTCGCCTTGGTTCTTCAGAAATGAGGAAATACGATATGCTATCTCTATCCCCAGTTTTGTAGAATTTGTTGAAAACTCGCGATTAATTTTTATAATAATCTTTCCACCTCGAATAATGTTGTCTTACAAGATCTTCAAAATTACAACTATGGTATATCTCTCCCCAAAAACCGCAAAATATTAATAATTAAAATCACCATTTCCTCTTTCTGAAGGACCAATGCTTTTCTCTATTGTATTCATTTCACGTTTCGACTTTTTCACCCATCTCACGGGCTATTTTTAGCTCAATATCTTTTTCCCCGCTCTGGTTTTGGTTTTGTTTCGTCTGCATTCCTTAAATCCTCTAGAACTTCCCCCCTACTCGGGTTATTTTTACGGACGTCAGGGAGGAGGAATTGTGCACCCTACGCTTAGGGAAAATATGGAATTTTTTAGGAAAGAATGGTGTACACCGCTCCTCCTTGGGAAGGCACTCGCAGCACTCGATTCCTCCCAGCCCATTCCTAAGAAGTGGTTACTCTTAAAATTTAGGAGGAACTCGCTCAACACACCATTCCTGCTACTCTGTTTTTGAGGAGAAAATATCTCGAAAAGATGAATACTCACAGAAATATCTTAGATGTAGATTTCAAAGAAAGTTTCTGTTGGTAAAATAAGGCAGATTTTATGTTATAAATACATTGAAATTTTATATTCCTAGGAAATTTATGCCACCAAAATGAATTTATATATGTTGAATGATACGAGATATTGGAGTTAAAAAATAGATAATTAAAATGCATTGGCTTAAAATTATAAATTAATTCCTAAGTAACATTTATGATTCTTTTGCTTTAATTATAATTTGTGTGTGTTTATAGTTAATATTTAAAAAGAATTGCAAGCTTTTAAAATTCCATATTTTTACATGATGCAGTTTACAGAACAATATATTTATACATAATTTACAATCTTTTTTAAATCATTATACTTTTTCATCCTATTTTTTATTTAGATTTCCTTCACATATATTAAATTGATTATTATCAAATTAAGATCTTTAATGGAGTATGAGAATTTATTAACTATCTTGATAACTAACTGTATGTGTAATGATTTAAAAAAATATTGCATTACCTCACATGCTGTTGAAATTTTCATATTTTTATACTGGGATTCAATTTCTTGTACTCACTCCTTTTATATTCTATACAAATTGTCATGTAACAATATTCAAGAAATTTTATAAAGAAATGTATGAAATATAATTTATTTAAAAGTTTATTCAGAAATAGATGCTAGTAGACGAAATTTATATATCAGTGATATTTTTCAATGATTGATTTTATTATATTTACAAATACGGAGATCTGTATTTTGTTATTATAACGAATATATTTCCATGTCAAAAAATTTTTTTTTTTCAATACTAAAAAATTGCCGAGGAAGAAAAAAACATATTGGTTAATGAATCGAATGGAAAGAAATATTTACTGTTGAACAACTTTCATGCACAGGGCCGGATTTTCCTATAGGCTAACTAGGCTTCAGCCTAGGGCCTCAAGATCAAGAAGTGCCTACATTCAAATAGTTAGCAAAATTAGAATTACACTATTCAAAACAGTAAACAATCGAAAATAAGGAGAAATTTTTCTAATTTACTATTTCTTTTAAAATGTTTACTTGGATCGAATCAATTCTTAAATAAAATAACTATTAACATAAAATTTAATATGATATACAATTTGATACATTTTTTTTTTTTTTTTTTTTTTTTTTTTTTGTGAACTGGATTTTGTTTGAATAAAGTTCCATTTTTGGTTTAGTTTAAAACTTAAACTTTAAATGCGAATTATTATGAAATAAATTTATCTGAATTGAATTTGCTTTAATCTCCAATGGATAGAAAATATGATAATTTTTATTGCATATTTTATTTTTGTAGCCAAAGATTTTTATTATTTGAATTTTGTTTCTTTGTAAATGTTGTGTTTGATTAGTTATTGTTACAAGTAATACGGTGATGAGAATAATTGTCCATAAAAGTGTTTTCGACTTTTTTTTTATTTATTATCCGTGCCACATTTTTAATAAAGATTAGTACCAATCACAACATGTTTCATTTAACATATCGATATATATCACAGTAGTGGTAATGAAATACATTATTACTGTGATATATACCTCTTATGTAATTTACAAACTTAAAAATGGGAGGTGAAAGGGCCTCATAAGTGGGATAGTCTAGGGCCTCTTCCTCTAAATCCAGCCCTGTTCATGCATAATAAAAAGTGTGCTTAATATTTTTGATTTCTTACACTATTGAAGATTAAGAAAAGAATAATTTATTTATTTTCCCCTTATTTGAAAAATTGATGAAAATTTATTTTCCTTACTGGTTATAAATTGATATTCATGTTTAGATGTTTTATTGCAAATTTGATGATTTCAGAAGAAATTTCCAGAAAAATTATATTTCTTAAAAGACAAGGTCATGAACATATAGCTTTTTAAATATTTTCGTTTCAAAAAGTAAAAATAAAAATATAGTCCAAAATTTTATTAAAAATATCACTAACAGCAGAGTAATGATAGCAAATTATTGCTATTTACAACAATAAATATACATAATTCTTGCCAACTATTACTACAAATATAAATATTTCTCAGAAGACTGTGCTGGGAAAAGCTTTTAACAGGCAGCTGGATTATTGATGCGAGATGTGCATACAATAAACTACACTCATGTCCATAAATTAAGGATAATTCAGAATCACACAGAAATTGAACTCTAAAATAAAAATTTCACCTGTAGAATTATCACACACATCTTGAAGAAGAATATGCAAATTACAGGAAACCACCAGATGGCGCGGATAGTACGTCACGATGACGAGAGTGTAAGAGAGGGGTATATAAGGAATGGTGGCGAAGAAGTAAAATTGTTCACAAGCGCTTTAAAAGCCTTTCAGTACAATAACCGCATAGTTATGGCACAAAGGAAGCATTTGGATGATTTTTTACGTGGTAGAATTATCGGACGACTGGAATGTGGACGTACCCAGCTGGAAGCATCAGAGGAACTTGGAATCGCCCAGAGTGTCATCTCCAGGCTTTGGCAACGATTCCAAGATGATGGTATTGTGAGTAGATGTTACAGCACAGGTCGCCCCCGAGTTACAACACCGAAAGAGGACCGGTATTTAGCAATTACTGCCAAAAGAAACAGACGGAGCACAGCATCAGACCTGTCTCGTCAGCTTTCTTCAGCTACCGGTACGACAGTTTCAAGGCAGACCGTATACAGACGCTTAGGGCACATTGGTCTATATGCTCGTAGGCTTGTCAGATGTGTTCCACTTACCGCAACTCACTGTCGCCTGCGATTAACTTGGAGTAGAGAGCATGCATTGTGGACACCGCAACAGTGGTCTGGTGTGATGTTTTCCGGCGAGTCCAGGTTTAGTTTGCAGTCTGATTCTCGCCGGACTTTCATATGGAGAGCGCCAGGTACCCGTTACCACCAAGAGAACACCATTGAACGACGACACCGTTACGGTGGTGCAGGATGGCTCGTTTGGGGAGGAATTATTCTTGGTTCCAGAACTGACCTGCATGTTCAGAGTGTAACGATGACAGGCCACATCTATCGGGATGTCATTCTGGAACCACATGTACGTTTGTTTCGGGGCGCCATGGGTGCTGAATTTATGTTTATGGATGACAACGCCCGTCCTCACCGTGCAAACATTGTAGACGAATGCCTTCAATTGGAGGATATCACCCGTATGGATTGGCCAGCATACTCACCGGACTTGAATCCAATAGAGCATGTGTGGGATATGCTTGGCCGACGAATTGTAGCCCGTCAACCCCCTCCCACCTTTCAACTGGAACTTCGGAGGGCATTGCTTGATGAGTGGTGTAATATTCCCCAAGATCAGATTGATAATTTGATACTCAGCGTGCCTAGGTGTTGTAAGGCCTGTATTGCATCGTCCGGGAGACATACTCCATATTAACCATCTTACTAACCATGTTATACTGTTTTTTGTAAATAGGTTCTGTTTTGAAATTTGCTCCAGGGAGTAAAAATCGCAATTTTTATTAATTATGTCAAACATACAGCATCTTTTTTGCTCTTTACCTTTTGTTTAATAAAAAGACTTTACAAATAAGTCAAATTTGTTTTGCTTCTGTCTCTTTCTTTGCCTGAACTTCATTATCCTTAATTCATGGACATGAGTGTATATCTTTAATTTCCTGTAAGAAAACAAATAATAAAAATTAAAGGATATTCACTAATGTTATGTCATAAACACATGCTTTGAATACTCATACTCACTTTTGAAATATAAAGACATAACTTGCGATTCACTTTGCATAATTTTGGGTGTCTCTAGTGGCAATTTTCTAACCTAATAAATAAAAATTTTTGTTAGTTAAGGATGCATAAATTTAAATTGATTTAGAAAAAGTGAGATAAAGTTGAAATAAAAAATTGAGTAATTCAGAAAAATTGAGACTACAAATCAGAAAACCTAAAAGATACTATATGTTATAAACAAAAACAATATTCTCATACTATAATATTTTACTTTTTACAATAGCAAGTTTAAAAGTAATAAATAACATCCAGAGAAATTTTTTAATCGGAAAAAAAATAAATTTTGTAGTTCTAGTAGGACTGGAAACTACTATCAAGAAATAATTGTAATACATGAAAAATATGGATTCTTATAAAGCATACAACAAATAAATTTTTAAAAGATATCATCATTTGTAATCTTATATTGGCAACAGTTTCATATATCATACAACTGCGTTAGTAAACACTAAGTTTTTATAACTATAGTATTTTGAATTTCATTATTTACAGATGGAAATTTAAAAAATAATAATTATGGTTACGAAAAGGGATTATTAAGGAAAACTCTGTTTATTCATTAAAAGGAGGGAAATTAAGAGTTATCTATGTAGGATTTGTTTGCCTGCTAAGCACCAGATGGAAACACATCACAGACTATGCGTCTTTCACACCAACCTTTTGCCATGTAGGACAACGACTCTGGACTCTGAACTCTGGCCCTGGAAGAAGGGAAGAGTTATACTAGTTGAGTATATACAACTTATAGTAGTTGAGAGCGAAAAGGAGAACGCTAGCTGACACGAGAGAGGAGGCGAGACTGAAAAAGGCTGCGTCAAGCAGCGATAGAAAATGGTTGTGAATGTTTAACAATTAATGTAAATATCGCTGTAAATATAATATCTTTTCATTAAATGTATATTGTTGTGAGAAAAACAATGCTTTTTTATTTCGATTTGAAATACACCCCTAGATTGCCTCCCTCTGTCATTAAATATTTGCTAGACTGGTAGAGAAGTCTACATCTATATGAAGACTGTTAACAGATTTTTTTATATTACTATAGGAGTTTTAATTTACTGTTTTTAATTACAATGGAAATATTTTTAATACCTAAAACACTTTATATGTATAAATTATATTTTTAAAATTATTTTAATATAAATTTAATAACTAAGTTTAATATTAGTAAAAAGGATGAAAACAATGTAGTTAATAAATAAGCATATGTATAACTGCAGAAACATGCAACATAGCCTACAAATACAAAATTCTTACCTTTAGTAGAATTATGTTTAGAAGTTACAATTATTTCTGAAGATATTTGTTAAACTTCCTCTGCTGTTGATTTTTTCAAAATAGACGATTGTGGGGGTTTTCCCGGGTCTTTTTTTAATTTTTTTTTATTTGTACGGTAAAATCTTTGCTGTTCAATGTCAGTATTTGGGCTAACACGTGAAATAAGTTTTTTTTGATATCATTTTTATCTCTTTTACTTCCAGTTTTTTTCACATATGAACTTACATTCTCCTTCTCAACCTTTTCTTTCCATAGTGTAAATTCTTCTATTGTATCAAAGAATAAAATCTCCTTGGTTACAAGTGCATTATGAATACTTTATAGATGCTTTTCCTATGTTAACAGTGTACCAAATCCTTGCTTGCATTCCGGACACATCAATGATTTAGCAGATTTTGGACTAGATAAACCATGAAATGTTTCCATATGTCTTCGTAAACAGTAATTATGTGCAAACATCATATTGCATTCACAGCAAATAGGTTGGCAAGAATTATCCATTTCTTTTATTTTCAATCGAAACAAAGCCTGTTTATTAAAAAAAGGGAATAATTATTATATTGCAAAGTAACAAGCAATTGAGCAAATGAGATAAAATATTTAAAAATAGTTTAGAATCAGCTTTCTTCAAAATCGACAGAAGTGTAATAAAGAGCACCAATTTATTTTGGTATAAATTTATAAAACTAAGAAAATTAATTAATAAAAGAGTAATTAGAAAATTTTCTTATTCCAACAGTAAGCTGTGAAATAAGTAAAAAAAAAATAATAGCAATTAGTAATAATATATAAGCAGTGAATCCATTTAGATTTCAAACAGATTAATAAATGAAATTTTTATGAAATCAAATTCCTCATGAATAAGGAAACATCTAAATACATTATCAATTACTATTAAATAACTTAAAAATTAATATACAATTATTTGAGGAAATTTTCTACCTTTATAATAAGAACTTTAGGCTTAACCAGCAATGCTTCTGCTATGATTTTTTTTTCAATCGAAACAAAGCCTGTTAATTAAAAAAGGGATTAATTATTATATTGAAAAGTATACAACAATTGAACTACTAAAATAAAATAACAAAATATTTAAAAATAGTCTAGAATCAGCCTTCTTCAACACAATTATAAAACAGCAATTAAATCCATAAAACAAAAACCACTAAAATGCTAATTAAATAATAAATTATTATAAAATAAAGTAAATTACATGAAATCAATAATATAAATTTAGAAATTATTTTAAAAAACTTCAGCATAATAAAGCTATCGAGAAAATGGCGACACAAAGCACAACAATTTAGAATACAGCAATTAAATATGTAAAAAAAATTATTTACTAAAACGCTAATTAACTAATAAATTATAATAAAATAAAGTAAATGATATAAAATAAATAATATCAATTCAGATACTATTTAAAAACTGCAGTACAATGACGGAACTATGCAACCCTGTTGACGTCAGTGTATTATTTTATTGGCAAAAAGAGAACTGAGCCAAACTCATTTTGGCGATCATCTTTATTTAGTCACTTGGTGGCTCTTTTGGGTGTATTTTTGCTCTCTAAGGTCTACTTGAGCAGCAATAGTATTGGGTCGCATTGACATGCCGTATTCTCGAGAGTGCAATTTTTTTAAAAACATGTTAAATACATATAAACAAAATTGATAAAAATAAATACAACAATCTAAAATTAAAATAAGTTTTCTGTGTTTTAATATAATGAAAGGTATATTTGTACTAAAAAAAAATCTATAGATTAAAATTTAAAAAAATAAAATAATTATAATTTAAATGATTGCAATTAAATGTAAAACTAAATTAAATTTATCATAAAAAGAACTTCAAAATGCAAATAAAACAGTAGTAGTATTATATTGTGAAGAGAAGATAGAATATTTTTATTGAAAAAGGTTTTACATTTAATTTGAAATTTTCTTGCATTTTTATGTATAAAATAGATATTTGCTAATATTAAATAAACCAAAGAAAATTTTTGTCTTTATAATTTATACAAATAATCACGAAAATATTAATTTCAATTAATAAATCAAACGTTAGATAATTTGTTTTAATTAGATTTCAAAATCTTTTAATGTGTCTTGAAAAAAATAATTTATAAAATAGCATAAAAATTAGTTTCATTATATATAAAGCAATCTGTTAGTTTATTGTGTATTCTCAAGAAAGCAAATATGATTTCCTATATAAGTTTTCCATTGTCATTCAATTAAAATTTATTTTTAAAATATGTCTTATAATTATTCAAATATAACATGAAGCTTGTAATAAGCAACTAATGAGGATGTAATTTATAACATTTAAACAAATTAAAATACTTAAAATTGCAAAAAAATAAAGGTTCACTTTATTTAATAAACCCTAGAGCTTGACATTTTTTGAATTGTTTTGTAATTTGAAAAAATGCATGGGTATCATGCTTTTTTAGTAGATAAGTACTATATTCAATTTGATAAGATTTTGTTTGGAAAAAAAATATTCCTGAAGATTGAAGATGAAAATATAAGAAAAATTTTTTGACAATTTATACAGTAATTTTAATTATGGATTCAAATAAGAACATGATCAGAAATATGGCAATTCTTTTACTTTTTATAATTTTATCATAAAAAATTATATTTCATATGTAATTAAATAGAGCTTATCCGTGCTGTGATTCACGATTAAATAGAAAGTAATTTAGAGGGAAAAAAATATCGGATTTCTTGTTTTAATTTCTCCTTTGCATAATTTTTAAGCAATGAAGCACAAGTTCTTTCACTTATCTTTAGTTACGTACATCAAAAGTTAATTATATATCTATATATATATATAGTTCTACGAATCATAAAAACAAGTTATATATGTTTTATTACATACTCATAAAATATGAGAAGAAAATCCATTTTTAATTCACAGGCACATTTCAGAAAATTTTCACAACGGCTCTCAAAATTACCATGCATAGATTTTGTTTAAATAACAATAAAAAAGGGCGATTAAATAGTTTTATACAAACATCATACATAGAATACGTTAAGTAATCTTGCGATTCAATATTTTTAGCCATTTCTATTAGTAATATAAAGTAAGTAAATATTTAAATGTGAGATCAAACAGACAAAGTTGCAGAATGTTAGGATCAAATGAGAGAGCATATAGATCTATATTTTTCGTAGTTATGATTTTATTTTATTTCTTTTTTTCTAGTTTATTTATTTATTTATGTAATATATGTATATTCTAGATGTATTTGTGCGATAAAACTTTGATAAATATCAAATTGGATTTTTTCATAGTAAATCATCAATGTAAAATAAATTTCATTGCCTTTTTTCTTTCCCTCAAGTTAAACTGTTGCTCCTGTAGCATGTTTTTCTCACATTAATACCAATGAAATGGCCAACGGCGTACATTATTGACTTATTGTAATAGGTTCCCTTTATTGGACTGTTATAAAAACTTGCTTGTGTAACAATTTGAGTTATTAGAAAACCGAATTTTTGTAAAATTTTCGTATAGTGCTTGTGGATTATAGTTTATTTTATTTCGTTTTCTGGTCTTACAGTCCTTAGTATAATATTTTATAATTTTACCTGACTGCTCTTAATTGTCCAATTTCTTAAACAAGTTAGCAACCAGCCTAATTCAAATCAAATAATAAAAAATAAAAATAATCAAAAAAATTAATAAATAATTTTTAAATAAAAAAAAAAAAAATTTTAATTCAAATAAAACTGCTTACAATCTGAAATTATCCATTATCGTAAAATTTCTTTTTTATTCGTTTGAGAATTTGTTGTTCTAAAATGTTCAATTGTACACGGCACATCTCGACACCTTTTATGCAGGAATCATATTTAGCATGAAAAGTACGCATATATCTTCTTAGCCATTCTAATTTTAACAACTTCTGTAGTAGTTCTTCCAGAGTATTACATATCGCTAAATGCAGAACTTGAAGGGAAAAATAATACCTTGAATAAGTCATAGAATAATTCGAAATCATCCAAATTTATATTTATATAATTTTTAATGTGATAAAAACATTAACGTTAACATTATTATTCCTTGGGAAAAGTATTTCAAATATTTAGATTCAGATTTTAATTTAGTATTTTTTATATTTTTACTTAGACTAACATCTCACATGGAAAAAGCATTTTGAATATACTAAAAACTATACTACTAGTGCCGCCACCTCTTCAGATATAAATTTTTTTCAAATTATTATGAAAAGTTTACGAGATGTTGAAAAAAAGGGCAATTAGGTAACAGATTCCAAATTAAAAAAAATATAAATATTATATATCTGCTTTTGTACAAACGAGATAACGCTGATATCGCATGATCAAAGATGGAAAGCGGAAACTTAACTAAGAAATAATTCAACTAATTTGATTTAAGTTTTTAATGTTTTTAATTGATTTCTTTATGAATTTAATTAGATATTCTCATTTTGGAAACATATATTGTTATTATTATTATTATTTTATTAAAACTATTCAGTTATTGCACAGATATAAGTAGTATAATTTAATTTTTTATAATATGCGCATAATTGATTTTCTAATACATATTTCACAATATTTTCATGCTTTTTTTCCCAATAATATGCATATTTATTTCTGCATAGTATATACTTATTTAGATATGATCTGGCCGTTTTTTAAATGTCTTATAATGTTTATTATAGCTGTCAAAGCTATAATAAACATTATAAGACATTTAAAAAACTTGCACTATCCAGGAAAATTTGCAAAATTATATCATTGAATTAGATAAATGGCTCATGAACTGGAAGATAAAATTAAATGTAGACAAGATTGAAGCAGTTCTTTTCACTTGCAAAAAATCCTATAACCCTCCTAATATTAAAATATATAATAATTATATCACCTGGTCTAAAGAAACTAAGTACTTAGGAATTATTCTTGATAGTAAACTTAACTACAGATCGCATATCTACAAGCTTAGAAATAAATTCAATACTCAATTTAGAATTCTCTATTCTTTAATCAATAGAAATTCAGCTTTACCTCTTAATCTCAAAATACTAATATATCTCTCTTATCTTCGTACAGTATTAGCTTATGCAAGCCCAGTTTGGGGTTATGTTGCACGTACTAATTTTGAAATTATTCAAAGGCTTGAGAATAAAACTCTTAGAATGTTAACGAATTCTCCCTGGTACTTTCGTAATGACGATATTCGCCGCGCTCTCTCGATTCCAAGTTTAAGACAATTTGTTCACAAAATTTCTACTAAATTTTATAATGATATGCAAAACATCAATAATCCTGTTTTAAATATCCTACAAAATTACGATTATGATATTTCTTCCCGCAAACATAGCAAAAGACCTCGCACTCTTCTAAACATTTTAAATTAATTCCTTATCTTGACGATTTTCTCCTGCTCTGACTGATTTATTACCTACAACTGTCTAGATCAGGGATGGGCAAACTACGGCCCGCTCGCAAACTCCGGCCCACCGGAAGGTTCTATCCGGCCCGCGGATAGAATTTTAATTTGCCGGTCCGAGGCAAACTAAAAGAAATATATAGCAGTTGTTTCTAAATATACCAAAGTTAGAGTTTTAAAAATCATTATCGAAAGTAAGTTTCCCAAATTTAATATCTCACGCCCAGAAAATCAGTGCTATATTTGCTTTATCTTATATATGTGAGCAAGTGCTTTCAACTATGAACCTTAGAAAGAATTATTTCAGAAGTAGACTGACAGATGAGCATTTAGCCTCGTTCATTAGAATCAGTACATCTCACTTCGAACCTCATAATAAGGAACTTTTAATAATGAAATCGCAATTTCATTCATCTCATTAACATATTTGAATTGTAATACTTGTATATTGTTTTTTAAATTTTAGAAAATTTTATCTTGGCCCGCCAAACTTTTTTTTTTCGACTTTTGGCCTGCGACCGAAAAAGGTCGCCCATCCCTGGTCTAGATGAAAAAACTTTCTCGAGACGCTTTTCTCCTAAGCTATTTTTTCTTCTAATTTGACTTTTGCACATTCTTTTTTTATTTTTTTGATTACATGCAACTGATTTCATCAACATCTACACTGTTGAAATTTTTGTTATTTTTCATTTTATAATTTTATTAAATAAATATTTCTTTTTTTAAAAAAGGGCATTTAATTATCTATTTTTCTTATTAACTCTGAGGGCATGAGACCACCCCTATGTTTCAACATTTTACAATGAAGGAGCTAGTGGCCGCTACACGGCCAAGGATCTCCGTATTAATCTACAATAAGAGAATAAAACATTTAATTTGTTAAGTTGTGTTGAAAAGAAAAAATGATTATTTCAAATTATAGTTCCATAAAATTTAAAAAAAAAAAAATCAACATATAACGTATAAATTTTACACAGTATCATTTACGCATTTTTTTTTTCAATGCAAATCAGCAACCATTTTATTCCACTTACACATATACGTGTAGGTCATTAACGAATAATAAGTTAGTTTATAAAACAAAAGTAAATTTAAAAGTAATTCTCAGTAAAATGGTTAATAATAAAATTAAGGAAATTCATTTTATTTAATATCAAACATTGTAATCCTTTAAAAATATAATCAAGTGATTTTTTACTGGATTTAAACTATAACAATTTGAGTAAAATATACAAAAAAAAAAAAAAAAAAAA
>BPLQ01009740.1:0-52333 GCA_021605075.1 Caerostris darwini | reverse complement strand
AAATTCTTGTAACTTTTTATATTTACCTCATTGTCATTCTCATTTAAAACAATCCCATTTAATGCATAATTATTGTTTTCTTCAAAGTCACTAGGTTCTTTTTTTATAGAAATGCTGTCTTTTAAATTCATAGTAGTATCATAAGTGTCAGCGGAATCAAGAACTTCTACTTCTTTCTTAATTTTTGAGACATCAAAACTAGGTAGGAGGGAAGTAGTTGACTGAGGATCAACTATACGATTTTGAAAGTGTTCAGATAAATTATTTGTAGTAGTAGCTTCTGGAACCAATACTTTTTCACAACTGTATGTTGCATTTTGACCAGAGTTATTCATTGATTCATTTGTAGCTTGTAAAGAAATACAACATTCATCAGTGTTACACTCTAATAAATTTTCTTCTTTTTTTATAGGAGGGTCTTCTACTCTATCTTGAATTTTTTTATTTTTATTTACAGTCTGGTTTGGTATGTTCATGTTGCTTGCAAAGATTTCTTCATCTGAATTATTTAAAATAACAGTATCTGAAGAGCAATCGGAAGAAATTGTGTTACTTTTAAATTTTTTTTTTTGGTGCATATCAAAATTGAAATTTTCTGACAAATTCATAGAATTTTGTTTTTTATTTCTTTTCTTGGGCTTTGAATAAACATGTCGTTTTCTAGTGATTTTTCGTTTTTTAACAACACTAGAACTTGTCCTACTATCTGAAATATTATTGGAAATCTGATTTTCGAGTATTTCTGTTGGTTCATTAGTCTCAGAAGTGTCAAAATCTTCTTTATCTACTGTGTCGTCCATTTTAATGATTTTGGACTAAATCTCTATTTCCTTAAAAAAACAAAAACAGATGAAATATTAAACGTTTGTATTAAATACAGAATAATTTATAAACAAAGAAAATATACAAGGAAAATATTTATAAAATGTTCTTTGCAATTATTGATAAATTTTAATACAATTATAAAATTCTGCAAAATTATATATATCAACTATTTGTGGCACAAAATAAAAACCCCATGGTTTTGTATGACTTCCAATCTTATTACAAACAAATATTCTTTCAAAATATGGACTGAGAAGCAAATACTTAACTAAAATTCGTTGTTGTTATTGTATTAATATTGTTATCATACAATTTTTATAATAATATCAAATTTTTTAAAAAGTATTTCATAACTGCTCAAAAATTACAAATACTTTATCTTACCATACAAACAAAACTGCTAAAAAGATTTTTAAAAAAAGTTAGAAAAAGCAATCACATTTTTTTTTTCTTCCCCCTTTTGTAATTTATGAGAAAAAACAAGGGAGTGGGAATAACACCCTACTTGGTCAGAAACAGTCAAAGAGGGGAATAGTGAAAAAATTGATTGGGAATGAGTATGGTAATCACTCCACAGAAGTTATATATATATCAAAAAATAACATTGAATAATAATAAATTGATATTTACAAAAAAAAAAAACTTTTTTCTGCATGTAATATAAATAAAAAAATTTAAACAGTACAAACAATTCTTTTAGTTTTATGTTTAAAAAAATATTCGAAATAAGTTTTAAGTTCTAAGAAGAGAATTATTGGTACCTATATTGTGCTTTAAAACAATGTATTTAAATAAAAATATTATTAATTATAAAAACTATGTTAAATTCTATAAATAAACAGTGTAGTACAGAGAATTCAAAATTTTATTAATTTGATCATAAAAAATTATTTTCATCATTTTACCATGAAATTTCCACGTATAAAATACTTTTAATAATTTATATTTTCTAAGATTCAGAATAATTGATTGAAAGTTATGAAACCATCCATTTCAGTTAATTCTTTTGAATTTAAATATTTTTTGTAATTGTAGGTATTAAATAGTTAGTTATTATTTTCATTTCCATGACAGTATAAATTGTCATGGAAATAAGGACAATAATAAAATATTTTTTTAAAGCTTAATGTTTAAAATATTTTTATTTTCCATGTCATGTGAAAAAAAAAAAAAAAATACAAATACAAATACAGAAAAATCCAATTTAATCAATGAAATTATCTGGATACCAATTTTTTAGAAAATATTAGCTATATTTTTTACAGTCACAGTTCTAAATTATAGAATGACACCTGAAAGCAAGAATAATAGTTTGTAAGACATTATTTTATTCTCTGTATTGCACTCTAACTTTATTAAGAGTTAAGTTATTAAGTTAGAGTTTCAGAACAACTAAAATTTCATCATTAAGGCTGTCATCTACACAACTTATCGTTTCTCTCTGTATTTGTAAATTATATATATATATATATATTTATATATAATAACACACCACATAATTAAGTGAACAAAAAAGTAGAAAAGGAATGAATTAGATCCACAATTAGTTTGCATAACAAACCACAATAGCATTCGCTACATGCAGAGGTGGAAATTGAAAAAAATGATTTTCGTAACTGGACAAATTGCATTTTTATAGCAGATTTCTCTTTCTCTCTGTAGTTTTATAGTAGCATACTTTTACATTAATAGTTCATCCTCAGATTTCAAGGCATATACTAATTAATTTTATACTATTTAGCAATCATATGATTTGTATGGAATAAAACAACCATGATTTGTATCAAAATTAAATTAAACTCAATCTTTTCGTATGACATCAGAAATTCAAATAAGTTATTTATTGGTATAATTTCAAGAAAAAAATTAGAATTAGTATAGAAAATTAAAATTTATTTTTTTATTTAATGTATAGATAATAAAATTTTTTATTTCATATTTATTAATACATTTTGTATTTTTTTAAAAGCTAATCATTTTTCTTTATCTTTCTTGAAGCTTCTAACCTTTTGGAATTCTTAACAATGAATATTTTCAATGAAAATATTGTACCAATTTTTAATGGATTTCAATTCATCATTTTAATTATATTCTTACGTGATTTTTAAATTATTTAATAGAAAATATATATGACATTTTTGCCTGCATTTTGTTTTGACATGCTATTTTGACATTAAATATTTTATTTAATTGAAATACAAATTACTTTAAATGTATTGTAGTAAAAAATAAAATATTCATTTAAAATGAAATACATTTATATCAAATGAAATACAAGTTTCGATTGAGTAAGAAAAAAAAGTGCTTATATGCTTACTATAAATTATTTCTATTTGTATTAGCAAAAGTAGTATTTTTTAGTTTTAAAATTTAATCAACAATTATATGCATCCAGTTTTTGAAAAAATACAAAATACAGCATAAAAAAGAAATATGTTGTGTATAAGAATAATAAACAATAATATATAGGTAAATAATAGATAAATGTCATAAATATCTTTTTAAATAAATATTATTTAACAAATCTAATTTTTCAGAATTTTTTAATTTCTAGATATAGCATAATGGTAAATTTTCTGAGAAAAAAGAATAGGTATATGAAATTCAGTTCAAATAATGAATGGGAAATAAAGATTTGCTGCAATCCTTCAAATCCCAGATTACAGCTAATTTGTAAATATTTATTAAAAATAAAATTATTTTTAAATTTGGATATTTAACAAGTTAATAAATCAAAAAGGGTTCAAATAAAACACATTAGTTGGAGAGAAATATTCAGCACTTTTTAGAAATTAAAAAAATTTATCTAGGATGTGGAAAAAGCATGCATGGCGGTAAAGAATTTATAAATGCAAAATATTAATAAAATTTGAAATTCATTTAAATTTAATATATTTATTTGAAATAGTTATTGTTGAAACATTTAGCAGTATATGTTCACCAACAAACTATTTATTGCATATATTCCTATATAAAACATTAAATGGCACCACTATATGTTGCTTTTGTTTGTTTGTTGTTGTGGTACGGAGGTGATTAAATTTTGTAATTAAAGGCCTTACATACTGATCCATAAAATCAGAATGGGCCAATACCCAACCTAGTACATCAGATATTTTTTGTGATATTTCAACAGCCTAACGATAAAAAGAAGGGCAAAAAGAAAAAAATGGTTTGAGAATAAAAGTTATTTTATTTAAAGTTTTAATTTTTATTTAGAAATAGCTGCATTCAAATACAATGCAAAGTAAATTCAGATAAATTCTACTTCTCAATTATTGAATTTCTCTCCAATATTTATCAATTAAAATTTCATGCATAGTTGCAAAATATGTTAAAACCTTCCTTATAAAAAATATCCAATTTCTGAAGATAAACTTATTAAAAAGATATTAAATGTTCCTCATCATGCATTTGGTAACCATAAGGATTAACCATAGTAATTTTTTTTTCTTTTTTTGCCATGGAAAATAATTAATAACTTGACTGAAAACAGTCATAGTTTATTATTTTTGGCTAACAACTGCATCAAGCAATTTCATTCAATAATTGCAAAACTTATTGGGGAGAAAAAGAATACATATGGTACTTTCTTCAGATGTGGATTTTCTGCTGAGTAGATGACAGCCTTAATAGAGAAACCATCAAGAAATGTATTCAAATTTATAGTAAATATTAAGAAAAATAGCAAAAAACATAGTATACAAAGATTCTAATACTTACAAAAGCAATCTTTTCTAAGAAGTGATTTTAAATAATCTGAAAAATAAAAACAATCATTAAGTATACAATCAATTAAGATTTTAAATTTTAGTGTAAAAATATATCAACAGTTTTTGAAAATAATAAAAAGGTTTAAAATTCCAAGAGAAATAAATTTAAATAATGTTCCCTTGCTTTTTATAAATGTTACTTATTTCATTTTAAAACTTTAAATTGAAAAAAAATTCAGTATTGTACTAGTAATATTTTAAATTTAAAACAAAGAAAAAACAGCATATCATTAAATAACAGACCATAGGAAATATTTAAACTTTCCTTTGTATTTTATTACTTTAATATAGTATATTTAGTGTATTTCTTCATTAATTTACAGTGAAACTCATAATACAAGGACAAAAATGTATATTAAATCCTATCTTAAGGAATTAAAAGTTATTTTAAAGAGTAAGTATTTCTCCAACTTACGGTACACCTCAGTTATAAAACTAACAGGTATAAAAATATAAAATAATTAAATTGTGCGAATGCACGAAAACAAAATAGCATTAGTTCTGAAACGAAACTTGTCTACAATTTTCACAGCTGTATTCTTCTAGAAGTCATAATTTACCAACTGAAACAACATACCGAACATAATACATATGGTAAAAAAAAAATTATTTAAAAAAATACACACTCGTCTTTATTCACATCACAAATTCCAGAACACAAAAATTACTTTTTACTTATACATTGTGACTTACCTATTTGTCAATCGTCCAAATAAAAGTTTATAGGTAAAATCGTTGTATTGGAGAGTAGGGGAAGAAATAGAGCACCGAATTTTAATTGAAAATAGGGAATTTTTTTCTGGCGGAATGGTACATCTTGTTCCTCCTAGGGCAGAGATGGGCAAACTTTTTCGGTCGCGGGACAAAAATCGAAAAAAAAAAAGTTTGGCGGGCCAAGATAAATTTTTCTAAAATTTTAAAAACAATATAAAAGTATTACAATTTAAATATGTTAACGAGATGAATGAAATTGCGATTTCATTTTTAAAAGTTCCATATATGTTCGAAGTGAGATGTACTGATTCTAAGGAACGAGGTTAAATTTTCATTTGTCAGTCTATTTCTGAAATAACTCTTTCTAAGGTTCATAGTTGAAAACACTTGTTCACATATATAAGATGAAGCAAACATAGCACTGATTTTCTGGGAATGAGATATTAAATTTGGGAAACTTACTTTCGATAATGATTTGTAAAACTATAACTTTAGCATAGAAACAACTACTTGAGATGATTGTTAAATTTCAACTCAATTAATTCAACCTTCAAATCTGACCTCACTGCTTCACAATTTACGTTGAAAGGCATGATAAAAATAACCAATTCTATTTGAATGGCACGGAAATCTTGAAATCTGTGTTCGAACTCCAAATGCAGTTTTTTCCAGCCATTTTCATAATTCTTAAGTTTCTCTTCATTTACTGAGGGTATTGAATTTAACCTCGGGAAATGAGATAAGTCGTTCTTAGCTAGCTGCCCAGAAAATAGATTAAGTTTTAGTTTAAAAGCTTTGAGATGGGCTCAGATATCTTTGATAAATTGATTTTTCCCTTTCATCTTGACATTCAAGTTGCTAATATGACAAAAAGATATGTGAAAAAGTCCTAAAGCCATTCTGTATCTTCTAACATTTCGCAAGCCGCAGAACACTGTTTCTCATGGAAGAACGACACAATGTCATCTTTCAGCTGCCTAACTCGCTCGAAAACACGTCCTGCACTAAGCCACTTAACTTTCGTGTAATACAGTACATCACAGTATTCAGATTGCACGGACTGAAGGAAATCTCGAAATTGCCTCTGAGTAAGCCCACGAGATCGAATAGTATTTACAAGCTTCACGACTGTATCAAGCACGGGTTTCATATTCAATGCAGATTTACACAGAGCATCTTGATGTATAACACAATGTAGAAAAACAACATTGTTCTCAGGATAACAATCAATTGTAATCAAAAGATTAGAGTCCTAGAAATCCAGATTTTTTCCTGTCATATTTGGTGCTCCATCGGTCGTAATATTATATACATTTGTTATAGGCCCTTTTAAAGTTAAAAGTCCTTCCTGAAATCCACGAAAAAGGTCACATCCCGTTGTTGTTCCCTTTAAATAACGCATGCCCGCCAGTTCCTCAGTAATTTCAAAGATCTCATCAACACCTCTTGTAAATAATACTAATTGAGCAGTATTATTTATATCAGTGCTTTCATCCATAGCTATGGAGCAAAATTTAAACTGGCCAATCTTTGACTCTAATTGCGATGTCAAATTTTTATCTATGGTTTCGATTCTAGAAGTCACCGTTTTTCGAGATAAGCTTACAGTCTCAAAATTATTTTTCTTGTCTGGATATAAAACATCACAAACTTGGAGCATGCATTATTTAACAAACTCCCCATCACTGAGAGCTTTATTATTTTTAGCAATATTGTATGCTACAATGTAACTTGCATGTGTAGCTGCTTCTTGGATACTGTTTACCTTCTTGAAAAAATTTTGTCGGCCTGATAATTTTTTGCAAAGACTTTCTGCATTTTTTTTTCTTTCATATTCGGACATTGCTTCGTAATTGGAATTCTTATGCTTAGACGTGAAATGAGGGAGATGTTATATTCTTTGAAGACTGTTACAGCTTCATTGCAGATGAGACACCCTGACTTTTTTTACAACTGCAAAAAAAAACATTTCCAGGTCCATTCATTATTAAAAGCACGACACGGCACTTTACGTTTTTTAGTAGCCATTTTGGGGCTGCAATATTTTACGAATAACTCAAACATGCTCTAGCTTTTAATAATTTCACCACTATTCACAATGAAGCTATATGTCCGCAATCTTTCCATACGTAATCAATGTTAGAACTCGCGCCAAAAGAAAAAGCCGCTGGCTGGAGCTTAAAATGCGCAGCCTGCCACATGTGAGGTCTAATTCACCTATATTGGATTCCCATGTCTGCTTCCCAAGAAAGAGATAACGCTTGTTGTCGCCAATCTACAGCTATAACTAACAAAGAACTTCCGCTTTTAATACTTTACCGATTGAAAGCTGTCTGTGCTTGCTATTTCCATCGATTTATGTTTTGTAGAACAAAAATAGAGAAAGTAAAAAGATCATCAGTCCTTTGAAAAAAAATATTTAATCAAAGTAGAAAAGGAGATGGATAGATAATATATATATATATATATATATATCTTTTAATTTGCCTCGGAACGGCAAATTAAAATTCTATCCGCGGGGCGGATAAACTTCCGGCGGACCGTAGTTTGCCCATCCCTGATTTAAATAGATTTCAACCTAGTCACCGATTTCAGCCAACAAAACAAAAGGAAAACGTCCTACGTCCAATCTACAATGCATGAGAAGCCGCTGAACATGTCGTTCCAACGTACGAAATATGAAGACCCCCCAATACAAGCTACAGAACACTTTAGGATACAAAGTTCTATCTTATTCCTGGATTTTCAATCTTTTTGCAGAAGCACGTTACAAAACTGTAACAGTACTTAATTTTTTACGTAAAATCTCATAACCTCGTCAGTAACAAGGAACATCAATTTTCTTTTATATTCTTTCTTGTTAAAGTTGTTCAAGTGTTTTTTCTTTAGAAATTTATAGTGCTAGATCTAATCAATTAATGACTTTATCTATTCATTTTATTTTACTTATTTCTTCGCTTTTGATTACCAGAATTTCAGTACACCATTTCATTTCATACAAATCATTTGCAAAACTTAACATGGGAATTCATTTAATTCAAAATCATGTTTAAAACTCAATATGGATGTACCAAATAATACAGACCATGGATTACTGAATTTTGAGCTTTTTAGTTGTTTAATTATAATTTATCGTTCACCATCACCAGTATCTTTTATTTGCGCACCATTTGGATAAATTAAAATAAGGCAGTTTGCATGAGCATAAATCTCCAAGCACCAAGTCGAGTCAAATAATGAAGTGGAGTAAACGCTAATTCGTAACTTCAGAAGAAAAAAAAAAATAGCTAAATTAATAATTACGTTAATATTATGTTATGTTAATATTCGCTTTATTACTGTGATAAAGTATTAATGTAAAATTTCATTTATTTTATATTATTTGTAAACATTAATATTCGTAATTAATTGATGTGGATATTAATTAATAGTAAAATTTTTCAAGACATATGGTATAACACAGTCACTATAGGGTATGCTAGTGAAGTTTTAGATTAAAATCAGAAAGAGGCAAATTAATAATTATGTTTGATAATGGATAAGATTTTCATCTATTTAGCATATATTAAAATTATTAATCGTCGAAAAAATATGGCCTCTTTTGTTTTCGCCTTAGTCCTATGCATATAGTAATTAACTCCCTAATTAATAAAATAAATGATATTTCAATATTATACTTTTAAGGCACATTTTTCTAAGAGGCTCGTTTTTCTTTTTTTTGTTGTTTGTAAGCACCTTTATCCAAAATATATTTAATATTTCAAAATAAAAAATAAAAAAACAATTTTTAATTTTCTTATAGAACTTTAAATACTTTAATTCGTAGGTCCCGGTCTAATATGGCTGTTGAGTATTGGGCTGACAACCCTACCCCGTAAAAAAGAAAAACATCTCTCGTCTCGAAATCTGCAAATAGGCAGACGTCCATGATTGGCCCACCATGTGGCTGTTGCACCGATGATGATGATGAATAAAACTATAAATAAGTACTCCATTGATTTTACACAAACAATATTTTATTTTATTAGTATAAAGAACATTATATCATTCAATAAATGCTATAATGTATAATATTTACTAAAGTGAAAACACAACTGAAACAAAATTAGCTAATAGATTAAAATTTGTTTACTTTGACATATTTTATTTTAAAAACATATTTGATGGAAAGATATTCTACTTCTTTAGCAATTAAAAGTAAATTTTGACACAAACATGCATAAAAAAAAGGAATGCAACGAAAATTTCAATATGAGTACTTAAACAAATTCGTATTCAGGAGAGTCATATATATTTTTTTAATGTTGTCCCTGTTCAACTCACAAGTGATAAATCAGCATCCATTCAGTCGTGGCATGACGCTATTCAGGTTCTATAATTAAAAAATAATCACACTTATAAAAAACTTATAATTATTTTTTAATATCAGAAATAAAATTTAAAATTTTTCATTTAAACAATACACTTCAGAAGAATATTTGGTAAAATAAAAAAGCTTGCATTAAAAAAATGCGATTTAAAACATGTAATCAAAAATATTCTATTAAGACTATACACAGCATTATTTAGAAAAATACAAGAAATTACAAACACAGTATGATTATACAAATATCATAAAAAAAACTGTCAAATACTAAATGTGTCTGAATTTTAAAGTAATTTAAGACTAGAATTTCAATGTGCATATTAATATGAAGAAAGTTATAAATAGGCTCGTTGCCAGTAATTGCGAGCCTGTTAACAACTTCTATTAAAAAGCTCTGCACTTGCACAAGCAATTGTGGAACTAATGCATTTACAAAGATTTGCATTGCTTTTTTCTTTCGCTTTAATCATCGTGGAATTATCTGCATATTGCGATTAAAAGACACATGAACTTTGTAGAAGTTTCTAATTTCAAAGTTCCTCCAAAAGATGTATTAAAATATCACAACATTTTTTTTGACTAGCTATGATGTACTTTATTACATAAATCTGTCTGTCGACTGTTCAAACATTTGTATTTGAGATCTAATCAGACATTTGTATTTGAGATATAATAAATATCTATATTTACTTAAATATTTAGGTTCTGCAACTATATAGAACTTTGTCAATTATAAATTTCAATCCCCAATTGCTCAATAGGACATCATTAAGAATCAAGTATTCTGCATGATACATGATGAACATACCAATAAAAAAAATGGTGACTTCATCTGATCTCATAATCATCTTACATTATTATTTTTAAACTGTCAGAATATGAAAATGGTAAATACAAAATACATTTACATTCTAATTATACGTAACATAAATAGTTATTTTTCTTTAGATTATACATAAATTAAGATACATTTTTTTTAATTTGCATATTAGTTAAAATGATTACTCAGAATTCAAGATGATTATGAAATTAACATATCTTGATTAGAAACTGCACAAGCTTTTATCCTAAAAAATTAACGTTCTTGTTTGAAATAAAAATTAACGATAATATTATATTTGCAAAGAAAAAACGTCTTGCTTGAAAAGTACTTGGAGAATTCTGTCTCATAACAAGGCTTGTTTCCTTTACATGTCAATTTTTATCTAACATTGATTAGTGAAAAAGAATTTTTAATCAAAGAAAATAGCCTTCTTTCGTTAGACAATGTGCAACTACTTATCATAGTGCTAAGACTGCAACTTGAATATTTACCAGAGGAGTAAGTTACATTTTAGAATTGTATACTATTTTAAAATTAGAAACAAAAGCTTTTACCATTTTGCTAAGAAAGACTTACAAGAGGCTGCCACTGCTACCAATGTGACATTGAAGAGAAAACAAGTTTTAACAACGCTATGCAAATTCATGAAACAACATTATGAAATTCGGAAGATAGCATAGAAAGGCAATCAAAATAAGATTTTTTTTTTTATTGTGCCTTAAAAGCTTTCTAAATATCATGTTTTGGCAAAGATGGCAGGTGCATTTTTCACACAAAAATAGAATGACATTAATTAAAATTATGAGATGATCTTGAAATTGGTCTAATATACTTTTAGCCATATTTGCACCAATACAACGATTTTCAATAATAACAAAACAAAACCCTTTGAATCTCGGCTATACATTTATGTTATAACTACTGAATACAATTTTAAATCAGAACAATCAATGTTATCAATAATTAAAGTAAGAAAAAAAAGGTAGAAAAAAGTAGTTTTCTTTAACTGCACAGTCATTATAATTTGCTTTGCTACAGCTATTTTACTTGAGATCGCATGACTCTTGGTCTGATCACAGAAGTAGTTAACTTGAACAATCTCAGTGTCAGGAAAAAATATCTTAAAAAGTTTCCCAATATGAATAGAAGCACTTCCTTATATATTAAGATAAATTATAATTGATGGGAAAAAAATTCAGTTCAGGCAAGACAATAAAAAATGCTTTCCCTTTCTGAAATAAACATAAAATGGGTAAAGTCAGAAAATAAATTCATATGAATTTACATAAATAAATTATTATACAGGATTATGTTTGAATTTTCACCAGAAAAAAAAATTATATGCAGCAATTTCTCGGCTACAACCAGGACACTCTCAAAGCAATCTTCCAAATTGTTTTAACACACCACTTGATAAAGATAAAAACATTTTCTTTCGCACCTATCATAGGCGATTGTCTGTTGATCAACATAAAGGACATTGCACCACATCATTTATTATAAAAGTGATGAAGTTTTCAATTTCAAGGTCAATTTTTATCAAATGCACAAATTGAACATAATAGCAATTTCACCATTCTGGCAGGGGGAAAAAATATATGGGAGATAGAGTTAAAATGGGGAATGACCTACAGATATGCATAAGCAGAATTGCCAACTTTTTTTGATAAAAAATAATCATAAGAATCTTTTTTGCAATTCTTAATTCATAAAAATATAAAAAGCAAAGTTAGTTTTCAAAGGTAAAGAATAATGTTAAATTGTACTTCATTTATATTTCAGAGCATAGAAATACTGATGCTTAAATCTACAAAAACACTAAATATGTAAAGAAAAAAAATACTATTTAAAAATTTAGAATTTTACATGACAAAAAGGAAAACAGATCCTTGAAATAGTTAAATTGCAAAACCGAAGTTTTCTAAAAAATACAGTAAAAATTATAAACAGTAGTTCTTTAATAATCAACCAAAACCAACCAAACATTATGCTACTACTAAATACAGCATAATAAAAGAAAAACAACTTAAAAGTTCATTTAAAATTTTGAAGCACAAATTTGGAAATATGTATCTTGAAAATTTTTGTATTTCTACAGAGAAAAATCTGCTACTTTAAAATGTATTGTGACTTCATCATTTAAGAGAAATTTGTGAAGAACACATTTGATTTAACAATGATTTTCTCAACATCGGATTTTGAGTAGCAAAAAACATGTAGTATCTTATCTAAAATACATGAAAGTTAAATAGCAGACAACTGGGAGAAATTGCATGCAAATCAAATAGGTAGGAGAAGGACCACAAATCAGAAGACTTGGAAACTCCACATCAGTATTTGGCCACGTGTATTTTTTAAATTTCATTTATAAACATTTCCTACTTAATATTAAAGAATAGACTACAAATTATTTTTAACAAATAATTAATTTTTGTATAAAAAAAATTATACTATATAAAACAAAAGTGAAATATTTTTGATAAAATTCAATTTATGAATAAGTGCTGAAAATGAAATCACATACAAATCCTTTCAAAATTGGATACTGAATTAATATTTCATAAAAAATATAAGCAATAAAATATTTAAATATAATTCAATAATTTTCTTTCTGTATGAATGCTGGATTTTGTTCCTTTCCAATGTCATGTATGAAATATGTTAGAATTTAATTTTTTTTTATATATATTCTGCTTTTCATTCATGTTTGGTAAGATTAAAGTTTAGAAAGTATGGAAGAGATTTAATAGCAACAAAATAAATATGAGAGAACACTTAATGCCATATATTTAGATTCAAAAACATAAAACTTTACTATTAATTTGCTATAACAGTTTCTGAAAAGCACATTTTCGTTTAAAATCCTTATGTGCTTACATTGATAATCCTTCTAATAGAATTAAATTTAATATTCTAAAAACAGAAAAACATCCACTATACTTTACAGACTATTACAAACACATTTGATAACATATGAGAATATATAAAATATTCTAAAATTTAATTTTTTTGTTCAACTTTCAACTCACAATAAAACCATTGGACATATTTATATATACCTAGATTTTTTTCAAGTATCACATAATTTCAATGTGATAAATTTTTTTTACCACAGATTTTTAGAATTGTCAAGATGAACTTCTTTGCCTACATAGATGAACTTTTTTCTTGGCCATATTATACTCAGACGGTGGCCTTATTTGGCTGAGGGGAATTAAATAATACTTCTTAAGAATCATGACACTCTTCTGATATAAGATAATTAAACAATTATTTTGATATTATTTTATATTCAAGTTGGTTTTACAAACCTCATGGTCAGAAGTACATAATTTTATTAAAAGAAAGAGTCATAATTGTTACAACTCTTTGACACTTAAGCACTTAAGTATACTTCTCACTTGAACTATAATAAAAATATTTTTTTTTTTCCTTTTAAAAAATTAATGTAGGAAGTAACATAAAAAGCATCACATGCAAGATAGAATTTGAGATTTATTAAAAGAAAAACTAACTTTTTACAAGCACTTGAAGATAAAATACTAGGGCCGGATAAATCAGATCCTGGAGCAATTTCATCAAATTTGATTTTTTTCTAAATAAAAAAAAAGATTAAATAAATTCAAAGGAAACTTGTTTTAAAAAATCTAGAATGGAATCAATGAGCACTTTTAAATTAAAAACTTATTAATTAAAAAGATTCAGTTATCATTAGCATAAATAGTAAAAACAATTAGTGCATATGAATAGGATAACTGTGTTTACAAAATTCTTATCTTTATCTTAGGAAAAAACATTTCAAATTCTTCTAATGCCTGACTATTAAAATCAAGTTTTGAAATAATTTTGCCTTCACAAAAGGATGTGAATTGCTGCAGTTATAAAAAGGTTTATTTGATTAATATTATAAATGAAAGCCTTTTAATTGCACTAAAATAATTTGCAATTCAAAGAAATGGTACTAGTTTTGTATCAAATTAAGTTTACAATAATATATAAATGATACTCATAATTATATTTTAAGAGTTTCACAATTATTTCATTTCAGTAAAAAATAATTTAATATAATAATATTAATTTTATGTTGATTTAATTTTTAAAATTAAAAACTTGAAATCAGCTAATAAATTTCAATTTATCATAAATGAACATAATTTACTGGTCAAATACATATGTAGATGTATCAATGTCCAATAATACAAGAAATTTATGAAGCAGTTGGTCAGAATACTAATTGAACTACCAAACTCAATAACCACAGGAATATACTAAAATTTGATAACTCTAGAACTTTATGTAGGAGCAATTGTTCAAATACTTCAAGAAGCATTACCAAATTCTGGCAGAGAAATCTGTTAAGTGATGACTAAATTAAATTTCTTAAACATAAACTGATCTTTAGATTATTTTGAGGAAATTGAAACATCAGTCTGTTTATATTTTGAAAGCCAGATAATTCAAAATGAAATATAGAGCAAGTGACTAGATACTGGTCAATCATTAGATTTAGTAACACATATTTCATGTCATTTTAAAACCACTATAAATAAAATCATGTGAAAATCAGTACCTATATTACATAAAAAATTTTATTAATGAAAATTTTTCATGTTGCACAAGGAGATAATTCTATTCCAAATAACTTATATTCTTACATATTTTTTCTTTTCTAGATTCACTATTTTTGGAGATGCTACAGATTACTCAGGACAACACCATGCTCACATATAAACATTTATACCACAAATGTTATTGAATGAACTTAATAAGCATTTGAAAACCACTCATACTATTTTTGGGATATTTTGTTTTTCAAATTTTTCAATGATTAATACAAACGCTATGAATATTGCTATTAAAGGTTACACATGTTTTAACGAAGCTGGATAAATATTAATATTGCTAAAAATATCTATTTTTCAATAACTTTCATTAACATTCTAACAAAATTGACTGAATTTTGGATTTTCCCCTACACCTCGAGTAATATGAAATTATTCATATGCCTTTAACAGTTACTTATTTTTAGATACAATAAATTGTGGCTTTGTGAAGATTTTCAATAAAAAGGTGTTATTGTGAACCATTTTAAAATCTTTATATATAAGTAAAGGTTAAAAATATGTTTCATTTTTTAATGGTGTCTGAGCAATCCCCCTCCCCTTCAATATATCTATCAATATATATGTATATATACATATATATACTCCAAAACGAAAAAGGTGGGAAAAAATGTCAGTAAGTGATTCGTAGGCCATCATCGAAATATGGAGAATTGATACAATAAAGATGAAAAATTCTTAAAAAGCTAGAACATACTTTTGTAAAACCAAGTAAACAAATTTTATTTATAGATATCATAATTAATATGTACAAGTTGCAGGCTAAGATACATTACAGAAATGCAAAGTGAAGATATGTAACATTTTAATATAATATATGAAAATAAAGTACATGCGAACATGGAATAATATAGACTTCTTAGCAAAGTTTGCTTTTTTGATGAGTTAATTAGCATGATGCTCTCACTTTAAACGTAAAGACAGTTTAAAATAAAAAAACCCCTAAAGTCAAAGAAAGAATAGACTTGTGATATTTCAACAATTTATCTAGTTTTTCTTGAGCATTTCTCAATCTCAAGTATAGATTTCAAATAATTCGACGATGATCTATAACTTTCTAATTTACATTTTTTATCTATCTTGACTCATATCGAACTAAATGACCAAACTACCACATTTCACCACTGAAGGCACTGCGACAAGTGCAGCAGTACAACAATCAATCATACATCGAATCTCTTTCACTGCTAAAATAATACCATACCCTGATTTCAATCTTTAAATGTTTTAAATAATTTTATGATCGACACTTGAATAAAGAACAAAAAAATTCAACTAGGAAATTAAATATCTCAGTCACTTTTTAGCATGTAGGCAAAAATTGTCAAGAAATCAAATTGTTTGAGTTACATTTGTGAGATAGCTGTAATTTTTTTATAACTATGGGGAATGGAGGACTGTATAAAAAGTTAGATATTATACTTCCTCCAATATGGCTTTTTCATCATCATCATTGGCGCAACAGCCCAGTGAGGGCCAAGGCCATCTACCTACTGGTAATTTCGAGACGAGAGATGTTTTATATTGCTTTTTAAAATATAAAAATGTCATAATATAATAATAAAAACTTCATTTGAAATAGTTTTGCAATAGAGGGCATATGCTAACGACCAATGGTTGCAAAAATAAAAGTGAGGTACAAACTTCAGGTATGAACTCTGTATATACACACAACTTGGTCTATTCAGTTTCCAACAAAATAAATCGAAACCGTGATGCAAGCAACTCTGACAAAGAGTTGCAGCGAGATTTTTTTTATAGCCATAATACATAAATACGAATAATTGTTTGGTGATATTGAAAATCAGGGCAAGGTTGAAGGCAATTTTCAATTTGCAAAATTAACATTTTGATTTTACAATAAATTGGATTTGAACATCCTTTAAACTACTGGTTACAAAGACAAAGTGAACAATATATTGCCAATATAGATGAATGAAAAACAAGAGGGATGACAGAAAGATGCATTTGGAGATGCAAGATAAAATAAGGACAGACAAAAGCTTAAAGAGAAGAAAATTTTGAAAAACTATTTATACGTGTTTCACATATTGTGTAACTTCCACTAATCCCTCACACTGACTATTTTAAAAATGGACATGTTTTGGGTGCTTTTTTTTCAGCACAAACAAAGAAGTATTACCAAAATTACAAGAATTGAAACTTAAACTCAAATTTAGATGCTAACAATTCTGGTTGCAAAAGCAGATAGCTACAGTTCATCCTGGATAATAGGTGTATAAGACAATTTTAACAGTATTTCATTCATTACATTTTGTAAAAAAACTGTTTAGTGCAGTCACAAATTCTTAAAAAAAAAAGAAAGAAAGAAATGCCCTTCAAACCCTATATTGAATAACCCTATATATAAAATATTGCTGACAGAAATAGAGACAAAGATTAAATTATTGATATCAGCACATCAAAATCATCCTTCTCATTAGAATCTGTTATAATGTTAATCATAATTTTTATTCTCATATTATCTTATATTATATTAAATTATTATGATTATGATTGATTTTAATAAATACTTTTATAGTGGCAAGCTCCAAAGTGTCATTTACAAACATAGGTAGATACCCAATACAAATTTTTATCATGTCATTCTGTTTGCTCATGTAAATATAGCAGATTTCCACGGTATGTTGAATTATTTTTATTCTGAAAAGGAGGCAATATGACAAATAAGTATGGGATACACTCTTTAAACAATTGATGGCATATGTAATGCCATAAGTCGTTTTAATTTCTTATCTAAAATAGATAGTTTTATGCCTCATAGGAAAAATTTGCAAGTTCATAAAGGCCGTAATTCACCAATTTTTTTGTTTTTGTGCCTGTTAAAAAGGCACCCAATTATATGGTTTTGCTAAGCGTTAATTATCATTTAATTGCTCTGAGAAATGTAAACAGATTGTTGATCTATGAAAACATACTGTGTTTTCCAGTCAATAAACTTTCATAATACTATATTTTTTTTCAGAATATGTTTGAACAAAGTGACATTAACAAACGTACATTGTATCCTTAATTTTCTTATATTATTACAATTTGATACATATTTTTACCAATAGAAATTATTTATAGATCAGTCAATATATTAAATTAATGAAGAAATTAATAAAACAGTTACATATATGGGGATCAATAAATAATAAAATAAAACTCACATGTTTTCTTCCAGATTCTAGTTCCTCTAAACTTCCTTCATCAGATTCAGTCCTAAAACAAATGCACTCATAAAATTATTCTCACGAAAAACAGCAAAATTAAATTATTTAATTTGTGCAAAAACATTATTTATTCAGGACATTTCTTGAAAGTTTTCTATACAAACTAAATGATTCTAAAAATTTTATAATATATAAAAATATTATTTTTTTAAATTTAATGAAATGTTTTTCAGAATCAGTTTTACTCCAATTAATTGATTTTCAAGTTTGAATGAACTTTAGCTGCTTGTACCCATTTACATGTTAGGTACATTGTTAACACAATATTTACATCATTTTTATATAAGTCTTTCATATCAGTTCATTTCAGGAAGTTTGATAATATATAATGGACAGAAATTTACAGTACATAATGAAAAACATCCCATGTCTACATTCATAGATTTAGAGAATTTAATTTCAATGTTTCTAGTAAAATTTATGATTTTACAAAAAATAAATTTCAAAAATTTCTTCCTGTTAAGATTGACTAATATAAAGTGGATGCCAAAACCTTCTACATTAATTCAATGATAAGTAAAAATTTGAATTCCATACATTATTTTTAATATTGAAATTGATGTAATATGCTTGTTAAGTGAATAGAAAATTGAATAACACATTATAATTCATATAAAAAATATGATCATATTACCATAAAGAGTTATTGAAATTAATGACAATTATAAAATAATTATCTAATATTTACATTAAAAAGCACATAAAATAAACGGGACAGCTCAAAAACACTAATATACCTTTGATGCTTGATTGGATATCCTATTCACTAAATAACAGTAGCACATCTGAGGAATCAGTTTTTGTTTATTTATTTTTATTATATATTATGTTTCAAATTTTAAGTCTTTATTTTTTGTTCATCAAATCAACCTGCTATATTTTCAGAATCACAGGATGTCAAATGTACAATATTTAATCTGACTATTAATTATTATGTTTTGATACATGACCTTCAAAGGCTATGTTTTATTTCTTGATTTGAAGTATTATGTAATTGTAAGATTTTATGACGACAGAATTAATAAGTAGTGCCCAAGACAACTGAGGGTAGAAATGAATTCAGGTTCTGTGCTATGTATTATGGCATAACAATTAAGGATGGTGAATTTCTCAACATGAAAAATCATGAGATTTTAACTACAATATCAAAATAATAGAAATATTAAATAAAACTAATTTTTTTTTCTAAATACAGAATAAATTATAAATTATATTTTTTTTAATATTTTAAATATGATAGTGTCAAATATTTAACACACAAAATATTACACTATTATTAACAGGTTTTTTTCTTTTAACCAAGAACGTTCTAGTTTCTGTAAATAATAACTACCACAAAATGTAACTTTGGTCAATGCAATTTTCTCATGTTTCGTAACTTCTGAATTAAAATTTCATTATTTAAAAGGAATTTTTTGCTGCAAGAATGAATTTATCCAAATCAGATTTCCGTCCACAAAATAAGCAATTTTATCAATGTGATATCAAGTTATGTGACAAAAACTCCAGAAATAGGATAAAAACCAGGTAGGCAGAATCTGTTGCCTAAATAGAGATACAAGTTAACTCTGCCAATTCAAAATATAGCATAATACATTTTAATCACAATTGTCAAGAATTAAACACATGTAATTTGTATAAAAAGGTCAGAAACTCACGAAATAAAATATTGTCTACAACCTATAATGCATACAATATTGTGCTCTACACCAATTGTGGAGGCAATTATTGTTGCTTTGTTCTGCATATTTAAAATGCAGTGAATTATATTTATACAACCCTTATAATATAAGACTTTTCTTCAAAAAATATTAATTTTTTATCTTTGGTCCTTCATGATATTGAATTTCGTATTTAGTAGTATATTATTTAGTTTAACAAGAGTTTATATATCACTACAGAATGAAATTAAACACAAAAAAAATTATATATAAAAATGAGTTACTACCATTGTTATGTGTTTTGCCATACCAATTCAACACATATCACAATAAATTTTAAATAAATTAGTAATCAATTAAACTAATGTATTGGGTATACAAATATGATTCCACCCTTTTTTGGATAAACAAAATATACATTTGTTTGTTTATACAAGAAATACAAATTTATTGAAAGTATGCCCTATCTGAAACTAAAATCTTTGCCCAACTTTCAGGCAATTTAAGAATTCTTTCACACTAGAAGTTTGTTTCTTTGGAGGCAAGCAGAATATTGTCAAATTTCACATTTTGTAAGAAGTGAACTTTGTTTCAGCCAACAACATTGACCAAAACGAATGATAGTTTGAAAGCACAAATTCTGGTCAATACACACGATGAGGCTGCACTTTCCATTTTAAATAGTTTTTAAACAGTTCAACGGCACGTGGCCTATTTGGACAAGGCGAAAAATTTATGTGATGCGTCTTTTCTCACTTTCTGGTCCTTCATGTTTTTGAGCTTACTTCAAATGCATTTGGTTGTCGTAGGTAGACAATAACAGTAACAGTCTCAGCCAGATTCAGTTACTCATAATAGATCAAATTTTTCTGATTCCACCAATGATAGAGCATAACCTTGAAACAATGAACCTTTTGCTTTGGTTAATATGGACCTGCTTTACCCATAACTTTTTTCGTTTGGGATTCTCATAATGGATAGATTTTTTGACACCAGAACAATCTAATGCAAAAATCTTTTAAACAGCATTTCACAAATGGGTCTTCAACATTCAAGATTTCCTTTTTTAATTCATGTGGTATCAAATTTGCTTATTTTAAAAAATATTCAAATGTTTTTAGATATTTTCTATGCTTTCTGTCCTCTCTGTCACAAAGTACATGTTTTTAAAATGTAAAAAAACTTCTTTACAAGTGTTATTTTATACAGCATATTCACTGTATATTTATGTCCACCTGCAAATGATACATTTTCGTAGAACTTTTGCAATAAAATAATGTAATTAAACTTCTCGCAAATGATGTTTGTTTGATAATTTCTATCAAGTATAACTGATAGTTTCTAAAATTTATAGCATATGTCACATACTAAAAAGGAAGCTTGCTGTCACACCTGGGGAAAAAAAGTGTTAAAATATTTAACAAATACAAGCAGTAAAAGTTTTTTTATTTTTTTTTATTTCCAATGGCAGGCTACAATAAGCAATAAACAAAATAAAAAGAACATGAAAACAACAACGCGAGAATAGAAGGTAATCACATAATAACATGTTGCAACAGTAACAAAAGCAAAAACCTCTATAAAAAAAAACGGTGGAATCATATATATACACCTCATATTTTAGCAAAATAAAAGAAACTCATAGACTGAAATATTGTCTAGCAGCTATATACCATATATTATGTATTCTAAACACAATTCAGGTGGAAATTATTGCTACTCATAATGGATGTATATAGCTTAATTTCTGCATTATATTTACATTGAAACTGCTTAAAATTCTATTTCAATAACTCTTGCACATATTTTCTAAAATGAATAATATTCTTTTACCTTTTATTTTTAGAGGTTTTGTAATTTTTTGGGCTAATAGCAAATCATTTATTTTAAATCAGGTTTATAAGCCGCAACAATATAAAATTAAGTAGAGAAATAAAAAATAAATATATATGAGTAAAACTTTGTTTTAAAAAATGCATTCAATATTAGTACTTGTGTTCATGAACTGAACTTCCTTCAGACGTATTTTGCATAGAACTACTGATGGTAGTCAAGGGTAATATCAAAGAAGTACATTTGGTCTTCCTTTTTCTCTGGAAAAGAAAAGAAATTGCATTATTGATTGGTTTCATAAAGCAAATAAATATATAAACTGAAACATGCTTACAAAAGAATCTCATACAAATATCTAAAAAATTTCTATCTCATAACATTTATAGCATAAAAAAAATATTCCCCTTTGAGTGATTGATTATTTTATTTTAATGCAGTAAGCGCTCTTAAATCTGACTTTCAATGGTTCAGCACTTTATACAATACCGAACAGACCGGGCCGTTCACATTCAGATTTTCCAACAAGAATTCGGACGTTTATTGAAGTTTACCATTTAGTTGAGACACATTGTTGCTGGCAAGTTTGAAAAGTGTTTATTGCAGCTGTTAGTTTTCCTTTCAGGGCAGTGCAGAACTCATAAATTTATGTATAATTCCTCAAAAGCCTTTGAAAAAAGATCCCAAACATGGAAGCAACGAGATATCACATATTTTTAGCTTGGAAAGAAAAGCACATATCTTTTTATTTTCTACCATAGATTACCATGTCGCAACTTATTGTAGTCATAGCTGTAATTGTACAGTATTAATTTTTCTTTTGTTCTGTGATTTTCATCAATACAAGAATATTCAATTAAATTAATATTAAATGTATGAATTTAATTTTGTAGTTACTAGAATGATGAAATATTTAGTAGAATATTTATACTGTCAGAATGTGCATAAACCCATTTAGTATATAAATTTCAAATAGTTCTAATTTTTAACTAGCATGATTTATCTTCCATATTGACTCTCATTAATCCTAGAAACTGTGGTCTCAATCCTGACAGATAAATAGCGTTTACTGTAAAAAAATATATATAATAAATGAAATAATGAACTCTTATGATCAAAATGATTTTTGTTACAATGCCACAAAGAAAATAATCATTACAAAAAAAGAAATTTTTCACAAAATTCTAAAATAAGGGTTTTCTAAAATATATAATAAATATTTAACATTATCTTTCCATTTTACTAAATATAATTTTTAATTATTAAAAAAAATTCGCATAATAAATAAAATTTATTACATAATTAATAAAAAAATTTCCATAAATAAGTATTTAGGAATAGTTAAAAACTCACTAAGAAAAATACCACACACTATAAAACTCACTTTTTCAACAGATTTAGGTTCCTCTAATCCTTTCACATCAGTTTCAATACTAAAAGATATCATATTCATTAAAAATTATTCACAGTGTAACTAAAACATTAAATTTTCAAATAGTACAAGTGATTATGGAAAATTTTTTGATTATTGTCAATGCAAATTACCCAATAATTCCAAATTTAAATATATCCTTGTAAAGGTCAAAAATTTGTTTCTTCACCAAAAAATGTACCAAATTTAAAATCTACCAATTTGATACATTCATAATATCTTAGAATTTTAACTATGCAAATCATGTAATACAAATTATATATTGTTATTCAGGATGTTACAAATCTCATGATCACTATGCACTACATAATTTTGTTCAAGGGAAGATTCATAATTATTACAACTCTTTGACACTTAAGAAATCTTCTCAGTTAAACTATGGTAAAAATAATTTTTTCCTATTAAAAAATTAAATTAGAAATTAACATAAAACACATTGCATGCAAGTTGGAATTTCACATTTATTAAAGAAAAACTAACCTTTCACATGATCTTGAAGATGAAATACTAGTGCCAGGTAAATCATATCCTGGAGCAATTTCCTCAAGTTTGATTTTTTTCTAAAAAAAAAGAGTACATAAATTCAAAAGAAATATGTTTTAAAAAATCTAGAAAGGAATCCACGAATTCTTTTAAATTAAAAAATTTATCATTTTAGAGATTTAATTATCATTAACATAGAAAAAAAAATAAGATAATTTAGTTTACGTAATTCTTATGTATATTTAGGAAACAATCTTTTACAAATTACAACTAATTTTTCTAATACCCTATTATTCAGATCAAGTTTTCTGAGAATAATTTTATTTCTCACAAAAGGTGTCTGAAATATCAACATATATATTCTCAAAAATTAAAAAGTGGACAAAAAATGTCAATAAGAAAGTTGTAGGCACTCTTTGAAATATATTCAATCAATACACTGAAAATGAAAAATCCTTAAAACGCTAGAACATACTTTTGTTAACCCAAGAAAACACTTTTATATTTTAGATATCGTAAATAATATGTACAAGTTGCAGGCTAAGATACATTGGAAAGATACAAAGTGAAGTTATCTACTATTTTTATATAATATATTAAAATAAATTACATATGAACATGGAGTAATATACACTTCTTAGCAAAGTTAAAATTTTTTTTGATGAGGTAATTTGCATAATGCTCCCATCTTAAACGAAAAGATTGTTTAAAATAAAAAAAAATCCTTGTATCTTGACTTATATCAAATTTAAGCTATCGCATTTCACCACTGCAGAAATATCAATTTTGCTATAGATGTACCAATCCTAAAAAGTTCAAAAAAACTGTAATTCGCCAATTTAACTTTTTATGCTTGTTAAAAAAGTACTCAATTATATGGTTTTGATTAAACATTAATTAGCATTTAATTGTTTTGAGCAATATAAACACATTAATGATCAATGAAAACAATGTTTTGGAGTCAATAAACTTTCATAATATTTTTTTTCAGAATATATTTGCAGAAAACAACATTAACAAAGGTTCATTGTTTCCTTAATTTTATTACATTATTATTATTTAATACAATTTTTACCAACAAAAATATTTATAGACTCACATGCTTTCTTCCAGATTCTACTCCGTCTAAACTTTCTTCATCAGATTCAGTCCTAAAACAAATGAACTCATAAAATTATTTTCACGAAAAATAGTAAAATAAATTGTTTAATTAATGCAAAAAAAAAAACATTATTTATTCAGGACATTTCTTGAAAGTTTTCTATACAAACTAAATGATTCTAAAAATTTCATAATATATAAAAACACTTTTTTTCAAATTTAATGGAATATTTTTCAGAATCAGTTTTGTAAGAAGTGAACTTTGTTTCAGCTAAATCTATTGATCTAAATGAATGGTAGTTTGAAAGCGCAAATTCAGGTCAATATGTCAGGTGAGGCCATTCTAAGTAATTTTTAAACCATTGAGCGACACATGGTCTGACCTCATCAAGACGGAAAAATAATGTGTTGTATCTTTTCTCCCAATATGGTCATTCATGCTCTATAGTATGCTTCAAATGCATAAGTTGTCGTAGGTAGACAATGACAGCAACAGTGTCAGGCAGATTCAGCTACTCTTAATAGATCACATTTTTTTTAGCTCCTCCAAAAATATAGAGTTTAACTTTGGCATAATGAATATTTCACTTTGACTGAACAGGACTCGCTTTACCCAACCTTTTTATTTAAGATTCTCATAATATATACATTTTTTGACACCAGTAATAATCTAATGGAAAAATCTTTCATACAGAATTTCAAAATTGGATTTTCACCATCCAAGATCATTTTTTTAATTTATTAATATCAATTTTGCTTATTTTTTAAAATATAGACATTTTCTATGCTCTGTGTCAAAGTCAACGTTTTTAAAATGTATAAACACTTCTTTACAAGTGTTATTTGATGGATCATATTCACTGTATATTTCCTCAAGCAAAATGATACATTTTAGTGAACTTTTGCAATAAAATAATGTAAATTAAACATCGCGCAAATGATATTTGCTTAAAAGAATTTTGACCATTTCAATCAAGTAAAATTAATACTTGTATTTGTTAATAGTTAAACGCTAAATGTTAACAAGTATCAGAAGGAAAAACATCTTTGAAAAAAAGGGTGGAATCAATATGTGTAATCGTAAGAATCAGTATGTCAAAATAGAAGGAACCCCTAAACTGAAATACTGTCCAGCAGCTATATTCCATACACTACGTATTCTAAACACTATTCAGGTGGAAATTACTTCTGCTCATAATGAATACATATAAATTGATTTCTGCATATTATTTATATTGAAACTGCTTCAAATTCTATTTAAATATTCCTGTATGTCTTATCTAAAATGAATATTATTTTGTTATCATTTGTCTTTTGTGCTCTTGTAATTTTTGAAGCTACCAGTACACTTCTTATTTTAATTTATAAAGGTTTATAATCAGCGACAATATAAAAAAAGTTTTTAAAAATATATTCAATAGGAGTACTTAAGGTCATGAATTGAACTTGCTTCAGATGTATTTCGCATAGAACTACTGATGGTAGCAGATTGCAATACAGAAGAAGAACATTTGTTTTTCCTTTTTCTCTAGAAATGAAAAGAAATTACAGTATTGATTAGGTTTGTAAAGCAAAGAATTAGACATAACATAAAATAAAAAAATAAAACATGCTAAAAAAGTAAAAATAAAGCATGTTAAAAAAGTAAAGATAAAACATGTTAAAAAAGTAAAAATAAAACATGCTAAAAAAGTAATCACCTAAAAAAAAATTATTTTTTATCATGTATGACATAAACATTATTCACCTATGACAGATTGCTATTAGAATACAGTAGGCACTCTTTAATCTGGCATTTAATCGTTCAGCCCTTTTCATAATGCAGCATTGACCATCATTCAGGCATTCATTGTCATTGACCACTAGGTCGAGACACATTACTTTACTGCTGACATTTTCGCAAAATGTTTATTGTGATTGTCAGTTTTCATTTCAGTGTAGCATGTAGCTCATAATTCCGTGTATAATTTTTAACAATCTTTTGAAAAGAGATCTCAATCACAGAAACAACGCGATATCATACACTTTCCTACTCGGAAAGGGAAGCACATATCAATATATTTTTTTGTCACACTTTGTTTTAAATATTATTGGACAGTATTAATTTACAATACAGGGCAAATTAGTTTCAATTTACCAGACTTCCCATCATCAAGAAATTATAAAATTATTATAACATATTCATTCATGAAAATGTATTTGACAAATCAATTTACAAAAACTAATCCATCATATATGGTGACCACTCTAAATTTTCTATGCTTTAATAAAATTCAAACAATTGATGAAAAAAATGGTTAATCTGATAACTTTTACAGAAGTCATTTACTGTAATCATAAGATTGCCAATAATGTTAAGAAATTACTGCAATATGAACTTTTCTTGTAATTAAATAGCATTTTTAATAAATATTGATAGAAATATTATTACAACAGAATAATTAAATAAATAATAAAAAATGAACGAATGCAGCAATTACCAAATAATGCAAAAAACTCACACTCTTTTTAATATGAAGAAATTTCTTTACATCTTCTTTTACAGTTTCAATCCTGAAATTGAAATGCCCGTTCAATAATGCAATGCAGAAAAGCAATTAGAAATGTAATTAATTAAATTGTACCAAGAGATTTATTTTTAAGGATAAATTTCTTGTTTCTTCTCTATTAATAATGACAATTCTGAAAATCTCAATACAATATATATATCTAAAAATGTATGCATCTAACTTTGAATTTATCTTCTAAAATTTAGTAAAAGTTAAAAACTTTCCACACAATTTATTTACATAATTGAATAAAACTTAAATATTTAATTTTATTCAATAAAATTACGTAAAAATACGCAATCCATATCATTTATATCATGCACAGCTTACAATTCTATTCATACCAGGGTAAAGATTTACATAGAGGCTGATATAATGCATGCAATTTCCTTATATAATGCTTAATTTATTTTTTCAAATAAGTAAATGGCATACCAGAAAATATTTCTTGGCTATAATTAAAACAGGAAAAAAAAAAAAAAAAAAAAAAAAAAACCTACACTGCAACATTTTGTCATGCATAAATAAAATTTGACAGCTTTAATAGACTGTTTATAAACTCAGTTTTATAAAATTCCTTCTCTCATTACCTTTTTCTCTTTAGATCCTTTAGTTAACAAAAAATAGGTATAATATTAATTCCATAAATGATGCAATTTCAGCAGACAATGTTTATACAAATTTGGCAAATATATTAACGAATATATGTTTATCTCTTTATATGTTAAGCCATTTCAATTTGATATATACACATTACATTTTAATTAAATTTCTTATTGATTAAAATGATGTTTTTTGACAAACTGTACCAAACTTACAGATTGAAAAACTATATTGAAGATAGATTGTATTAAGGTATGTGCATATGCAATGTATCGCAATCTTGTGTATGTATAATGATTAGTGTGGAATCATATAGGCCTATACAAAACTCCAGAAATACTTATTATTACTCATAGTGATGACATATATTTTGATTTCTACATGTTTTTTATGCCTTAAAATTATATTCATACAGATTTTGTGCAAAAATAAATGTTTATTTATTTTGTTTTTAGTGATATAGCATTCTTAATGGGTAATAGTATATTATTAATTAAATACGGGTTTCTAACCGACTACAGTAAAAAATTGAGTAACAATGAAGTAAAAATATTTTAATACACATAAAAGTGTTTTGCAAAACTTTATGTGTAAAAACCTAACCTTTCAAAAGAGCTGTGTTCAGAACTAAACGATGAACATGGGGAAGAACTAGTCCATCTTTCTGTTTCCTAAAAAAAAAAAAGAAAAACAATTGCATTATTAAAAGTTTACTTAAATATATGCAAATATACCAGACTGAAGTGTAAAGACAAACTTAACTATTTTACATACAAAACTTTTATTAATAATTGACTGATTATGTATAACAATGTGTATTCATGTCTTGGGAATGGTTAGTTGATCTTTAGAAATTCTTTAATACTATACTAGGAAGCATTGTCAGACACTAAACGCTTTGTTACAATGTGACCTTTTTAACCTCTTTTATTTCATGTTCGGCAAAAAGGTATTTAACCTTCAAGGATGTTTGATACCAAATACAAACATCGTCTAATTGTTTTATACATGAATTTATAATATAGTAAAACCTTACTATCATGCAATTGTAAATTTTGGATTTTATAGTAACTTGATTATAAATGTTTAGTTTTTTTCAATGTATTGCAGCAGCAGTTGGAAAAATTGTGATAAAGCAGCATTTGCGGGCATCAATCTCAAATAAACAAGTCAAATCAGTTAAAACATTTTTTGTTTTCTAAATAATAAACTTTCACATTAATCTTTATTACATAGTATCCTTAAGAATATTGAAATGAAAAAAAAAAAAAAAAAATTTGATACAGAATGTTCATTGTTTATCAATGTGATTGTTCATTTAATAAAGCTTTGTGTATTATCTCAAATTATATTTTGCTTTCCTGAAGCTTCAGTTGACATCTTAAGAGAAAAAAATATTTTCAGATATTTCCAATTTAATCTGGTAATGCAAAGTTATTACTTTATTTAAATTTTTATTAAAAAATAATTAATTTATCTCAAAAAACATGTTTTATATTAAAATCAGGTATAAAATTCAATTAAATACACTGTAAAAGAAGCAATCTGTAATCATAGTACTTGATCTCTTACATGATCATGCATTCAGTTGATAAAGTAAAATTTAATATTGAAAATAAAATAATATTTATATAAATTTATCACAACAGTTAGTAAATAATCATATTTGCAATAAATAAAAATTTTTTATCCAATTACAACAAAAGACATATTTTGTATGTCATATTTCTAATAAATCAATGATGCCTATGTCAAACAAGAAGAAAACTGGCACTTGTAAAATGCAATTTAACAAGAGCCAGTTTTATTCACTATTATTCAACTATTCAGTTACTAAATAACGTTTTCAGCAATAAAAAACACATATATTATCAATATATTAAACTAATCTAAACAAATCGCACAGAAATATAATCGACTAGGCCAATATACATGTCACCCATAAAATTTAGAATTTAACATCAGAACAAAACACATAACAGCTATTTTAAAAAATTAAAAAAAAAAAAACAGCATTTTTTTTTTTTTTTTTTTTTTTGTAAAATCTCATTTTTACTTTGCATTCACCAGACGAACTTTTAGAACAATTTTACATTTAATTATATAATTATTAACATGTTAAAGAAATTTAAGTAAATATAATATATAAAAAAACAAGTGAAGAAAATAAAGCAATAAGAAACATTGAAAATGTTCAAGAAAATGAAAAATCCCATTCCCAAAAACAACACCCATACATTTGCAGGCCAAAAGCTGGGGTATACAGTTACTCATTAGTAAAGAATTTAAACTCACTATTGTTATAACAGGCTCGATTTTCTTTGTACGTATTATATCCGATTCCAATCTGAAAAAAAATCACTTATTCATAGGTCAATGAAAAATATTAAAATTAAATATTTAAATAGTATAAAAAAATCATTTAAATGGAATATTATTATTTTTTTTTTCATACAAACTAAATAATTCTTCAAAATAGAATAAAATTTTAAACTATTCTTTTCAATCTTAATGAAGGACAACACACTTTTCAATATCAATCTTACTCCAACTATTTCATTTGGATGTTTCAATGCAAATCGGCTGCATAACCTCCTTTCAAAAATATATATTTCATTAAAATGCATTACACATATAATTATTATTAAAAACACATCAATACATTCATTTCAGGAAAACTTTTTGCAAAAACCTTAGAAATATTATGTCTGTTTGCAAGATACAACACATAATAATTTCAAATATTAAATTTCGTTGTATAATGATTAATTTATAATTTTAAAAATATAAATATCATGTTAGAAAATATGTCTTTGCTAGATTTAATTCAGAACAAAAAAAAAATATCCAACATCTTAACAATGTCATATTTTTCCAATAAAAAGGACAACTCTAATAATTCAATTTCATAAAATGCCCTCACTTATTACACTTTCTCTTTGCTCGTTTAAAGGTTTTTAATAAATGGCATTGATAATAAGAATGCTATATATAAGCAGTGTCATTATACAATGTATACATGAATTGGAGTAAATTGAGAACAGAAAACTAAAAATATTAAATTAAATATGAAAGAAATAATATTAGTAAATTAGTTTTAATAATATATGTATTGGAATTCTTAGTTTTTTTTTCCTCTATCCAAAATTTATATATAGGGATAAATCTATATGATGACAATAATGAAGCAGCAATACAGAGTACTATGTGCTATGCTAGACCAGTTCAACACAAAACAACCATAACCAAACATCAACAATTAAAATAGGTGTATTTTAACAAAAGATAAGAAAATAATGCATTGGAGCACTATCTAGAAACTAGATTCCATATATTATTGCATTCTTCATTCAGCTATGTCAATTGTATGAAACACATGGTTACTGCATATAGTATAGTATTTCTCCATATTGATTAATGAAACAGCTTAAAATTAAGTTTAATCATTCCTTATCTGTAAGATTTTCAAAACTATTAATAATTAATATATATCATGTTTTGAATTTCCTGATACTGCAATTTTCATACTAGTAGTACATGAATTAGTTAAACAAGGGTTCACTGAGAGTGAAACTTTAACCTCCAAGAAACATAAAAATTTTTAATGCATTAAAAAAAAAATTAAAACAGAAAATGAGCTTTAGTTATTCAGTACCAATAACAAAAGCTCATTTTCTGTTTTAATTTTTTTTAAACAATAATTAAAATTTTTATTGTTTTAATTAAAACAATAAACTCAACATTTCTGGTGAACTTTGTGAAGAGTCAACTGCCTCACTTAATGGAAAAGATAAAACAAACTCTTCTAACTTTTTTTCCTAAAAAGGAAAAAATAATAATAATAATAATACTGTTAGAAATAATATAAAAAATAGATAAAAATGTGTGTTTTATTTTAAAACTTTTTTTATCTTTGACTGATTGAGTAATACATAAATTTGCAAACATTTGATTAAAATGAAATATTAGAGTATATAATCAACAGCCATTAACTTTTTACTAGGATAAAAAATTTAAAAATACAAGAAATAGATTTCGGAAAATTGTGTTAGATCTCTAAATTAATCTAAACACTCGGTTAATATAACCAAATGAATTTCTTTATGGCACATAATTTATATTTTAAAATATGCACCATAAAGGAATGCATGTTTGTGACAAGCATAAAAACTGCAAGAAAAAAAAATGAATTTTTTCTTTCTTTGTATCTGACTTCACATCATGAAAAAATTAAAACCTATTAAAATGCACTGATTCATGAATATATATTTAATAAATTCTGAGAGAAAACTTGAGTATTTGATTTGATGAGCACTCAAAACTTCCAGTTCAATCTAATAGAAATAAATATTTATCTACACAATTTTTATGCCAGTAGTCAGTCTTTTACATTAAGTAATATATATCATATAAAAATTCAACAAAAATGAGTAGTAATAAGTAACTTAATTTTTGACATAGTTTAATTCTTATGAAATAATGATATTTCATCATGGCACAAAATCATAAAATTAGCCTTTGTAAAAATTCAATACAATATGCAATTTACCTAAAATAAGCTATTCCTGTAGTTTAATTTTTACTACAAGAAATATTCGGAGAATTATAACTCTATCAAATCAATTTAGAGTGTTAAAAATAGTCATGCACAGAGGCTTGTTAATAAAGAGATGAAACTCACGTGTATTTTGAAAATTGATTCATTCATTACACATCTCATATTAGATGATGAGCTGAAATAAAAATGCCAATTAAAAATTATTCACATGGACAAGAATAATAGCAACATTAATTGCATAAATACAAATTATTTCCATAACATGTTAGTTTTCTCTTACTAATACTAAATTATTCTTAAGAATTCAATAAAATATAAAATTATTCTTTGATAATATAATAGAAAGACAACAAATATTTCAATGTCAGTTTTACTTCAACTACTTTCTTTACAAGTTTTAATAAAATTCAGCAGCAATATATTCACTTAAATGTTACATACATTATTCAAAATACACTATCCACAACATCATTATTATATAGATTTCTGAATTCCCTTTAATGTAGGATAAAAAATATTTTCAGAATATATGACAGAAAAAATGCAGTACATAATGGATTATGTAAAACATTTCATGTTTATAAACATAGCTTTTCGTATTGTTGTTTCAAGTTAAATATATGATGTTAAAGAGATAAATTTCTTGCTAGATAAAATTTCTTCTAGATAATCAATATACAGCAATAATCAAAAACTTTATTACTCAACATTAAGCAAAGATTTGAATTTCATGTAGTATTTTTATCGTCAGAATATGTGTAATATGCTTTTGTACTTGTGTAAATTTAGACGTTAGTCATTAATAAACTAAAAAAAATAATAATAACATCCATAAAAAAGTTATTGAAATAAAAGGTAATTAATTATCTTAAATACAACCAGACTGCTATTCATATATTTTTCAAGTTTTTTTAAGCACCACTGGCAAGAATGAAAACGAGGCACAATGTTATCACTAGTCAAGATCGGAAAAATTAGAATTTTTAAAATTAATATTTTTAATAAAATTGTTATAGTATGGAAAAATATGGTATGATTTCTACATATACTTTATATTTATATATAAAATTCAAATCATGTCATCTTTCAAGTATAAGATATTTATAAAACAAATATTATTTCATTAACACTTGAGTCACGGGTTGTCATAAGCAATGTATAGTTTTGTTTCAGAAAAATTTACAGTTAAATATACTTCTCCCTTGAGCTGCAATAAAACTTGAAATGTAATCTAATGTAGACATTAACTCTGGAAACCAACAACAGCAAATTAAAATTTGAATTTCATTATATTTAAAACTAACTCTTCAACAGCAATTGGAGATACGGGAAGAACACTGGGCACATTGTCTTCTGAAGAAGATTCCTCTCTTTTGTCGTTTTTCTAAAAAGAAAAAAAATATCATATAAATTTGAAAAAAGTTATATTAAAACACAAATTTTTTTACACTAAAAAATGCATTATTTCAATGATTTAATTATCTAAATACACATAAAAAGGCAGAAATCAACTGATATGAATCAACAATTCTATGTTTGTACTGCTTTTATCTCGGCACTCGGAAACAATTGTTATAATTTAAAACTACTGATGCCTAATTATTGAAATCAATTTTTTAAATAATTTTATTCAATACAAAAAATGATGTAAATTTATTAATTTTCATCATTTCATAATTTTTAATTAATGAATTTTAAAAAAACTCAAATTTTAATTTCGCACAATTGTCTTACAAAATCATTATCATTAGATAAACAAATATAAGATTAAAAATAGCAAAGAAATTATTAAAAAATATTTTGATGTACTTGAAAGAGCTAAAACTAAAATACATTGCACTGATTATTACACACTAATTATACATACTACTAATATATATAAAATCAGAAACAAAGACAGGAAAGGAAAGCAATCGGTCAGAACAGATGTGTTCAGAAAAAAACAGAATTGACATTTTCCAAACAAGATGAAAACAAACTATATTTCATGATATTACTAAAAATAGTTTAAATTTCCAATAAAATACTCTATTCAGTAGCATGACGAGAGATGACGAATATCAGATTCCTTTACCAACATTCTTTCTTTCCATTGTACTTTTCATATTATAAATAAATACATTCGATATATTCATCGGGTATAAAGCTTTCTTTCCCCTTCTTTACAGTAACATAATGCTGAAAACATTTTCTACCCAGAAATGCCTTTTCATTATTTACAATTTTTACTACGCCATGAATGTTTTTAGAAGAATTAAAAACATTCTGGATTACAAATATATGTATATATATATATATATACAGGTTGATTATAAAAAAACTTTCTCAATATATGGGTCCCAAGCTATCACACCATTCACAGGAACTGAATGAATTTTTGGTTTAAGGCATTTTCAGGAATACACTCAAGAACCATGTGAAAAAAAAAATAATTAAATAACAATAGTTAAATTGTAAGTTACAATTACAGTGACACGATTCCCAAAATTTCAAATGGTAACACCTATTTTTTTTTGTTGGAATGTGATATTCATAGTGCAAAATTATAGTGTTGGTACGTCACCTGTAATAAGAAAATAGCCGAAGCTAGATACACTAAGAAAATTGAAAACAACAAATAAAGCAACAGAAAGCAAAACATTTTATTGTTTCTCACAAATTTTCCACATGACCTCCTTCACACACAATGGCACTTTGCATGCGGCAAATGGTGGATGGCACTGAAGCACATACCATGCCAAGAGAAATCTGACATTTGAAGATATCTTTTAAATCAGATATTTTCAAATTAAATGCATACACTTCAGATCGCATGTATGCCTACATAGAAATGCTCTATCTGAAGTCATGTGGATTTCTTAGCACAACAGTTAGATAACAGAATTATTTCCCACAATTTTATGTTTCCATGATTAAGTTATACAAACATTGATATTTAATTGAAATGAAATATTGGGCTCTTATGTAATTTCAATCATTTACTAATATTTTTCTAAAATATGGGCATCATTAATTTAGAAACTCTTCAGCTAAGGATAATTTATTGAAATCGAGTTGAGTGTTTTTTTAGCTAATAAAAAAGGGTGGTGTAGCTTATGATATTATTCATCTGACCATTATGAATAAATGCTGATTTTCATTGTGTTGCTGAAACACTATGATTTCCTGATATTCAGTCAATATTTCCATTATCCAAAAATTAACTCAATAATGGCCAAAAAAGATATTTTGCGTCACACAATCGCACTCTGTTCTGATACAACAGATTGCGATTTTCCAGAATACTAAACAACCAATAACACAAGGAATATTACAAGTTATTCCCTATTCCTTATCTTAGCACTTAGTTTTCTGCATTACAGAAGAAATTTGCATATTCCCAAACTCAAAAATGTGATAATTTAACTTTTAATTTCTTTTATTATCCGATTATATGGTTGTTTCATATGAACTTGCAATATTTTTTATTTTGATAATAAATACATCGATTGTTGATCTATGAAAACACATAATAACTGATCACACTTATCCCTAATTTACAATATACTTTACGATTAGTGAAATCGACAAATTTATTCTAGAAGGCTGCCTTATTTTAGTACAGTACTGTAAATTTTCTGCAATTAAATGTTGATCTCCAGAAGATACAACAATCATCTTTAAAAAGGAATACTTTCAGAAAGTGTTTGCTAAACACAGTGTTTTGTATAATAATTTTTTTATTTTAAATTCATAAAGCAATCCATGTAAAGATCAAGGAATTTTGATTTAAAATAATGAAACAGAATATTTTGCCAAAAACCTCTGATATTTATACCTGCATGGTGTATAAAAAAGATTACATTGTCTTCAGACAGGAGAAATTTTGCCATAAACTGTGCAAAACATAAAAACCTAGTCATGCATGAAAACACATCTCTTAAAAAATATATAAAAGGTTTTAAATGGCAAGACATAAAACCACTGTCGTAGTCTAGTATTTAAATATATATACATAAGCAATTAAGAATGATTTATGAAGTTTTTAATAATAAAAGTTATCTTAAAAAATATTTGAATGTTCCCTTCATTTACTAAGTTCCTTTACTTTTTAATTAAAAATAATTTATCACTCAGCAGCCAAATTTTTTTAAAACTATTGTACAAAATTAAAAACTAAAACTAAACAACCTGCATAAAAAACAATCTGTAGTGTAATAAAGAACAGTTATGTAATTACTTTTCGTTAAGCATTTCAAAATGATTATAATCAAGAAAGTGTGCTCTTACATTACGAATAAATTGTTAATGAAAGAACTTTTTATTCATTTATGTCATATATTTTAAAAGACAAGCGAAGTTTGGATAAACATAAGAAACAATTAAGTAAATATATCGAATTTGGTAAAATAATTAACTTAAAAAACATCAACTCATAAGAAATTTTAACATAATATTTATTAACTTAAAATCAAAAAAGGTAAACATTTTTTTTAAATGAAATTTTTTAAATATCCACCTCAAAATAAATGATTATATAACTTACACTGATCATTCAGTGTTTTGCTGCAAAGAATAAATTATATTGTATAAAGAGTAAATAAAAAAAAATAAATGAATAATAACAGACAACTAAAAAAGCTAACTTTTGTAAATAATCTATTTCATATCGAATGTTATTGCCTGTCTTGTTACATAGTTATTGTAAAATGCAATTTAATCAATATAAAATATCCCGTTATTGCATGGCATTTTAACCAATAAAAACCTTTAAATATGTATCAATATATTAAATTTTAACAAAAATAATCCATTAATTATCACCAATTAATTTTTTTAACAATTAACATAATTTTTATTAATAAAAAATAATTGCATACAGTGTTTAATAATTACATAAACATACCTGTTCTTCAATAGGTTCCATTCTCTTAAAACATTTCATATCAGAAAGTATGCTGAAACAAAAATTACCATCCAATAAAATTCACAGGCATATGAGCATTAGTAAAGCTAAATGTTAAAAAATATTACAGACAAAAATTGGAAAGCTCAAATAATACTGTTCTCCTTAGTTAAATACATTTCCATCTCTCATTTTTCTTTGATTTAAAGAATCAAAGAAAAATGCTCTTTTTTAATTAACAAAATTAATAATAATATTAGCATGAGCAATTCCATTAAACAAAATATATAAATTCAATCAAATTAAAACAGCATACTATCATTGATTTTAAGTATTGACCACAAATTTAATATAAAGAAATAATATATGTAAATCAGTTTTAGTAATATAAGTAATAAGAATTTTAGATATTTCACAATCCAGAATCAATTAAATTATTACAAACTTTCAATTATTATATGGTGATATAACATTAATAAGCAAGATTCAGCAAGCTGCAACAGAAAGAACTGATGATTTGCTATGTCATATGCCATGCCAGTTCAACACAATACAATACAACTATAACCAAACTCAATAATAAGACTAATTTGACCACAGATTGAAAGTTTAAAAGCTCAATTCCATGCCTTGTTGCACTCTAAACACAGAACTGGTACAAATTATTATCGATCATAATAATTGCATTTAGCAGGGGATGGCATAGGTTAGGTTGACAACAGCCTTATACAGGGTTCCATATTTTTTTTGCTGGTCTGGTGTGTATATTAGAAATCCTGTCAACAGCAAATTTTTAAGATGCTGCTTAGCTGATTGTGAATGACATTTTGACTGGACAAACTGCATGGTTCAGTATAAACATTTTCATTAGTATGTCATATAAAAACTGATAGTACACAAAAAAAGTTGCTTTCTATGTTAGGATACTTTGATCTGACACCAATTTCCAAAACTCTCTCAGGGAAAGAGATTTGTGCTCCATTTATATTGCCTGGCCCATCATTTATAGTGCATTAATTCCTCCCTTCTGATGTTGTATCAGGTAGCATTACATCAAAAACTGGAAAACCATCTTGAATATCAATTGCAAATGGATTAACAAAAAACGCAAATTTAAATTAGAAACTTCTCAGATCTTCAAATCTAATTTTAATATTCGTTCTCAGTTCTTCGATATTTATTAATATTATCTTTACCGATATTAAAAGGAAATTGCTTTTAAATGAAGAAAATATTTTAAAGTGTTGGACATCAGATCATTTTTGAGGCAAATTTTTTATATAAATGCCCTTTTCCTTAGAGCTGCATTTGCCCAATGTTGGCATATAGGATGATTTCTGCATGTTGCTTAATTAAAAAGGTTAAAATTAGATTTAAACATTTGTAAGACTTTTTAAATACTAATTATAGATATCTTTTGGCTTTCATGATATTGCAATCATCATGGCAGCATTAGTATACTATTTACAATAAAAAGGATTTTTAACTATTGTAGTATAAATTGCAATAACTAACTAAATATGAAAACTAAACTATGATGACTAAAGTAATAACATTGCAAACTATAAATAAAAAAAAAGTATGAAAAATTAATTTCAAAAAACAAATACATGAAATATCAGTATTTGTGCTTATCAAGAAAACTTGCTTTAGGAAATCTTTCTATAGAGCTACTTGCACTAGACAAATATTTTCTTCATTTAAAAGCAAGTTCCTTTTAATATATTTATAGATAAATTTAATAAATATCGATAAAATATCGAAGAGTTGAGAATGAATATTAAAATTAGATTTGAATATTTGAGTAGTGTCTAATTTAAAGTTGCGTTTTTGTTAATCTATTTGCAATTGATATTTTCAAGATGGTTTTCCAGTTATTGATATAATACTCTCTGATACAACATTAGAAGGAATTGATGTACTAAAAATGAAGTGCCTGGCAATAACAAATGCAACACAAATCTCTTTCCCTGAGAGAGTTTTGGAAATTAGTGTCCTATCAAAGTATCCTAACATAGGAAGCATCCTTCTGTCTGTTTTCAGTTTTTATACGAAACACTAATGCGAATGTTTATACCGAACCATATAGTTTGCCCAGTCAAAATATCATTCACAATTAGCTAATCAGCATCTTAAATATTTGCTGAAGACAGCATTTCCAATTTAAACACCAGACATGAAGCAAATATCAAAGGAAAATTAGATGAACTTTTAATTATTTCGTTAAATTTTCCCCCATTGTTTTCATTTTATAAAATTTTTGTCTACATCTTTTAAATTTTTTTAGATTTAAGTTGCATGTATCTACCAATAGATGGCGCCAGATAAACTTAAAAAAATGAGTGAAAATTATTTATAAAGGACTTCCTGCAATATAGCGAGAAAAAAAAAGAATTGACTTTAAAAATTATCTTTTTATATTACTTTATTTTTTAAGGTAATTCAATTATTTTAACCAATAAAACAATCTTTTTTTTTTTCCTAATCTATATACACTTTAAATTCTTGATATATGCATAATTAAATAAAATTTAATACCATGTATAACAGAAAATATTAACTTTATATTTATAATTGCACAAAAGTCAACCTATAGCCCCAAGTGATGTATTGTTGTTAAAATATTAAAACTTTGCAATATTGAAATAAGCTTCAAAACATCACTGCACTTCATGCCTGAAAAACATCATAACTATATGTTACATGGATTTCTGCAAACTCGTCACATCTAAACTGCCCAAAATTTATAATAACTCATACTATAAGATAGTTATTTCTAAACTAAATATTGATATATTTACTTTTAATTTCAATAAGGTTGTGGTTTTAATGTTCAATGGAATAATAAATATTTTAACAAGTATTTGTAATCACTATGGTTTAATATATAAGAATAAATGAAGTATAGAAATTTTATAACAATTGAAAAATGAGCAAAAATATAATATAAAATGCATTCAATATTAATACTTAAATTCAGCGGGAAAAACTAACTCTGCACAAGCACTTTGTACATGGCCACTAGGCCCTGGTAATAAAGGATCAAAAGTAGGAGATGCAGTTCTTTTTTTCTAAAAAGAAAAGAAGTTATATTACCCAAAAGAAAAAGAAAATAGATGAAACAATTTCAGAATAAAACATGGAGATAGTAATATGTGCTTCACATAAAAAAATTAACATCCACTAACTATATTTAATTACTTTTATACATTTATTTAAGCTTTGATAAAATAAAACATTTAGCTAATAAAAATTTATAGTTCAAGTTTACATATTCATTATCATGACATAAGAAATAGTTATAATAAAATTGCAAAACTAACAACTGATGTTTGATTACTGCGACAACAATGTAAATATTATTTTAAAGAAAAATTCATTCGCATTCACTTTCATGCTTAATAAAATAAGTTATTTAAAAAATGAACTTAAAAAAATGGAAAATTTTGAACAATTAGTTCTATGATTTACACTAATTAAATGATGATTCTTTTTAAGTATTCAATTTTTTAATCATATTCCTAAAAATAAAACTGATATTTCTTACTTGAACTGAAGTTTTTTTAAACTCATATGTTATTCTGAGGTATATGAAAGTTGTCTAATAAAATCTAATTTATACCATGTGAATAACATGATGATTACATAAATATCACAGGCGTTAACAACCAATCTTCAAAACGATCTAGTTAAGAAAACCCCTTTTTTTTAAATCTATCAACAAAATAATCTAGTTAAATATTTATTTATTTAAAATAATTATTTAAAGTAATTAAAATTTATTATTAATATAACAAGCTAATCTACTTAAAAGTTGAAGCATAACTTATTCATTTTATGTCTTTATGGAGAGCGGTCAGATAAACTTAAGATACTTTCTCTAGGATTCTTAAAATTAGAATATGTTTTCTTATTGTAAGAAAATTAAAAGTTTGAAAAAATTTTAAACATTGGAATGCTTGAAATATATATTTATAAAAGTATTTGTTGAGTATTTTCAGATGTTCTCAAAAAACAGAGTTTACAGCAATAACACTTTAAATTCTTTAAAAGCATAATTGAAAAAAAGGAGGTTATCTACAATGAGTTAAACAAAAAACTTTTTATCCACCAATGAAAGTACCAAATAATCAGTTTATATAAAATGTTACTATATTAAGAAAATCAAGATTTATCATAGTATACATTTAACGATTTTTAAATGTCTTATTTGTGTTATTGAATGAAATTTTCAAGAAATTAATTTTACAATAACTGTTAGATTAACAAAAAGTATAAGCAAATTTTAAATACTACTGATAACACAAAATAAAAACTGAAATAAAACTTAACAGATTGGAATTCCTCTGACTCTGGATCTTCATTTATTTCTGGTTTTATCCTAAAATAGTAATGTATATTAAAAAATATTTGCATACATATAACATAAAAATCGATAATTCAATGGAATTAAATAGATAATTTTAAATTTATAAGATTTAATTAATTAGACAGATAAAAAGTTTAAGATCCACTTAACAAAAAAGAACCTATAACGATCAGCTATATATCGAACAGAAAACAACTAATAAAAAAAATACATTTTATTGATGACTTATGAGATTAAAAATTTTTATTATTTGTGAAGCAAAAAAATTATATTTTTATTATTATAACAACACAACAAAAGCAATTATTTGTAAATATAAATAATAATACAAATACTGAAATATAAAAAAAAATCTATTCATATATTCCTTAAATAAAATAATATACACTGATGGAAAAAAAAATCCTAACGCCAAGAAAAAATTATTGTAGAGTAATGAAATTCGAACAATGCATTAGTATAGTTAACATGTTTAATTGACTAAATTTTACAGATCATAGGTTAATTTAAGATCAAGAAAATGCATTTCAATTGTAAACTGCTGTTACATTAATAGCCAGTGTAACCTCCAGAATTTTGAATGCAAGCCTGCAAACGAGCATGCATTGTGTCATGCAGGTGCCGAATGTCATTTTGTGGTATGGAGAACCATGCTTGTTGTACTTGTTTTGTCAATACTGGGACGGCCAGTGCTGGCTGTGGATGATACTGGAGTTGTCGTCCAATCATATCCCATACGTGCTCGATTGGCGACAGATCTGGTGTTCTCATAGGCCAAGGTAACATGTTGACACTCTGTAGAGCACGTTATGTTACAACAACGGTATGAGGGTGAGCGTTAGCCTGTTGGAAATCTCCCCCTTAAATGCTGTTCATGAATGGCAGCACTGCAGGTTGAATTACCAGACTGGCGTACAAATTTGCAGTCAGTGTGTTTGGGATAACCACGAGAGTGTTCCTGCTGTCATAGGAAATTGCTCCCCAGACCATGACACCAGATGTATGTCCAGTGTGTCTAGGCCGCAGACAGTGTGGTTGCAGGCGTTCCTCTGATCTCCTTCTGAGGCAAAACCTGCTTTCATCCGAAAACACAACAGATCTCCACTCCGTCTTCCAATGAGCTCTGTCTTGACACCACAGGTATTGGAAACAGCAATGGCTTGAAGTTAGTGGAATGCACGCTACAGGGCGCCTAGCCGATTTCTAACAGTCCGTTGTGTCACTGTGGTACCAACTGCAGCAAGAATTTCTGTCGCAGACACATTACGATGCGCCACAGCTGTACGCCGAATACAGCGGTCTTCCCTCTCAGTTGTGCTATGTGCCCGCCAGAAGCCCGGTCTTCTTGAGGCAGTACCATCCCTTGACCACTGCTCCCAACAATCATGCACAGTGGACACATTCCGGCCAACTCTTTCTGCAATATCGCGGAAAGACAATTCTCTTTCTCGTAGCCCTATTATACGCCCTCGTTCAAAATCGGAGAGCTGTTAATAATGGCTTCTTCATCTTCTTAAAGGTATTCTTGACTAACATCAACTCAATACATCAAATTTCAAAGCTCAATAACGTTCACGAACTTTACAGCACGCATTTAAAGAAAACCTGATTTGCATGTTCCGAGTTGCACTACTAGCGCTACACGTATGCGAAAAGCGCGAAAATTGAATCGATGTCATCTTTCAGAAGTTTAAACACGCCTACCAAATTTCGTTTATCTAACACGTCTTTCTTGGTGTTGGGATTTTTTTTTTCTGTCAGTGTATTATGACAAGGAGATGAAATGGAATTTTATCTTGCTAAAGGAGGCACTAATGTAAAAATATTTAAATAACACATATTTATTGTAAGACATAAAATGATTAATTTAAATCAGTGTAGTTTTTTTTATAATAAAGATTATATGGTAGATAAAACGTGCAGTTTTAATAATCAGGGCATTCCACTCCACTAGCACAACATTCTAACTATAACATTTATTCTGAAATTTATTAGGTATTCCAATTGCTAGACATTCAGACACTTTTAAATGACATTTGATGAGAAAACAAGTCGATTTAAACAAGAATTATAAATAAAACTGTCACATAAATATTCAATACACCACTTTTTTAATGTAAAATAAAAACCATAATGTAAAACACAAGAATTTATTGAAAATGATCATAGCCTAGCATCAAAAACGTTAACTTGCAACTTAATAACAAAAATTAAAAAAACCCTGAAATTTCTTCTAATAGTACTCAAATAAATGAATTTATAAGAACTAATATTCTGGTAAATGTTCACTAAAATCTGCATCTGTACCAAAAAAATTCTATTATTAGCAATTATTACAGTTTCTCAAAAAATCACATCACTTGCTAATGAAACTTTTAAATAAAGTGCCTCCATTTCAATAGGCAATGCATTTATAAGTACGATTTATAGAACTCGAAGGCCTTTAAAAAGAATAATGAAAATAAACTTAATTTTAAATATGAGCAGAAGATAATACTATAAAATATATTATTCTAATTTATTATTTTATTAATAATTAAAATAATACATTTAAAACCTTATATAGAAAATCTCAATCAGAAATTAAATTTGCAACATTTATATATTGACTTTGAAAAACGCTAGGATAATTTGTCCTCATTTTCACATTGCATTTATTAATATTTTATTACAAGACATATCTTTTTAATAAATGCCATTTTCACAAAGAATATAAATGCATTTAAAAATTTTTATTAATTATTTAATTTAAACTATTTATATATATGTGTGTGTGTATATATATATACACACACAGAGAAAAGAGACATTTTTTAAAATCAAACAATAGTTTGTCTTTATTTACACGTCACATTTGTTAGTATCCCATGAGATATCTTTCAAATAATTGACAATTTGAAAAAGAATATTTATCAAATTATTTTTTTTTATTTATATCAAACACATCATTTTCATATTTTTATTATTCATTAAAGCTTTTAGTTGAATCACACTAAAATAAATATGCTTTAAAATTCTTAACTTGTATTTATACCAGTTCATTTCAATGTAGTATTAAATTAAATATTATTAAATTATTTCCTGGAATTTCTGATTAATAATAATTCAATATTTCAAACATGAAAATTAAGTTCTAACTATTGGATTGTTTGGTAGATATGACTCTTACGCCATACAAAAATTTAACTATCACATAAATAATAACGATAATTTTAAGTACATCAAAGTTACTGATAAAGTCAAGTCAGTCTAATAAATCATTTTAAACATATATATACTTGGGAAATACTTCTTTAATTTCAGTTCATTATTAATACAATAATGCTTAATTAAAAAATCAAAACCACTTTATATGTTGCTTTATTTTGAATGAACTAAATGCCATATTATAATCCGAAATAAAATATTACCTTATGTCAGCTAGTATTTCTCCACTATCAAGACTTTCAACCTCTGGGTTTTCTTCGAGAAGTGAGGTACTTGACATAACTGCTGATGTCGACATTTCCTCTACATTTTCTTTATTTTCTTCTTCCTCTATATCATCTCTAATACGTAAAAGACCAAATCTGGATGTCGTTGAAGGTTCAGACTCAATGTCATCCTCATCTGAATCCCCAATGGAAAATTTTCGAACCTGCAGATTTGAATGCTCAGTTATTTAAAAGCTTTCTTGTAATTTTTCTTTGAAGAAATTAAGTCTAATTAACACTGAAATTAATTTTAAATTAACAATCAATCGCAAACTCTGAAACTAAAATATCAAATAATACTGACAGTGAAATTATCCTTTTTTGCTCATAAACAATTAAAATGAAATCAGAAAAATTGTGATTGTGAAATTTCTACTCATTGGAATTTAATGAAATTTGGTAAAAATATGAATCAAATAGTACGTCACAAATTAACTATAATATAAAATGATCCGTTTCCATTTTGTCTTGAAAGTTAATCAAATACAAACATAAAAAAAACACAGTATCTGTCCAATAAAGTTAAAAATATATTGGCCACAAACAATACAAATTTCGTAATAAGACAAAGCAAGAATCACTTACAAATAGCATCAAAAGAAAAAGTTGGATATTGATTGATCATATATTAGGAACAAACAGCAGCCATAACATGGACGTCAGAAGGTACAAACAAAAAGAGAAATACTCAAGTTAACATGGAGGCAAAAAGTAGAAAATGAGAGGAACTAGGCAGGGTCGAGAATTGGTCAGAAGTAAGATCTGCTGTGGCTGACAGACTGAGATGGTGCAATAAGCTGCAGGTCTAATGTAGCATTAGACACAAAGAGAACAATAAAGTAAATAAGTATCTGTCCAATGCATGATCAGCTTCAATATAAAGTGTGATCACTGCTAAAATCTATATGGCAATGATAGCAATAACCCATGATGAAAATTACTGTTATTATTAACTCAAATGGCTGAAAAGCTCATTGGTCATCATGGCAATTTGAAGATCCTGAAGAATTTGGGGGGTTGGACTGAGAGAAGCAATGTCTCCTCAGAACATTCAAAACACGGTCAATCATTTTCAAATCCAGAGAACATGCTGGCCAACCCATTAATACAATAGTGTCCTTATGAGGGTAATTCTCCACCAATTTAGAATCCACCAAACAACTCCAAATCAGGAATACCCAAATCTCTTGCATTGACTTCAAGGCCTTTGACAAAAAACTCACACAGAGGTAGTCAGATAATTAAATGCGAGTCCTGCTGGGGTTCATAAGCAAATTCATTTTCATATGTTTAATTGAAGTTGAACAAAAATTTTTAAAAACTATTCCAAATTTTTTGTGCCTTCTATATTTGTACTACAAAACTATTTAATGAATAGGTATGATTTCAGAAATATATTTGATATACAAATTTATTTAATCTATCTATTTTAGTTGATAAATGGAGAATACATACTATGTAAATAATTATCTACCTTTGAAGATAACTTTTCATTGAATTCAATAATAAATTTACAGCAAAAATTGGGCAATTAATATTTTTTACAAATATGCAAAATGTTAAATTATTGTATTCTTACAAATGTATTAATTTATAAATAAGTAATAATATATAATAAAAGTAATTTTTTTTACAATTCTACATTAATAATTTTGTACAAAGGTCTAAAATCAATTTTTTTAAAATTTCGAAAGTTTTCAGAAAAAAAAAGCAATAGCATAGCTCTACATAAAGAACTAATCTATTATAAAATGTATTCACATTCAATTATATAAATACATTAATTAAAAACTTTGAATAATTGTAGCATTTTAATTCACGGAAAAACTTACCGACATAATGAGAGAAAATTAATTGGTCGTCAACTAACGATTTAATCTTCTTCCAATAGTAGTTTTTCCCGCCACAAAAATGAACCAGAAATAAAAAAATAAGTTGAAATGTTCATCTCTTGTAAACTTCTTCTCTTATATGTTGGGTGATAAAACATTTTTTTTTCTAAAAATAAATAAATTTAAAAATAATAAAAAGAATTTCATTTAAGAACATACGAATTTGAGGTTAAATTCTACACTATAAATTTGATACAACATATTTATTAATTTGTAGTTGCACTGAAGCATAATTATTTCTCTTTTTTTAATTAGAACAGAAAGCAATTAATTTTGTGCTCAAAAAGTGTGCTATTCAGAAGCAAACACAATTTAAAAAATATACTTATAGCAAATATTTTATTTAAGAGTTTTTAATTCTTCACCAGTTATTTAGTGAAAACTACATATTTATTTTTCAAAAAAGCCGAAAAAATAAAATTTAAAATAATTATCTAGATACTTAATTAACTCAAAATTTTAGAAGTCAGACTTTAAACGAAATCTGATTAATAATTTTGCATTCTTATTAACTACAATCAAAAACTTTTTCCTGGAGAATTTTATTTTATCTGAAAATTATCATTCAAATGGCTTTTATGATTTGCATAACTTTAAAAAATATATACAACATAATGATACAATTTCTCAAACCCTGAAAAGCTTTTAATATTCCTTTATAACTCAGAAATCATAGAAAGAAAAAAAGTTTCGTTTGGACGTTATTTTAAATGAGGCTTACTCTTTTTAATGGTGATTATTATTTCTGAGAAATTAAAAGCAACTGGGAAAACTCGTTAAAAACATAAATAAATTTTTTTTTTTTTTCCAAACATGAAGAATATAAATTAAAAAAGTTTAGTGACTTAAATAACTAAAAATTATTTTCTAATCTCCTTTTAAGAAGATTAAAAATATAATTATCATAGATTGAATTAATCAAAAAGTAATTTACTACATACATGTGTTATTTCTATTTTTATAAAATTATCATTTTAAGTGTTAAGGATTTTACGAAAAAAAGAAAAAAGTTCCGCGAATCTCCTGTTATTTTAATTATGTGCTTCAGAAACAAAAATTCGATTTATAAACAAATTAAATTAATAAAATTAAAAAAAAAAAAGTTTTAAAAGAGAACTTTTTCGAAATCCAAACAATAGACCTCGACTTTTTTTTTTTTTTTTTTTTTTTAAATTAGTACGTATGTGAGCCCAAAAAGTGTGTGCGGAAGAAAAAAATAATAAATACAAAAGTACGCACTATATAGCAAAAAAGCGGGAAAAGGCACGATTTCCGCTGGTGGAGTACGTAAGAGTCACCGGTTTAAGAAACGAATAGACCTAGTGACGATTGTGATAAGAATTTTGCATCTGCAATCCTAGGTTCTAGGCAATTCATCCTAGGTCCAAAACAGATCTTAAAAATTAAGTCGTTTCATTCTTCTTATTATTGAAATATGATTTCTTGCCATTTTTTTTTTCATGAATTTATTTCTTTTATTAAAAATCACATAACAATATCTACCAGATTTAAAAGGGTAGAAATTTTAGAAAAAAGATGTTTGTCTATTATTTCTGAATTTGTATAATTTTGGAACAATAGCGGGAAATATATAACTTTTAACATGGTAATTAAAAATAAAAATCGATCTCGAGCACACGCACACACACACACACACAAATGGTTTGAAATCGAAATAGTTCTAATTAAAATTTAAACATTTTTTGAAAATCCAAAAAATATATAGATTATCTAAAACAATTTTTTTTGTTTTTATTAGAGCTGGTAAACGTTTTCGTATGCGTTATAATTCTTGTGCAAAATGAATCAAATCCGTTTAGAAAGCATTCATGTACAACGTTCAAAGATCAAGCATTCAAGTGTAGACACGACTCAAGAAGGGGAACTAGATCTGGATTTCCACAGAGAACTGAAAATTTCAACGGAGAGGAGGGGAGGGCGGGGGGGGGTGAACAGTTTTTCACGTCCACGGGGCTTAAATTTCCGACTACGACAAATCTGGAATTATTTGAGCAAGAAAGAAATTTTTCAAAAATGGAAAATTTACGAGAAAGAAATTCGGAAAATTGGCGAGAAGATTGATGTAATCCGAACCAAAGAATAAAATCACTTTTCATTTCTAACTGACAAATTTTACAAAACAATTTGATTGGAAATATATTTTAAAATGAATTTTTAGTTTGATGCACCTAGTTGGAAATACTGATATGTAAAATAACTATTTGCTTAAATAATACAAATAGAAAATTTCTTTGATAAATTTGCAAAATTTTCGTACTTCTTTCATAGAGCTTCATTATCTTCTCGTAATGAAAAAATGGCAAACTCATTCGCTGAAAGGCCACAACAATTTTATAATTTCTTTAAAGACAATCCATTTATATTGTTTACGGCAATTAAAAAAATATCACATTACAATTAAAAAATAGTTTCATCTCTATCAGGACGAGAATAACGGTTGTCAACCGCCCTTCTGTAAAACAGCAATATATCCGCTTGTTTTACTCCGTCCTTCAAAAAACGAAGATAACTTCTACATGACTTTATTTTTTAAATGTTTTATTAAAGATAGAGAAATTTTATTAAAGACTGCAAATTATTACAATAGTTACTAAAGTTAGATACAATACCATCAACATTTAGACATCAGCATATACACTTCTATGGCAAATTCATCAGCTAATGTTATAAAAAAAGATTTTACGATTAATAATGTTACAACTTTTAATTTTAAAAAGTTTCTTCATACTAACTATACATGTAGGAAGATTTAGTGAGTGATTATTTTCGTGAATATAAGTTGAAACATCACTTGATCTGAAATATTTCACTTGAAAATTTTTAAGCACCCATTTTTTCAAAGAAATCCTCTCCATTTTTGTCCTTGTTATCATTCTCGCTAAATTGAAATATATAGATTGAAACAGCAGAGTTATTCTAATTTATGAAAAAATTAACATCGGCGTCTTGCATACCTCGCTTATCGCCTTCCGCAAGCATGAACTCTGGTATTCTATAGAATCATATTCCTAGTAAATTTTATACAAATGGTACAAATAAAGTTTAAAATATGCAAGGATTTTCTTTAAGTTTCATAGTTTCGGATTCTAAAATGTTGTTAAAATTTCGGTAAAAATTAAATTATTTCTCCCGAATTTTAATACAAACTAGAATTATTTTCAGTTGGGAATTTTAATGTATGTTTTGAAAAAATATAAAATAATACGAAAAACAAAATTTAATATTTCTTGTTTATAACATAAATTAAATACATAAAAAATGTCTGTCCGAATCGGCATTCTCAAATAAAATACATTTATGCCAAGAATAACCAGAACAGCCAAACGAAACGGAATTTTTGTCATTATATGAATTATTATCTTAAAAAGTTCTTTAAAATGAACGAAAGAATAAATGAATTCTATAAAGGTATATACAAAACTAAAGTAATATTCTAAGAACCGAAAAATAACGATGAAATTCCATCCAAACGTTATTTGCACTTAAAAAAAAAAAATGATTTCTATGGTTTATTGATTATTTAAAATATGAAAATATATTATTTTTATTAGAAAATTCATAAAATATAGTTTGGATGGCAGTCTGTGTTTTATAGTGAAGTAATTCAATTTCAAAATTTTAACTAAACATGCAAAACGGGGTTAAACTCACAACCACGACAGACAAAGTAACACAAAAAAATGAAGCAACAATAATAAATATATTAACATTGAATTCGTGTGTACGAACATGTTTCTTAAATTAATCTATGTTTAATGCCATACACAAACTAGTGAGTAGACATAAAAGTTTAATTACCAATGCATTGCAAAGTTTTAGAAAATTAGTAGGTTTAATGGAAATTGTGCAGTTTATGTCAGATTCGCATAGGTTTGAATAGCCTTGTGGAAGTTTTACAAGCACCTCCCCTACAACATACAAGCTAGTTACTTCTGAGTATACCTTCCTTATATTTATCAATCAATGTTCTTGGTATATACGACATTGAACACAAGATCCATGATAGTACAAAAAACGTGTGTTCATTACCTTCATGAAATTTTCCTTAAATATGTGGATGACTTTAAATTTCTATTGTTTTGTAATAAGTTATAACGACTGTTTATAAAAAAAAGGTGTATTTAACATGTTCATCTGTTTTAACATTTTTCCTTGCATGATGTATATTGAAAGCAATTCTTTAATAATACATCTTTTTATTTATTTTATATTTACAATTGTTCTCCAGTACACATTTGATGTTATTAAGGCAAAAAAAGTCGGTAAGTACTCGAATGATATTCAGACTGCCATGAAGTTGCTTTTACATTTAAATTAAATGAAAAAAAAATGTTTTTATATTTATATGATTACTAGTACTGTGCAAGTACTTTTGATGGTGTCACAAAACTAAGGAAGTAAAAATTTTATTAAGCTTTGCAATATACTATATTGTATTAAAACAAGGACACTTATCTAGAAGTTCCCATATATATATATATATATATATATATATACATTATATACACAGTCCAGTCACATTAATGTGACCACCTGTCAAAAGCAAGAATATACACTCTTGTATATTCTGGCTTTAAGTGGAGTACGGAATGTGGTATTTAAGTAGAATTCTTTATATACACTCCACTGCAATGGGCTACCACCTGCCTTTTGTGATTGGTTATTTCACGTTGACGTCGAAAGTAGGTGGTGGTCACATTAATGGCTGTGTATATAAACCTATATATAGGTTTGGTTAAATGGGTTTTTTAAGCCTTATTTTACATATATTGATTTTCTTATTTCCGACCATGGACTATCATAAACAATTTTTCAGTGCAGATTAGAATTCACTGTATACAATTTGTAGATTTTTTCCTTGCTGATTTTGGAAAAAATTGTAAAACAATTACAGCCTAAAACTGGTCTTTTACCAAAAGTTAATAAATAGAATTCCAATGAGAATAATGGCCAATTTTAATAAACTGATGGCCGAGTTGCTAGCGCTCTTGCGTTCAGTACCACAGGTTTCGGGTTCGAGTCCCGGAGGTGCGATCACGGGTCTAAGTATTTGCTAGCTGCATTAGAAAAAAAAATGAATTCTTAATATTTTAGCGCGCAACATTTACTCTCGTTCA
>BPLQ01009739.1:0-22598 GCA_021605075.1 Caerostris darwini | reverse complement strand
TATGATTACGATGTTAACTGATCGGATAGTAGAACCTTCTTCTTAATAATTTTGGAGAAAATCGGTTTTCAAAATTTTAATATTCTCATACGAATAAAGCGCTGCTTTGCCAAGCGATCTTATATATGCCCAGAGCCCGAGTCGTGACTCAGTGGCAACGTGAGCCGCTGGTGAGCATGAGGGCTGAGATTCAAACCGTTGGCGGCTTTGTTGTAGACACTGTTTAAATAAAAAAATAATAATATTAATAAAACCACCCAGGAATCTCGGTGGCGTTTGTGATGTTCAGCACCTTACCTCGTTAGTCGGTGTACTTAATGGGAGTGTTCCGGGTTTTTCTCTCATATAGTTGGCAAAAATACGGGGTAGTTCCCTCTTCCCGGATGGCACTGCCCTCCTTCTTCAGCGACTCGCAGCCAAGTCAGACGGGTGCTGCATCACAACAGAAACTGCCCCTGTCCACTCATGGGCGTGTATTATGTCAATTAATTCAGATGTTTATGAAATATAATTTTCATCATTAATTTTTAAACTTATACTTTTTTTTTCAGAAATATATAAATAAATATTCCTTTTTCTCGTATTAAACTGCTGCACCGAACTCACAATTTTCCGAAAAATATATATATTTGAAAAAATTAACACTAGACAAAAATAAAGATCTAACATTTAAAAAATTACGTTTTGACACAATAGATAAATAAATAAAAATAGTATATAGATAGATAGATATAGGCATGTGCGGGTGGGGGAGGGTGGTGTAATATCATCCGTTTTGCTCTTCCATAATTCCTGACCTATAACTAACAAATTTGATTGCTACACTAATATCTATTAAATTTAATTCCACATTTTCTTGTAACAGTCACTTCTAACTGCCCCCCCTATAATTTATAGCTACCTGATGACTCCTAGCTCTCACATCTACAAGATATTCATGAGATCTCTTTTTGCGATATGATTATAATTTTGTTCGCTATGACTATTTTCGAATTTTGTTTCCACGGCTAGTGGACGTGGCCTTTGCTGTTGCCTCCAAGAACGAAATGGGGTCAAATTCTTTAAATTCCTTTAAAATGTTAATAAAATGAAGCAAATAGTTCATGTCTTTTCCTGTATCAACAAAATTCAGATGGCTTCGATTAAAATTCGTACCAGCTTTTGTCCTTCTACAAAAAGACAGCGTGATAGTTAACGCGGAGATTTAAAAAATGTGACAAGATCCAAAAATTTTGAGTTGAAGATGATTTTATTTTCGGGGAAGGCTTCGGTTTTTTCGTCGTCGCTGTGAACTCCAGTTTGGGAAGGCCAGTTTTCAGTCGCTTTGTGCTTCTGCGATTCCATTATTTTTTGTTGTTGTTGTCGGTGTCCTCTACTCCTTTTCTGGGCTTTTACATCACTTATATCACTTTAAGTTATGAAATATACTATAAATAATGTTTTATTAACTATAACTTATTCACTTAAAAATGAATTTATTTTAAGGAAATTTATCTTTACTCATTTCTTGTTTAACCTTCTTAGTTATTATGTTAATTAGAAATTTTTTGAAAGAGTTTCAGATCATGATATTAAGTAAAAAACTGATAACCCATTTAGAATGAACTTAATAAGTAACACAAATTTTCATGAAAGCTAATAATTTTTCTTCAATTATATTCTTCTAACAGTAGGTTTTGTTACATAAATATAATTAAAAAAATTATATTTTTTAACGGGAAATATAAAATAAAAAGTTTTTCAACCCTAAAATTATAATCTCTCTTAGGACCTATCTGTTTTATTAAAAGCTAAATAAGAAAAATAATTCTTTTTTAAAATCAAAGTAAAAGAGTAAATAATTGTTGCAAAAGATCAATTGTCTAAAACTACAACGTAAAGGTTGACTATGAGAATAGAATTAATAATTGTTTTAAGAACAATAACGAAAGTGTGAAAACACACAAAAACAAAACTAAAAATTATTTTGTTTTCTTTGAAGTGCACAATGAATAAAGAATCTATAGTCTAATTCTTATTGAAAAAATTTAGGTACCCTTGGCCTACAAATGAAACAATTATGTGTATTCTATATCCCTGGAAATTTAATTCCCACGATGCATAATAAAACAAATCCTCCCCTCGCCATTTTTTTTGTGAGCCGATATTCTTAAAATAGATATCCAATGAAAGCGAACATTAGTGGAAACAATGGTAAGTCCTTTTTTTGCCAGCTGTGCATTTGTTCGTTTGGCGACATGAATTCACACGATAATTAGAAAGCATTGGGATGAAAAGGCCGAAACCCTTAACGAGAATCTACTTCCTATTTGTTTAATTCCCTTTCACGATTTATTCTTTTGCTTTTGTTGAATTTAAAGATGGTTATGTTTGTTTTCGAACAATGTTTTGTGAAGCGTGTTTGTTTTTCGTGATGCTGACTGAGTTTTAGACATTTATTTCAACGTAGCAGTTGCCCGTTTTTGATTGATTAGACTTTTATTGGGAATTTTAATCAGAAATATATTTATGCGTCTAAATCTTGACCAGAAATTCTCCAAAGTATTGCTAACAAACTTTTTTTGAGTATTAGTTTGGAGTTTTCGTTTCATGTAAAAATATTGAAGCTTTTGTTTCTTTTTTAAACATTTTTACCATCGAAAAGAGCAAAAACATATCCTTCAATCCATAGCAGATTTACATACGATATGATCCATTATGATATGATAATGATGCCTTCATTATTAATAATATCTTTGTAATGACATATTTGCTAAACGTCTTCATTCACTACTTTTTTCTACATACTTTTATATGGATCTTATATGGATTTTATATGGATATTTTATATGGATTTCAACCTTTACCAGAAATTAGTAATATTTTTATAGTTAAGACAATTAAAGATGTTTGTGATTTCATCAAATAAGTATAGTTTATAAATTTCCTAAATAATGTGGATTTTAACTGTCAGAAATTTTATGTCAACTATTTTATTTATATTTTCTTTGGAGGCTTAACTCTTTGAAATGTATTGGCAACCAATAAAGGATAAACGTGCCATTTTTTTTTTTTTTTTTTTTTTCCCTTGCTATATTTTAGCTACATGCATTTTTTGCCTCAATTTTAAAAATTAAGCTTTATTTATTTGTTTTCTTTTTCTTTTTCGATACAACTTGACAAAATATTGTTAAGTGCTCTAATTTATCTGATTTATCCAGAGCTGACCACAATGAAATGATTAGAAATATTTGTAATATTTTTTAAAATGAGTAAATGATAAAAATAAGTTTCAATTTTTTTTCTTCGATGTGAAAAAAATATATATTTCTTTTGTATAAGGAAGATTCATCTTTCTAGAATTTGATATTAATTTTACAAGAATGAAGAATGAACCTACTATTATTCCACATCAATAAACTTTTGTTTGAGAGCATTTATAAAAAATATAAATCACTTGAGAGTAATCAACATAATCACATTCTGATGGTGCATTATGATGAACATTAGAACATTTTTTTAAGCAAATATGTTTCAATTGCGGTTAACAATGAGATAATCGATGTTGAAATATGCAATGAAAATTTATTTTTAAAATGCAATCTATCGCATTACAGTGAAATTCCTTTGTCAAAATTTCTATATTATGAGTTAAATTCTTATTTGGCGATATTTAAATACGATTCAGTGTAACACATGGAAAGGGCATAATAATATAATAACGTTAACGAAGTCCATTCAAATTAATAATATAATAATTGTTTATAAAAAATACAGCATTACCAAATTTAAACAATTATTTATATAAATACAAAAAAAAACCTCAAGGATTGTAAAAATAGACAAGGGTATCCAATCCACAAATCCCTAATTTCGGAAAGTGACCATTTTGTGATACATTTTTCATAATAAATTAATACCTTATTATTAGTTAAAAATTTCTTAATCTCTAATGTGTTGGCTTTGCTAAAATTACTTTTAATAGGGAATTCCTGCTTTAGAAGTCAAATTTTATAACTACGATAAAATAGATCATTACAGTTCAAACTTTTTGACAGAACCATAAGCTAATCATCGTTCCGCGTCTTTTTTTTTTTCAAAATAATAATAAAAAGTTGTTTTGTAAAATAACTTTCAACGACAATAAACAAAACTTTCGCAAAAAGTAAAAGTGTCAAACATCAATTGATAAACATTTTAAACGTTTATTTAAAATTTCATAATTCAATAAATCAACGAAATTAACTTACAATCAAAATTTGTGTTTTAATAACTAAAGAACTTCATATTAGTAGAGCATTAAGTATCATTAAAAAAATAATTTTTTAATTTTTAATCATGACATTAAAGTTAACTTTTTAAATATACAAAATAGCTTATAAATGTACTCATTATATACATATATATAATAATAAATCAGGCAAGGGCCTGAGGGCCAAGTGGCTAGCGCTCTGGCGCTCGGTACCACAGGTATCGGTTTCAAATCCCGGCGTTGCCTTGGGTGTTTGTAGTGGTTCGGAATCCACTTTAAACCGTAGCTCCCGGTCCTAATAGGATCGTAGAGCGTTGCGGGGGCATTGTTACTCCGCGTCCGTGGCTTATCTTCAAGTTACACGCACCCCCTGGGTAATGCGAAGTGAGTAACTTCAATGCAGCCCTTAATGGCATAAAAAAATCCCGGTCTATTTGCTGCATTAGAAAGAAAAAAATATATAATAATAAATGCTTTGCTCTTCCTAGAAAACTAATAAAATAGGTTGCTATACTAAAATCTATTAAGCTTAGTTTCTATTTTCTAGTAAAAGGCACTTCTTAACCGTTATATTTTTCTAATTTATCGCTACTTTATGGCTCTGAACTCTCTCCTATATTGACCATACCACTTGTGAAAAAATTTTGTTCGTTAGCAATTTAATGATACTGGCTTTTCGTTGTTTTCCGAACTGGTTCCCAATTCTTTAAGTATCTTAATTAAGATTATTAATAAACCGAGTAAAAAAAATTTATGACAATGACTTTTCGACTTTATGACTTTAGAATTTAATTTCAGAATTTTCAACTCTGCATTATTATAAAATGTAAATCATTTATAGATACCATCACGATTCTATTGTTATATGTGAAGTCAAATTTAATAATGTGTGCCGATAGGCCATCACTCTGCCGGACTCCTTTGTTAAATAGAAAGATATCACTCATTCCGCCATGAACTTTAATTTTGGCTTTTGAATTTTCCAGTGCCATCAACTATTAAACTTAGTTAGGCATATTCTTTTCACATTCACTTCTAATTGTTATACGTCATTTATCGTACCTTATGGCTCTGAGCTATCTCATCTCTAAGATATTAACCAGACCATTTTTAAAGATGCGTACATAATTTTATTCGCTGTGACGCAGATGCTTAGAAAACTTTCAAACTAATGCATGTGGTTTTCCATAGTTTCCCGATCTGGTTCCCAACTCTTGAAGTGTCTGAGATATTATTAATAATAAAATAATAAAAAACGTATAACTTTTTTCAATCTCTTGAAAAAGCCACTAGGTTTACTACTATTGCAGTAGACTCCATGCTGCTATACATATACAAATACTTACATACATGCATACACACACACACATATATATATATATATATATAAATCCATTATGCATTATCACAAGAACTATATAGAGGACCGCGTGCGGAGAGAAAAAGAAAAATGTAGAAGCAAATTTTACTCAAAATGTGTGGCAACAGTAGAATATTTCATCGTTTCAAACATTACAAGTTGGTTAGTTGTATTTAGGCTTTGTGTTGTAGTCATTGCTTTGCGTTGTAGAAAATACTAAACGGTATGTATGTGTCAACACCTCCTCTCAATTCTAACATTTCAATCGTTATATTCACCTAACGGTCACCATTTTTCGGAAGCTGAAAATACTACTGTTGTGAAAGTTTCGAAGTTACAGAGTACGCAAAATTTAACTAATGCCCTTACGTCTTCAAAAGCGACTACACTCATATACAGGCCATAATCTGCACTATATAACTATTGTATCCGTATAAATTAGAGGAGATACTAAATTCAACATAATACGAGATGAAGGAGAAAAAATGTCATCAGCAAAATATGGGGTCATCATTTTCCTTTCCTTCCGAACATTTCATGTAGTTGCGTGTTATTAATTATTTGAACGTTCCCAACCTCGCCAGTATGTTCAAAATATAAAAAAAAAAAATTAAAAAAAAATATATATATTTTTTGATTCATCTGGTTTCGTAACACTTGAATTTCCATTAAGTTTATAGAATAAAATGTACTGTGCGACTTGCCATTGACACGAAAGGGTTTTTGAAGCTATATCACGCCCATATCCTCTGGTATCTATTAACACAGAATAGTTTCCTGTAACCTAGTAGTTCAAATCAAAAGGGCGAGGGCCCTTTTTTTACAACCAACAACAATTTTTCAGTATCTTTTTCCGTGTCAGTAAAAAAAAAAAATATACCCTGATGACTCAGTGAAAAGAATATTTCGAGTTTTGTTAAATTCGAAAGAGGGCGTTGTTGGTGACTAATGCATAGCTGTTGCCAGACCCTCTTTGTCTAATGTTGTCATTTCGTGATGTTCTTTATTCAGAGGAATGTCCCACAACTAGGATTTGGTTACAATGGGTTTGTCTATCGTTTTGTTCGAAAAAGGGTGTTTTGATAGTCACAGGAAATGGATCCATCTGTCTGATAAATTTTCACATTTTCACTCATAATAATTAGAAAAGTTTTGAAAAGTGTCTAAAATATTTATTTAATATTATTACACTCCATAGATAATTTATTCTGATTCTATGATTTTATATAAAATATTTAGTATTACAATTTCACCTAATCTTAATAACCTATTAATTCCAACTCTTATATAAATATGAAGAAAATATGTCAAAATTTATTTGAAATAAATATTAGAAATTAACCATATAAATATAAATATGAAGCAAGCAAAGTAATTAAAAGCTTAATTTTTCAGAAACAAACTCGTATTCTAGTAAAATATAATTTAAAAAAATAAACAATCGAATATATAAAATAATAAAGTAAAAGTAAATTGCATATTAAATAATTTAAAACCAAACAACGATTTAATAATCTACGCATCTTCATATTCAGTTTAGATTGCTTTGAAGAATATATTTTTAAAATTTCTTGCTGAAAAATTCTTATCAGAAATGTTTATAATAAATATTTTTCACAATAAATTATAACATATACCATGTTTATTAAAATTTTCAAAAATATTTTTTACATTTAAATGTAAAATTAATGTACAAATTTATTATTCGAGAAGTCTTAATTATCTTTAAATAAAATAAAGTTCTTTAGAAAAATCTCAAGTATTTATCAAACATATTTTGACGAATTTTATTACAAAAAATAAACTTAAAATACGGTGCAGTTTTTTTCTAAATTCAAAATTTATTTAAATTTTAAGAATTTATTTTTAATTTCTCAAATATTCAATTAAATAAAATATTTCAATTCGTAAAAAAAAATCCCGAATTTGAAGTGTAGAATATCGAAACCTCTACCACGTATCTTTAACCAATATTGAAAAAGTATTTATGTAGCTTTTAATTTTTATTTATAACTCATTTTATTAGTAAAAATTAAATTTATTTACATTATTATTATTATTGTTATTATTTATTTTTATTCTTTGTTTAAGAAATTTAAATTAGGTAAATGTAATAGTTTATATTCCCACTTTTAAGGCCAAAAAATGGTGCCTATGGGCCGGAGATGATTGATGTAATTTAATGGCAAGTTTGGCAAATGCAGTTTTAGCCAAGCTGCGCCAAATAATTTGCAATACATAACAATAAAACAGATTAAGATTCCAATAGATAAAAATCAAATCAAATGCCTTTTACACAAATATTAAAAAAAAAAAAAGATAAAATGCTTAAAATCTCAGCACAATGTTCACAATTTTGAAGCTAAAGCTTTAAACATATTTAAAAAAATTGTCTCTTTCTCATCATGTGCGACCTTATCATTATTAGAGGAATTTTCCGCTGACAAAGACGTAGAGTCTAAGGTGGTACTGTATTCTGCGAATTCTTCTTATCTTTATTAATTATCTTTTTTCCCTGTTTTTTCAATTAAATTTTCTATTGGATTTAGATTTGCTTAGATAAATTTTCTTTCTATTGAATTTAGATCTTAAGATGAACAATAACCTGGAATGATATATATCAGTTTGACGGAAGTAGCGTATTTAGTATATTTGGTCTATACTGAAAATAGTTGTTTATTCAATTCCTTCTATTAGCTCACCCTCTCCCTATATATATATATCTTGTTCAAATTTTCAATCTTTCATAAAATACTTCTTATTCATCCACTCAAGTTCAAATACATTTTTTTGAATTTGTAGTGATTGACACTAGATACAGTTTTACAGTTAATACAGTTTTTTCAAATATTAATTCAGTAATTAAATTTAATTAATTAATTTTAGATTTAAGTTGCATGTATCTAATAATAGATGGTGCCAGATAAACTTAAAAAAATGAATGAAAATTATTTATAAAGGACTTTCTGCAATGGAGTAAAAAAAATAGGAATTGACTTTAATTTTTTTTATATATTACTTGTTTTTTCTTGTAGTAGTGGGCATATGATGCCAGTTATGTTGTAGTTATAATTAATATAAGTGAAACTATTTTTTGGAAAGAGATTAGCTTAATTTTGGTTATTTCCATGCATGAGGCTGGCAGCTGTTGAATTGCAATCTTTTTTTTGTTTCCAGATAAAATATTTTGTGAATATATTTTATTTTTTGAATTTACTTGTCATTGAGGGCAGGATTTAGAATTCGAAGGATGCTACTGTTGATAATTAACAAATTTACGTACGGCATGACAATTCGTTAAGTATGGCTACTTGTTGTACATTTTGAACGTGTTTGAGGCATTTTAAGAGTGGCGTATTTCCCACAACTAAAACCTCTCCGGGAATTTGGAATGAGATAATTAAGATAACCAACTTTAACAGTTTGAAGTAGGTTTGTACTTCTTTGTTATATGCCTTTTTTGTAAAGTGTCGTAAGCCTTTTTTTAAATTATTATTATATGCTGAAATTATGGCTTAAATATTTAATGTTTATATACTTGTGTCATAAATACGCTTAGGATATCTAATTCAAAAATTACAACATCACACTAAATTAAAAGTCTGTGATCTTTAACTTTTACCTGGAAATCAATAAATTGTCAAGCTCAAAATAATTTTGAACGTGCTTTAATTTCTCTGTTTACATTTCGAAAAAGAGGTCTCATCAGATTTAAATCTGTTTGTAAGTTTCTGATCACCAAATATAGAGTGTAAACCTTGAAAGGTAACATTGTGTAAAATAATTTGTTAGATGAAGATAAAATTAAAAATCGCACAAATGTATTAGTAGATATCCCTTTATGATAGGTTATTTTGACTTGCAGGTTCAATCACTAATATTTCGAAATTCACTAGATTAGGATGAATTTAGGCCTGCTTCGGGTCAAAAAAATTTTGACACAGACGAATGCATGAGATGTATATAAAATTCGATCTCCTATGTTACATCCTCCAAAGTCCTACAAGGGAAAGCAAATTTCTTTTTTAATGCTGAACAAGATCTATACGGTCAGGGTGACCTTCCCTTTAGCGAGATGCTCATGATGTATGCTAGGAAAATTCTAGTAACTTTCAATTAGCTAATATATCTGGAAACTAGATTACCACCCGTCTATCAGAAGCGGAAACCAAAGAAGTGTATTTGCCACAGAAGGTTCCATCTCATCTCAATTGCCAGGATCCCCTTTTCCAGGTGATGAAGGTTATGTTATTGGCATTGTTAGTCAAACAAAACATATCTGAATAAAACCTATTAAAAGAAATAAATAGCAACAAAAACATGAATTTTAAGTACTTGAAAAAACTAAATCATCAAGCACTAGGGAAAACACATAAAGATCATGGAATCTGAACAAACAATTGCGACAATGATGAGATATGTATTCTCGACGATCAAAAATAAAGTAAAAAATGAATGAAGGCAAAAGATAATTGGATCGCCTCTGGGTCATGGCCCCCCCCCCCACACACACCTAAATGAAATGTTCCCCTGAAGAAGACCTTCATTCATTTGTAAAAAGACAGTTAGGATATAATTCATATCATATTTATAGAAAATATTATAAAGAACATCCTTATTATTAAATGTCGATTCTTGAGCAAGAGATTCAATAATTAACTGCCTTGCAAGCATGTATCTATGATTTTGTCTTGAGATGGGAGGCGGGGCGTAACAAACAATAAAATCTAGCGTAACTGTTTATGAAAGCTAATACTAAACTTTTTAAACTAAAAATAAAATGTATCTGAAGTCAAACTTAAATGTATAAGAGATATATATTCCATACATCAAAATTCCATATATTTATTCTGTTATTAATAATTTTTACATTACATTAATTTGGTTTAAATACATAAAAAAAACATTAAAACTAAGAAATATTACGCAAAAAAAAGTTAATTTCTAAAAAAATTCATAAACAAATTATAAATTAAAATTCAAACGTCTTTTTTTATTTCATCAGCTATTCATTTACATTTTCTGTCAACTTCAAAATTTTGATGAATATTTAATAAATCTTAACTAGGATAAAAGCCGTCTCAATCAACAAATTCAGATGATATAATAAAATTGATACTGATAAAAAAAACTACTGATTCATAGAAATACTTAATATTTAATAAAAAAAACATTTAGGCCTAAGTGGAAAAGGGTCACAAGTTTGAACGTGTGCACATATGGTCTTGGGGAGCTCAACCCCCCAACTATCCTCCTGGATTAGAGCCGATTGGTCAATCAAATAATAGTGAAGGTTTTAACAATAGGGCATTTCTGCCTTATAGTATGAAAATTTATGCTCTATTGAGGAAATTAAAATTTTTTTAATAATACCACAGTCAATTCACAATTGTTAAGTTGATTTCGCCCATGTTTGTAAGATTTTCTTGCAATTTGATACAGAAATGGATCAATATTCTTTAAGAAGTGCTCTAGATAGGAAATTACTCTCATTTTTAGATTACTCTCATCATTACATTAGATCAACCTACTTCTGTGCCCAAAAAGAAAGACCAATTATTATTTTTAAACTCTTTATTTATTCTTCAAAATTTATTTCATCGCCTTCAGAGTAATCCTCTCCGGACACAATACACTTATTCCAACTTTTTTTCCAATCCTCAATGCATGTTAAAAAGTCATCGGCAGGGATGGCCATCAAAGCGCGCGGGGATTCACGTTGAATCTTTTCAATCGACTCAAAATGGTCTTTTGAGTTTAGGGAATAACCAGAAGTCGCACGGTGTGAATAAGGTGGTTGTGGAACGATGTGTGTTTCATTTTTGGTGAAAAGGTGACGAAGTACCAATGGGATTTTTCGTAATTATAACAAATAACGCGTTGATTCTAACATTATAACAGATATTTAGATATATATATCTATTATAACAAAATTAAATGAAAATAAATTTTGATTTAATATTTAAAAAATGCTAAATCAAAGCTTATTTGGCATTATAGCTTATTTCTAAACAGTATTACGTAACTCATGAAAAAACAAATTTTTTTTTTAAACGTGTCTACTATATAATTGAATAAAATATTAAAGAAAATAATTTACATATTTGTTCTAATCATATTAAAGATAGATTAAGCTCTGAATTCATAAACCTCTTCACTATGAATGAGCTATATCAATCACCACATGAATCACATAGATCTCAGTAAAAGGAAATTGAAATCTCTCTGTTTCACTAGTCATATCCGTTACTAAGCTGACAGATTTAGTTTCGAATTGCGAAAAGTGGAATGACTTCTGAACAACAAGTGAAATCCTTTATTACACTTTCTATGAAAAATATATAAATGTATGGCATTCTTATAATCATCCCTGGTACTTAGTTTCGGTCACACCCCTCAAACTAAAATTGGACGTTAAAATTTTCACTATACAAAAGTCGCCTACAAAGACAATGCTTTACCGGAAATTTAGTATTCATCAACAAATCCCGCCCTAAGCCTTAGCTAATCGGAGTGAGGTAAATGACTGTAAAAAAAAAAAATTAAAAGCCCAAAAAACAAGGGCTGGGTTTACATATCGGAAGTGACGATTGACTCACCATTTATGCGCCCGACGCTGGGTACGGAAAAAAAATGCTGTCAGTGACCGCTGGAAAATTTGTAACATCGCAGACTAGATTGTTTCGTGTTGGCAACACGAATTTCTTTCTGCAATAACAATACAATTTTTAATCATGGAAATGTATTTTTGCAACTTAAGAAATTTTACTTATTCATCTAATTTATTTAATAATTTAAATTTTGACTTTATATTTGATAATTGATTTTTTACATCAATGACTTTCGATGGAAAAAAATTCTAAGAAATCACATTTAACATATTTTAAACAGAACTTCACTTAAATATTCGGTATTCTTATAGTCTTTTTTTGAATACATTTTTAAACTAGGAAAAAAATTGGGAAAAAATTGTAATGTACAAAATAGGTTTGAGTTAGTCATTAGTTAGTATATGCAAATAAAATTTGGATTTTTTAGTAGATATTAGAGAGTTTATGCATACCGTATTTTTATAATACGTATTTTTTTCTCCCTGCGCATGCTCATAGGAAATTGTGCATGCATATATGTAATAATGTTTTCTATGAGCATGCGCGCTAGGGAGAAAAAATACCGTATTATAAAAATACGATATCCAAAAACTCTCTGTTAGTATTAAAAAAACAAACTAATTAGTTACACATTAGGAATTTTAAGGGTCAAAGTGTAAAGAGAATTTCATTTGATAAATAACTAAACATTTTCGTTTGTCATGATAAAGTTATTGTAATTATTAATTAGATAACTTTATTTTGATTTATAATCTTTGATTTACCTTTATGCTGATATCGACTACAATATGACAGATGCACGTTTTGATAAAAAAAAATAATCCTTTTAAACTTTTTTCAATGATTTTGCTTATTGACAGAAATGATTACTAAAAAAAACACTTTGCTAAAAAAAATTTCCAAAACCTAATTTGGTAAGTTTTTATCGTCAATAAAGTCAAAAGTTTTCTTGATGAATCCTCTTTATGCTTCTTCGGAGGACAGGTCTAATTGACTAAATGCTGGATTGAATGCTGATCAAAAATAAAATTATGAATTCGAAATTAAAGAAGAAATAATAATTTTAAATAGTTGTAATTTTTTTTAAATGTATGAATTATGAGTGTTGACTCAAATGAAAATTTCAATGTTTTTGAAATATATAATATTTTTATTGGTAATAAAACTAAAAGAAAATTGATTAAAGAAAGTATCTGTAATTATTATGAGAAACATTTTTATTTGAAACACACGTGAAAAACACATATATTTTTTCATATAATCTGAATTACATCAAGCAAATCTCTATCATTTTAAAACACTAAACTTTTAAATCTAAAATTATTTCACTTGAATCTGTGATGATAGCACTGGATCTGAAAAGGACGTTACAGGTTTAAAATTCGAAAGAAGTTAATTAAAATGACAGAGAGTTCTCATTAATAATTTAATTGCAAATAAATGTGATTGAGCTAGTTTTCTAAGAGTGAAATAATTTTTTATTTACGAAATTCTTGTTGAAGGAATTTTTCTAAAGTGTCAAATTTTTCAAATTTGTTGATAAAGGAAAGGTTTATGGTATTGTATAAGGTTTATTAAAATTGTAATGGTATAATATTTTAAGCCATGAATTAGATGGGGAAATCAAGTCAAGAAGGACTTGAAGACACATTAAGTATTACTATCTGGAAGGACAGGAAGTATTACTATCTGGAAACAAAGGGCAACTAGTCGTGTGGAATGGCAAAAAAATCTTGAAGGAGGTCAAGGCCCTTCAAGGGCTGTAGCACTAATGATGATGGTGATATTTCAAATAGATATATAGTATTTTCATGTATCCTTACCAATATCCATTGCTTAGGAATTTAATAAAGAAGATCAAAAAACAATTATATATTTTTTAGAATTATATATGATGTCTTAAATTTCAATATTAACGAAAACAATATTGTGTCCAGAAAAAACGTTTTATTTCATTAATATAAGCACGAATTATAAAATTAATTGAATATTGTACTAAAATGATAGCAATTACCATTGACTGTTTTTATGGAAAAAAAAGTTTAGAACGAACAAAAAGTATAGAAAATGTAAGGTTAAGATTTTTCTGAAAATGCAACAGCATTTTGTTAATAAAATTTGAAGTTACTATAATTTTAAACCCCTATTTAATAACATTTTAATATAACTGTTCTATAAAACATGTATTTATATAAATTCATGTTTCAATCTCTAAATATCAAATTGATATAAGCTACCAATACAGCAATCAAAAGTTTTAGTAATAACGAAACGGAACCTCATTCCAGTAACTATACCATACTTTCTTTTTTAGTATACATACAGGTTTATAAATTTATGGAAATCATTTGTACCGATGAACCCAGTTCATCATAAATGCCGGAAATTTATAAGCATAATTTATATCATAAAACGCACCAAATTTTCATGAAAGGGGCGAAGTCAAAAACAGCCATAGGGTAGTCCAGTGTTCGACGATGCATGAAACTTCCAGATCCAAATCAAAAAGGATCGCGTTACAGTTTCACCACCAGGTGGCAGTTTATTACCCCCACAGCCCCAGTAGTTTTGCAGACCATACCTGCACCAAGGACCACATAAGCTGCCCACGCATGTAACGTTGTTGAACATAGAATCAGGTGTTAAATAAGTGGTGGAAATTTCACACCTAATCGGCTCCATCCGGAAAGATTCATCAGTGCCAGTTGGACTGTTCTCTGGTTGTGGTGTTTGGGAAGGACACATAGCTGGTTTCAAATTTTGTTTCAGTGGTTATGTATAAATAACAATCAGAAGAATGAATGATACATCAAAATACTAATAATGTTGTGATACATTTTCGTTTCAATTTATCGGATTTTTTTAAGGATTCAAATCTGTTTTGTTGGATAAATCGTTTAAACAGTCAGAAATTCTTACTATAAAAGACGCCTATTTACTTCATCGGTGGTAAGTAGTCTTTTGAATTTAATCTTTATCCCTTATTTAAAAGTGTTTCAGTAAATTATTTTACTTTAATTATAACTTAATATTTAAAATTTTGTTAGAGGAAAATATTTCTTTGATGAGAGAATTTTAATTTGCTTTTGTACTTTATGGTCATATTTTTAAAAATAAATTAATAACTGAATTGAATAAATGTCAATAAAATAAAATTTCTATCCTTCAGACAAAAACCATTATAAACCATATTAACCATAACCGACCATTATTAACCATAGCCCATATCCTTTAGTATGTGTTTATAGACTTTTGTAACATGGCAGAAAAATATAATTTTGGTTTCCCTGGTTTTTGATAAGCGTATTAAAATAGTTTTTTATGTAAGCTAAGGACTAAAGAAAAACGATAAAAAGTCATTTAGGAATATTACTTTCCTTATGCATATTATTATGTTTTTTGCCAAAATTTCTTTAGATTATAAGAAATGTTTGAAATTTAATTTTAATACGAAAATAAACAAAACAAGTATTAGGAAATTCTTAAAATATATAAATTTTAAGTAAAGCGTTATAAAAAGAAATGAAGATATTTCGGAAAGTTTAGGAATGATCTGTTCCTCTTTTGAAAATAAAAAAAGTTAATAACGAAAACTACTCTTTATTTCTAATATAAAAAAAATTAAGCACGAATTTGTAATTCATGATATTTTTTTTTGTCTCTGTTGCCTTTTTGAATAGGAACAGAATTTGATGCGCAATGAAATAAACTTGAAGAAAACTTAAATTTCATAATATTTAATTGAACTTAAGAAGCAATAAAATTCTAAAGCACCAGGAAGGCGTATCTTATACGTTAAGAATAATAGATCAAAACTATTTTGACACGATTCAAGATTCTATTAAGATTCTAAGATTTAAGATTAAGATTCAAGATCTAATTAAGATTCATTACAATATTTATAATTAGTTTAGAAAAATAAAATAAGGTAGGTATATGATATATAATTTATGCAATTAAATGGAAGGTTTCATACTAATGATCGACTAACAGAATTCTGATTAGAAAGAAAATTATGACTTTAAAATCCTAATCTTTATGACTTTATAATTTTTTATTTCCTAATCATTAATTGTTTTTAAGCTTTTTTTCCCTAATACCACTAAAATTTAATATAAAAGAAAGATTAAATAAATATAAGCCTTCAATTTTAATGAAGAAGGTTGTAAAGGTTAAATTGGAAGGATTCTTCAATGAGATTCATTGAATTCATTAGTATACAATTTTTCTCAAAAAAATAGTCAAAATGCTGTTTAATATTTAGCAGCATTTACACAGAATGGAATAATTTCATGGAATAATTTAACTAATACGAGCATAAGTTAAATGAAAATTTTTTTGTCATCTGTATATAATCTTATTGACTGCTGAATTAGGTAATTCACGGGCATAGAAAAAAAACATCAAGCGTACAACGAATCTCATTGAAATGTTATTTCATGAAAATTCTTTATTGTAAAAATTTACGATATTGATATTTTTAAAAAAAATTTTAAGGTTAGGAAAAGGTTAAATTTTTAAAGTTACTTACTTTACTACGAAACTTTTAATATTAATTTATCTATCTTAAACGAATTTTTTTCGTAATACATTCAAAAGTATAATGATATAATATATTTCAATGAACATTCTGTGTTTCATATTATAAAATTTCAAAATAAAAATCATTATTATATGATAATTAACAAAGTATAATTAATAAAAAATATTTAATTTTGATCCATACATTTATTGCCTATTTATTTCAAGCACCACCGATATTTTACTTTACTAATTTGATGGTTTTAGGCAAGTGAAAGGCACTTAAAATATTTATAAGATCAAAAATGTTTAAATAAATTTAAAAAATAACACTGTATGAGTAAATTCATCGTTAATATGAAGATATTAAAATGCCTTCCATTTTATTTGTATGCCTTCCATTTTTCTTCCAGTAGAAACAAATATAGCCGAAAGGAGACCAAAAAGACTTTTAAGAAATCATGAAATTAAATATAAAATTAGAGATCGATAAATATTTTAAATTCCATTGCAAAAATTAGCATTTTAATATGGCTATTGCTAAGAGATATGGAGAGTGCTAAAGCAATTTGATTAAGAGAAGAAAATGCGCCTGCCTTAGGAAAGCAAAACTAATAATAATAATAATTTTCCAAATTTTCATTTAAACTTCTTTCGAAAACTTTTTTAGTTATTTAAATAACAATTTTATAAAACCGACACTACTTAACAAAAATAATGTATAATATTTTATGAAAAAACAAACAAATAGCATACATATATGCTTATATATTTCAATGAATCTATATAAATTAATCATCTAAATAATTTTTATGGTAATAATCAAATTTTACAAGAGTCATAATTTTTTTTAAAAATGAAGAGTCATATATTAATTATTTTTGTACAATGCAATATTGATATAAATTTGTCTACAAATTAGGTGTTTCGAAAGTTAATTGCTGATAAGTAAATGTTTCTGCATTAGAAAAATGTTTCACTTTAATAAAGTAAACTGCTTTCAAGGCGTGCCGAAGCAATTTCTTTTTTAAAATTGATTTACAATTTTAAACAATAAATGTTGTTTTTAATAATAAATCTAATTGTTATAGTGAATAGAAAATTACCCTGGTGACGCTTACCTTTTCTGTATCTCAGAAAAAGTTTGTTTCTATAGGTTCTATCGAAAAATGTTACTTACACATGTTCTGTATCAAGTTATCTCTCTTAAACTATCTTAAACATGCTCTCTAAGCTTAAGCATGCTCTCTAATATTGAACTATAGTATCACATATTCAGCTAAGTTTACTTTAATAAACATTTTGAATAAGGATTTAATTAATTCTCATTGTTAACAGTAAACTCAGTCCTAATTGACATTAAATATTATACAAAATATTAATTTATATACATACTGCATTAATAACGAACATATTAATAACAATGATAATTATTTTTATAACAAATTTATGACATTTTTAAAACATAACGTTAAAGTAAAACTAATAAAAGTTACCAGCAGTACACTGAAAGTAATTAAAACGCTTATAAGTTAAAATTGCTCCAATATCTTTTCATAGAGTTACACTTGGGTTTTAAAGAGTTTTTAAAACATTCCATTAATTAAACTTCAAAAATCGACTAAAGAAATTATAAAGCCTTTAAATCTTTTTTACATAACTGCCTATACTATGTGTAAGTAGTTTTTTGTTGAATTCCGAGAATTTTTATTTCTTACTGTGGAAGTCCAGCACATGGAACTTAACATTTAGCATATGTTAAATGCCTTGTAGGCAAAATCAGTTAAGTGCCTACAAGCAAGCTAAATCCAAAGTCTTCCCTAGTTCTCAACCTAGTAGTTTGTGGCTGCAAAAGCACAATAAATCAATAAACCGGATAATCTCTCTGGCGGGTTCGAGAAAGAAAGGAAAAAGTATAAACACACTAAAAAGTTTTTTTTGTTACTAGATTTAAAACTTATTAAGATATATTTAATACTTATACTATAACTTCATGTTTTTTTTAATACGTACGACATTACACTTTCCAAAGTAAGCTTATAACTTTTGTTATCTATTTGAATCCCTCACCACTCATTCTAAACAGCGACTCCCTCTTTTAAAAGAAGAAATCAGCGTAGACCCAACAAGGAGGTGGATTCATTATACAGTGTTCAATAAACTTTTCTATGGGGCCTGAATGGCCGAGTGGCTAGCGTTCTGGCGCTCGGTACCACAGGTTTCGGGTTCGAGTCTCGGCGGTGCCATGGATGCTTGTAGTGGTTCGGAATCCACTTTAAACCGTAGGTCCCGGTCCTAATAGGATCGTAGAGCGTTGCGGGGGCATTGTTACTCCGCGTCCGTGGCTTTTCTTCAAGTTACACGCGCCCCCTGGGTAATGCAAAGTGAGTAACGTCTATGCAGCGCTTGCCTTAAATCATCCAAGACCAAGCTGTCTAAGTGTTTGCTAGCTGCATTGGAACAAAAAATAACAAAATAAACTTCTCTATCTAACTAATTAATACTTCTTCTATACTAATTTCTCTATTTACATTGGGAAAAAAATTCTCTGAATGTAAAGTATATTATATTCAAAAAGGAATTATGAACATAAAAGTCGACATTCAAATTAAGAGATTTAATTAATTATTTGATACATTCAAAATTAGCTATTTATTTTCCATTTGAAGTTGAAAAAGTCTTCTTATACTGTTCTATTTTATTCAATGCGTCTATTTAAAAGGAAATGATGTAACTCAACAAAAGTATTCAACAAATCAGCTAATAATTAAAATCCCATACAACGTGTATAAATTTCTTTAATATATAACATTAGTAGTGAAGTAGAAAGTAAATTTAGTGAAATAGAACTTTAATATTTCAATTGCTCTCCATGACAAAATTGGTAAATATATTTTCTTATAGCAAGAAATATATTAGTCATTTGTATTACGATTTCATTTTTTAGCAACGTATTTAAAATAGTTACTACTTTATTTTGAACGATTCATAAATAACGATTTATCAAACAAAGTATTTAATAACAAAGATATTATTCTTAATAAAGAATATCTGAGATTTTGATAACATGGAAAGCTTATACTAAGTACTTATTATTTATTACTACTAATATTGATAAGCAAATTTATTAGTTAATTAAGTTATTAAGTTAGGTTTATTTAGTACTTAAGTTTATAACACTTTTGTAATCTATTCGTAAGTAAAACAATAGTAAAAAAAAATGACAATATTTAATCAATCTCAAATGTTCAAATACGGAAAGTTTTCTGTGTTTCAAAAAGCAACTATTCTGAAAACAAACTCCTCAAAAATGGTGCATTCGTTATATTCGTATAATTCACTTTTCTCAAAACTCAAGCTAAATTCAAGCTAAGAAATCACAAAATTCAAGCTAAGAAATCTAGGGTTGTGTAAGTATCATCTGTATATGTGTGCTATCATCTGTAATTAATCACAGTGAAGAATCATGAACAGTGACAAATGGGGGGGGAGGAGTCAAATATAAACGTGTTAACTATTCTGTCAGAAGTATAAAATGACCCTCTACACACACTGTTAACCCTGAAATGTAAATCCCACAATATTCGATCGCCTTCATAACTATTTCAGTAATGCAATCGCTCAGGCGAAATTTTGAAATTTAATGTGTAATATCTTAGTTATGATTAAATAGCAAAAATATGCAAATGGAAATAGAATATGATACTTTATCACTAAGTTTGAATTGGTGCGCCAGTATAAGACTAAGCTTGAATCTATTGCAAATCAGTTACTGAATTTCTAAATGACTTGCTTTTAGTCCACCTGCGTGCTTTGAATTTCCAGCAAGATGTCGCCCCTTCATATCTTGTGACATAAATGTAGGCCAGTTAATAAGAAAGTAATACGGAATGACCTCCAACGTCACTGGTCTTAAATTTACTAGATTTCTTCGTGGGACGTTACGTAAAAAATTAACTGCAAATAGTCACAATTGGTAGTGCATTTTTATTTTACTATATTTAAATATTTTCACAATTCTAGCTTTCTTTGTTCGAGCTTAATTTTCCTACTTAAGGATATAGTTATATTGCATATGTTATGGTGAATTTGGTTAATTATATCCACCAATAATTACGCATAATCCCCGAATTTATCACATTTACAGTAACACATATTCATTAAAATTATGAAACAAAATATCTTAGAATTTTTTTATTAGCTCTTATAAAAATTTCATACGAATCTAAATTATTTTAATAATTATTGTATTTTTATGACTCTCACTATCGCTCACAAAAAAAACAAATAATGTTGTTTTGTATAAATTAAATCACTTCATTTTCACAATAAAATACAGATTAATATTAAAGTCATCATATCCATTTCCACAAGAGATTAACAGATATTTATTGCCTTTTATCTAATTTCTACAAAAAAAGGATATGCAGTCCTAAATTCTTTCTAAAACCTGTACTCATAGATTAGCGCACTCTCCAACTACTTCGTTTCTTACTTAACATAACCCCACAAGCAAGATTTTCCAGAAAGAATGCTTAAAGAAGTTTATGATGACCATACGACAGTCTATCAGATTAAGAACTCAGTCTAAAATTATCAAGCTGTTATATTATTAAATTATTAATATATTACATTTATTATAAATATATTTCAGTAAAAATTCTCAAAATATTTGCAAATTTTACATTTGCTATTCTTAAAACAAAAAAATATTATGTTTACAGAGTCTAACACTTTTTTCACTATAATTCGATTTTATTAAGTGACACAAATTCAAAACTCTCTTTCGTATTAACTCATTGCGAAATTAAAATGCAACTTTCAATATGTATCTAATAGCACAATTTAACAATGAAGAGTTTTTCGGTATCGTAAGATCATCCGAAAAAGAAGAAAAGCTTTTTGAAGAGAATTAACAGAGCAATAAAACGTCACCGAATAGTCTCAATCCTCTGGCGATTTGCGGGATGCACCTTGACATTTTTATTTCAGCGCTATTTTGCCACCCCGATTGTCATACGTGCCTCTTTGTCGTTGACTTTTCATCAACACAATGACTACACTGACACAAGGTCCGACAGTTGAGGGAAAAGAACATATGTGAAGAGAGAGCGGGAGGGGTCTCCCGGGTCATTTCCGGATTTCAGAACATTTGTTTGCGTGTATCAAGGTCTGAATCTGTATAAAATGACGGGAAAAGCGATATTTGTGTTAGGACGCATAGAATAGCAATAATATCTCTCTGCTTACTTTCATTGATCGGCACCCGCTGTAGCTTGATAGTCAACTGACGCTGGGCTTTAGAAATAAGATGGCTCAATTCGAAGCCCGGCAAGAGATCAAAACCGCAAGATGAACACGATAAATCAGTTGACCGTGAAGTCCACCCATGTGGGTTCGAGAAGAGAAATGAGATGTAAACGCTGGTGTAGTTAATTTTAAGTTATGGTAGAACTGAGATCCACTGAGGAATGGTTGTCGCATTGTAATGTGGTTAACTAATTACGCCAATTCACGACTTAATCTATAAAAGAATAAATGAATCAACATTCCAAAGAAATATATTTATATATATATATATATATATATATATATATATATATATATATATATATATATATATATATATATATATATATACATTATAACTTCTGAAAGGAGATGCAAAAAGGCTCCGATGAAGGGTTTTTATTTTTTGTAAAATTTGATTTTGATCGCTTAAATAAATTTAAAATACAACTATTATTTGTTATTGTTATTGTAGATTATTACGGAGATCCTTGGCCGCGTTGCGGCCACTAGCTCCTTCTTTTTGTAAAATGTTGAAACATGGCAGTGGTCTCATGCCCTTTGAGTTAATAATCAAAATAGATAA
>BPLQ01009737.1:0-10480 GCA_021605075.1 Caerostris darwini | reverse complement strand
TTTAAAAATTCTAAAGTAAATTACAAAAATTAAATACGCACTCATCTATATTTTTATACATGGGTGTTGTAGTGGTTCGGAATCCACTTTAGGACCAATCCGTAGGTCCCGGTAATAATAGGATCGTAGAGTGCTGCGGAGGCATTGTTACTCCCCGTCCATGGCTTACCATCAAGTTACATGCGCCCCCTGGGAAATGCAAAATGAGTAACATCTGTGCAGCACTTGCCTTAAGGCATCCGAGACCAAGCTGTCTAAGTGTTAGCCTGCTGCATTGGAACAAAAAATATTTGTATACAGATGTTCCATTTGAATAATTATGAATGGGAATGTTAAATTATAATTTGGAATGTTAAATTGATGGAAAAATTTTTTTTAAAACATTTATAAATTATTATAAGTCTTAACAATTATAAATTGTCTCTATTTTTGCTGAAAGATTTCATAGATTACAGATTTATTATTATGAAGAGGTTCCCTTTCCATAGACTGAAATAAAAAAACTTTTTAACTATTGAAATAATTTGAATTTTTTTTTTAAAAAATGAGTAAATTAGTAAAGATATCACTCCCAATAGGAATTTTAAAACTACATAAAATTTTAAATTTTTATTGAAGATTTGTATCATAACCTGTCATGAGCATTAAAGAAAAACTAACAAGGAAACAAATCACTCAAATTGAGAAATTATAAAAACATTTGTACCTGGTATTTTCAAGATGTCCTAGTGTATAAATAACATATAATATTCTATCAATCTGCCTGGTAAATCTGGTAAAAGTAAGTAAACTAATAAAGAAAAAAATAATTAAAAGATGATAATCTGCTAACCCAACACCATAATCTGAAAAAACATTCTACTCGTATTTTATCACCCAATATCATTAACAATTACTACGTTGATATAAAGATCCGGTAAAGTTAGAAATAGACCTAATATTGAGAAAAAATTATGTGCATTAACAGTCACGAAATATCTTATATTTAAACTAAGATAAGATTATAATGTTAAACAAACATCATAATCCTATTTTAGATTAAATATAAGATATTTCGTGATAATAAAAGATTCGAGATAAAGTCACAATTCAAGGCAGATGTGAGAATTTGAAAGAGACGTTAAGTAGAATGCAATAGCTCTAAAAGAAAGAAAAAAGTATTCTAAATAAGTGTTGTTGTTGTTTCTTATCCCACTTGGCTGGCCAAGCCCACGAGCCCATACGTACTCATGATTGAAGGGGAAGGAAGCAGCTTCTGTTGTGATGGAGCACCCGTAGGCAGAAGCCTGACTTTTGCTCCGTTTCTAAATAAGTACTACGACTATACGTCAAAATGGTAGATAATTTAATGGAAAAATAACTGGTTTAAATTAGTACAACCTTTTTCTTAACACCATCAAAGCGTTGAGAAAATCTATGTAAATGTATAAAATAATACAACGCCAAACTGTCAATCTTTACAGAACTCAAAGTTGCTATGCCTAGAGAAAAAAAAATTATTTCCTAAATCGAGATGGATCTCGAGACACAATACAAAGTGTCTTCACATGACACAAAGTCACTATGCATCGAGAAAACAAATTAATTCCTACACCCAGATGGATCTCGAGACGCAATGCAAAGTGTCTTCACAGGACACAAAGTCGCTATGCATCGAGAACAGGAAATTAATTCCTACACCCAGATGGATCTCGAGACGCAATACAAAGTGTCTTCACATGACACAAAGTCGCTATGCATCGAGAAAACGAAATTAATTCCTACACCCAGATGGATCTCGAGACACAATGCAAAGTGTCTTCACAGGACACAAAGTCGCTATGCATCGAGAACAAGAAATTAATTCCTACACCCAGATGGATCTCGAGACGCAATACAAAGTGTCTTCACAGGACACAAAGTCGCTATGCATCGAGAACAAGAAACCCCTACACCCAGATGGATCTCGAGACGCAATACAAAGTGTCTTCACATGACACAAAGTCGCTATGCATCGAGAAAACGAAATTAATTCCTACACCCAGATGGATCTCGAGACACAATGCAAAGTTTCTTCGCAGAATACGAAGTTGCTATGCTTAGAGAAAAAGAAATTATTTCCTAAATCCAGAGGGATCTTAAGTAACAAACCAGTACTGTTTTGTAAGTCTATTGGTTGGTACTGGAACGTAAAATATATATGAGAAAAGCCCAGAGTCAATGCACTAATAACTCCTATATCAGGATTAGAGAATATGACTACAAATTCTAACGAAGCATTTGTAAATATCTGAACAAGAAAAAACTTCTAAAGACGAGAGTAATATCGTCCATAAAAATATTAAAGTGTTATGACTAGAAACGTGATTAAAATAAAATTAAAATTAAAAGACAATGCTAATTTCGGGAAATGCTAAATTCACTTTCAATTAATTCACATATTAAATGAAAGAACATTAAATTTTACAGGAAGATGAATAAAAAGATAAAATATTGCTTTGATTTTCAATTACATAAGATAAATTCAGTTTTACGGATTCAATTTCAACTTACTGGCTCTAATTAACAGCAGAATTCAATATATATATATTTATATGAAATCTTTACGTAATCTACAAATTATTTCGCTGTAAATAAAATACAATTTTTGAAATAGTAGGAACGCAAAAAAAAAAAATATTATTAAATATGATTATTTTTACAATTGAATTTTGGTACTAATGTTAAGATTAATGGAAATCTGAATGAGTGAGATAAATGGATTCTCTCTCTCGCAGAAAAACTGAATTAAGAATTTTTTCTGATGCAAAGCATTGGCTGCTGACTCTGCTGCTCTTTCTGATCCATCAAAAGGAAGTTAAAGAAAATTAAGTAATATGAAAAAAACATTTTTAAGTCAATTCCTATTTTTTTTTCACTATAGTGCAGAAAGTCCTTTATAAATAATTTTCATTCATTTTTTTAAGTTAATCTGGCGCCATCTATTGGTAGATATATGAGAATTAAATCTAAAAAAATATATAATTTATTAATTAAATTTAATTATTGAATTAATATTTGAAAAAAATGTATTGACATCCAGTGTCATCCACCACAAGTTCAAAAAAAATGTATCTGTACTTGAATGGATGAATAAAAAGTATTTTATTAACGATTGCAAATTTGAACAAGATATATGTAGAGAGAGTGTGAGCTAATAGAAGGAATTAAATAAAAATAGTTTTACGAAACTCACAAATGTTTCACCTGATATATTTTCCAATTTTTTATTAGTAATAAACCATTAATTAACTGAATTGAAAATAAGTAGGCTTCTAAATGGAGACAGAGAAAAAAAGGAAATATACATATTGTTTTTAATTTTGATTTTTTTTTGTATGTATGTACATTATATATGTATTATTGTGTCCAAAAAGTAAGAATTTTTTTTTTCAAAAACTCTTTATTTATTCTTCCAAATTTATTTCAGCGCCTACAAAGTATTCCCCTCCGGACAGAATGTACTTATGCCAACTTTTTTTTCAATCCTGAGTGCATGATAAAATATCATCGGCAGGGATAGCCTTCAAAGCGCGCGGCTATTCACGTTGCATCTTTTCAATCGACTCAAAGCGCTGTCCTCAGATTGGTATTTTGAGTTAAGGGAATAGTCAGAAGTCGCACGTTGTGAATACTGTGGTTGTGTCGTTACGCCATCACCGGGTTTCAATTTTGGAGAAAAAGTCACGACGAGTCAATGCCGTGTGAGCTGGCTCATTCAGTGTTTCCGGTACCAATCGAGATTTGACGCGTTTGAGAGCCAAAATGGAATTGAGCAATCCTTATGAAATTCAAATATCATCAGCAAGGTCTCTAATTGTAAACCGAGGGTTTTCAAGCAACAAATCTTTAATTTTTCAGACGTGAGCTTCGTCGGTTGAGTAGGATATTCGACGAGAGGGCCCTTCGTCTTAAACGCCGCAATCTCTGCCTTCTTTCAACTGTTTATACCACTTCTAAACATTTCTTTCCGATATAGTTTGCTCACCGAATGCCTTCTGCAACATTCTATACGTTTTCGCAAACAAAATTGAATGCAAGTTCTTTGCTCAATTAATTCAGACATTTGAAAAATCGCTGGAATCTGTTTTAGCGGCTCACAAAACCAAGCATAACTCAAACACTAATCAATATTTTGACGTGACATTTCACACATATGTCAAGAACAGTGCCAGCAACCTAAAAAAAAGAAAAAAAATTTGAAATTCCATAAGCCCTGGGAATTTTATATCTATATATATATTCTCCTTCCTTGACAGAAGTCCATCAAGAGCAGCAATGACATTTTGATATAGAAAAAAAATAATTTTTAAATACCTATTAATCTACATTTATCAAAGATACTTATGAATTAAAAAAATTTTACTAGATTTGTAATTCCTTATTTTAGAGCATTTTATAATTATCATTAAAAAGAAATAGCTAAATCTTTTGCGACGCGACAACTCACTTTACAGTAGTCAGCAATTGTCGCAGCAGGGGAAAAGAAATTTTGTGGGGAGGGAGAGAATAGGGTATTAACATCCAGTGCCATCCACTACATGTCCAAAAACAATGTATTTGACCTTGAGTGGATGATAAAAAGTATTTTATGAATGATTGAATATTTGAACAAGATATATATAGGGAGAGAGTCAGCTAATAGAAGGAATTGAATAAGAAGACGAGAAGACTAGATTGTTGTTGTTGACTAATCTGTATCTGGGGACAGACACCCCATGAGTCCGTTCATGAGTAGTCTACTTATGAACGGTGGAAAGGAGAGGCAAATTCTATTGCGATGGAGCACCCGTAGGTAGAAGTCTGACTTGGCACTGAATTCACTTTTAAAGTATATTTTTTATAATAGTAGGAATTGAAAAAGGATTAATAATTTTAATGAATTATAACGTAAAATGTAGCTATAGATAAATCATTTATGACAAATATGATACAGGGCAGTTTCTAGCCTATTGAAATTTCAATATCCAAATTTATGGATAAGTACACTAATTAACCCTTACCCCCCCATGTCCTTAGTTGAGTTCCTATCTTTTCATCTCTTCAATGGATGTTCCAAACAGTGTAAACTTCAGAGATTTCATCAAAGAGAATTTGAACATTCAACGAACTATTGCCGGTACGTTTGAACAAGGTATTTGCTTGGACATCAAGAAGTATGGAATATTTGCAATGCAATGGGGATCAGAAACTTAAAGAGTTTCTCAAATATCTTCAACGAAAATTACTCGATAATCAGTATAGTTTATTAAGGATCAAACGCTTTTCAATGGATAATGGCATTTCATGCATTTTGCTGTAATTGCTTGCATTCATTATTTTTCATTAAAAAAACGAGAATCTTCATAAGGAATACTGCCAGGTTTTAAAGTTTTCGAATGTTCATGAATGTAACAAAGACGAAAGCTGTACTCTTGGCAGGTGCAATAAAAAGAAATGGAGCTAATTAACACCGATAGCTGCAATGAAACATTATCACTAAGAATTCTCCATAGGGTGAAAACCAGTTAATCGCACACTATAAACAAATAAGAATAATAAATTAAGTTCTCTTGTTATATTTCAATGCGAAATAATTAAATAATTAGCTCGCCAAATCTCATAGAAATTAATTGAGGGGGTGAAATTCTTGTAATATGTTGCTAATTAATCCAGATAATTGAAATCTCATTAACTGCTCTATTCAGAACTGTCCTGAATGCAAATGTTTTAAAACGATGTGAAATTGTGTATATATTAGTATATACACTCAAGAGCCAAAACATTATGACCATCTGTCAATAACGAGTTGGCCCACCTTTGGCTCGCAACACAGCTTCAACCCGCCTTGGCATGGATTAATACCACCGCTTAATACCAGTTAAATACCACTTCCACCTGATCACGTGCCTTCCACGTCATCCAGGTTAGTTCATTGCAAAATGTAGGGGTGGTCATAATGTTTTGGCTCTTGAGTGTATTTGTTTATGGTATTTGAAGATACGATTCTAGACTTTTCTCTTTCCCTCTTCCGGTTAAAATCAGTTCTATTTTGATGTTTAATGCGAAATTATTTTACGTGAAGTCTAACGGTATTTAATTATCGGAAAAAATTTTAATTTGAAATAATTTCAATAAGAAAGACTTAAATACGAATCTTATCCGTAATACAAATAAAAAAAGATTATTAGGAACAATAATAATTAGATTAATAGTAAATGAGAAGTAGTTTTTAATGGACGGCTGTTGGTGATTATAACAAATATAACAAAGATAAAATTTTGTTGTTCAAATTGCAGTTGCAAAATGGATGCGGCTGCGGTGTAGAAAGGATCCCATGGTGTATCCGGCTTAATGTAGATTATGTTTATATATCTGACATCACAGTTGGGAGTGACTTTGGCCAATGTACCAGACATTAAAAAAAAACAAATTTTATGTAAACAATATAAATGAAAAACATATGTTGAACTGCAATGTAAGGAAATTTGCAGTTAATAACATTAAAAAATTGTAAAAGAAATGAAAACACAACATTATATTGGAATTTGAAATGTATATGCTTGGAGTAAGAGAATGGACTGATCAAAATCTCCATTTTCCTTTATCCCTGCAATTCAACCCCCCCCTCCCTCCGCCATGGCTAACAAAGGAACAGTCGGAATTCGCAAGCCGTAATCACATGATTCCAAATCATTTGGTAGGAGGGAGAGGGAGTCACTTTTCATTTTATTAGTGTTCAATTTTTATATGAACACTGTAATTGAAAGTCTGGTACGTTGGTCAATATACCAGACATTCAAAATAAACAATTTTATGTGAACCATATAAATGAAAAAAAAATGTTGAAAAGCAATATAAGGAAATTTGCAATTTATAACATAAGGCAATAATTAATAACTAATGTAATAGGAACGTAAAGACAACATTATTTTGGAATTTTAAATGCGTAGCTTGGAGTAACAGAATGGACTGATCAAAATTTCCAGTTCCTTTTATTCCCTGCTCTTTCCCCCCTTGGATAACAAAGGAACGGTGGGAATTCGCAAGCCGTAATCACATGATCCCAAATCATTTGGTAGGAGGGAGAGTGAGTTATTTTTCATTTTATTAGTGTTCAATTTTTATATGAACACTATAATTGAATGTCTGGTACGTTGGTCAATGTACCAGACATTCAAAACAACCAATTTTATATGAACAATATAAATGAAAAAAAAATTTAATATACAATGTAAGGAAATTTGCAGTTTATTAAATTAAAATACTGTAAAAGGAATGTAAAGACAGCATTATTATAGAATTTTAAATGTGTAGCTTGGAGTAACAGAACGGATTGACCAAAATTTCCAGTACCGTTTATCCTAAGCTATTTCCTCCATTCCCTCCTTGGGTAACAAAGGAACGGTCGGAATTCGCAAACCGTAATCACTTGATCCCAAACCATTTGGAAGGAGGGTGAGTGACTAACCTTTCCTTTTATTCGTGTTCAGGTACGAGCTATAATGGGTCGTTAAATACAATGGAAGGCACGTGTACAAAATTTGATCCTGACTCTTCCTTTTCCAGTTAGTGCTTGCACGGGAATGACCGCTTGTCACGTTGTCGATCATTTAAATGAAAGGAAGAAAAGTACCATCTTCATTAGTACATGAAGAGGTTTGTCAATGTTCGAAAACAGGCATGTGAAAATTATAAAATTGGGATTTTGAAATTACTATTAAAAATGTGCTGTGGTCATCGATTTATTGCATTAAGCATTTTACATAGGTTTTTTTCAATTAAATTATACATAGAAATATTTTATATGCTGCATCCTACGTTGTGTTTGAATTTTAACGTGGATATGTTCATCTGGGGTATTATTATTCGTAAAATCAAACAACAAAATTTGATTAAATTTTGACAAATTATATCACGATATTGTTTTGCGTAATACTATCTTTAATTCAAAATAATTTAAATTCAGGGAAATTAGGTTTTATAGTTAATATAAATCTGAAAAATAAAAAATAAATAAATCTATTCTAGATATACTTTTTTTAATGAATATTATAAATAGAAAGGAGAAAGAAATAGCACGTAAAATATTCAATAGTTTGGTTTAGATTATTTTAATTATAAAAATGTTATTAACTATACCGGTATACATTTCAGTGATATTATAAATAAGAAATTAAAGAAAAATTCGTTTGTAATAACAACATTTAAGTTGAATAAATTTGGCAGATGATTCGCTATTAAAAATACATGTCTGAGAACATATTTTTATCATTCAAACTTTGAAGGGGATAATATTTAACATTGTTAACAGAAGTTTAACATAACAAGTCATGTTATTTGTGGATCTCTTTTTCAGAACTTTGCAAGTAAGGTATTTGTTTTGAATAATATTAAATATTATTACATATCTAATTAAATTGATTTAAAGTTTTTTTATTTAATTTTGGGAATTTTGTGTCGACAGCATTTAAACTAGCATAAAATAATAAATAATAAAGATATAAATTTACCAGAGGTCTATTCCCTGTAAAATGTTAGTACAAACTATTATCAAATATTGATCTGATTTTGAGTTATCATGTTTTGTAACAGAATCAATTTTTGGCCATTTTTACCCATATTTTAGCTTATAAAAATTTAAAAAAAATAATAATGAAATTTTTTTATGTTAAATCATTAGTTTTTAGATACATTCATTCCAAAAATGTGTACAAAGATAAAAAAATTCCTTCGAAGGTGTTCGTGTACCTTAAACGATCGTTTGCATTTGTATTTTATTGTGAATTGAATCGTCATTTACAATCGAATCATGTTGACTGTTGATGCAAAACAAAGTGGATTTTTTTTTCTTAGACGCACCTAGCGGGACCGGTAAGACATTTTGAGTGTCATTAATCCTTGCCAAGATACGGCTACAACAAAAGATTGCATTGGCAATTGCATCGTCGGGCATTGCTGCCATGGACGAACGGCGCATGCAGCATTGAAGCTGCCATTAGACATTCACAGTAAACCAAACGCAATGTGTAATATTAAAAAAAAAAGCGGAATGGCTGCAGTGTTGCAAAAAAGTTCAATTATTGTCTGGGATGAGTGTACTATGAGCCATAAACATTTTCTTGACGCATTTACAGAACTATGCAAAATTTAAACGGAAATAATCGACTCTTCGGTGGAGCTGTTTTACAACTATCCGGTGATTTCCGGCATACATTACCTGTCATTCCTCACTCTACGTTTGCTGATGAGATTAACGCATGTTTGAAACAATCATTTTTATCGAAAAACGTTGAAACACTTCGATTGACCATAAATATGTGAGTACAATTACATAATGATCCATTGGAACAAGTATTTTCAAATCAATTACTGGATATTTGAAATGGTACAATCAGAATACATCGAAATACGCAATGTATCCAATTGCCAGACAATTTCTGCACTGCTGTTCATTCAAAAAAGGAACTAATTGAGAGTGTATTTCCGGATATTATTAATAATCACTTAGATCATAATTGACTCAGTAATCGTGCAATTTTGGCAGCAAAAAATGTTGATGTTGATGAAATTAACTGCCAAATACAAAATTTATTGCCAGGCAATCTAATGACTTTTAAGTCAGTCGACACCATTTCTGATGAAAACCAGATCGTCAATTTTCCGATTGAATAAAATTCTGTGGAGATGCTAGGAATGCGGCCACACATTCTTCGTCTGAAAATTGGTTCACCGGTCATTCTATTGCGTAACTTAAATCCACCAAAATTATGCAACGGTACACGATTAGTCATCAGAAGAATTACCGGAAACGTACTTGAAGCAACGATATCGACTGGAAAGTTTAAAGGCGAAGTCGTCCTGTTACCTCGAATTCCTATGATACCATCAGAATCTATAATACCTTTCAAAAGGCTACAATTTCCGATACGTTTGGCTTTTGCGATGACAATAAATAAGTCGCAAGGGCAGACAATGGTTATTTGTAGCTTGGACTTGGAGAATCCATGTTTCTCCCATGGGCAGCTGTATGTTGCATGCTCACGTGTTGGAAAGCCATTGAATTTATTTATTTTGACGAAAGACAGACTAACATGAAATATTGTTCATTGCTTAGTTTTTAGTTAAATGAAAGTAATGACTATTAAAAATTAAATTACGTAAAATAATTATAAAACTGCGTTAAAAATCAATATTATCAACCTCATTCGTTAAATTAATAAAAATTAAACACTTTCTATTCGTTGAAGCTGAATTTCATCTTTTCATCCTTCTTTACCAATCACTTCCTTAACAATACCAATTATAGTATCTAATAATTGAACGAAATACAAGAAAGCCACAGCAACGCGTGGCCGGGTCTTCCAGCATATTCATAACAATCCTTAATTTATTTAAAAAGGAGCTGCATAAAGGTTTTACAAGGGAAAAAAAAGTTGAAAACTCTCTTGAAAAAAATGAGACGAAGAGATGGTATCATTTT
>BPLQ01009735.1:0-26851 GCA_021605075.1 Caerostris darwini | reverse complement strand
CGTCAAAAGACTTTAAAAGTGAACTCTGCAGGAGAATAATTTTAAATTTAAAGCAAAACTAATGATTCACTTGGTTAAAAAGGATGAAAAGGAGAGATTTCTATATTTCCACGGAGTACCTTATTTACGTAGCGACCTCTAACTGCTTTCTCGCGAAGATCTATTTGTAGAACATCACGTTATTCAATCATGTAATTAGCAAAGCGGCTCAGTTTTTCCTTTGAATTTCGTGATCTCCCTGATTAGTGTTCCGTGTTTAATTTTAATTCCCTTGATATTTGAACTATAAATAGCTTGACACAAATTTTCTGTACCTTATTTTAATAAATTCAACAATCTAATATACAATTATATATGTAATTTAAAATATTAACTTTAGAAATATTAAAATTGCCGGTAAATACTACAGTACTACGTTACTATACATTAAATGTCATATGTTCAATAATACTTTGAATTTAGGGCATCCTGATAATTTACATATAAATTAGCATTTGATAATTATTGTTCATCGTATTATTTACTTGCTAAACCAAAGAGATAGTTATTTTGCAAAATTAATTCATGAATATGACAAACTAATTCCCAGTTGGAAGAAAATCATTCCAAAACACCTATAATTTGCAAGCTGAATTACTTCAGTTTAAAAAAGTCTTATAGTTTTCGTAAACTTTAACCAAAATTATTTCAAGATAACCATCGTAAAAAAATAAATACAAATCAATTAATTCACTAAACATTTTAATATCTTTTTTAATAGGAATTTACATGATTTTTTTTAGTCTTTTTCTTTTTTGAATACATCGAAATTTAAAATAATGGAATTTTACATCAATTGAAAAAATTAAGCTAATTAGAATTTAAACCAAATAAACTTAAGGCGGCTTCTTAATGAAATAAAATTATAAATAAATATTAATTTATTAGAATTCATTTTTAGTAACTAAATTCACAAATACACAATGCAGATGGTGCAAGGATAACGAATTTTAGCTTTAAGAATGTAGGCTTAATGCAAAAATAGGTTTTTAATTAATTATATATTAATAATAATAATAATTAATATAGTCCAGCCTATCACAAAAAATAAACTCGATGATATAGAATAAGGATAACATAAAAATTATAGATTCACTACAACTTTACAGGGAAAAAAATTCATGTCGTGTCGATATGTAGTTAAAAATGTTTTTAATATGTAGTATAAAGTTGTTGTTAACTTTTATTATTTGTGTGTATATATTATATATTTTTTTTATATATTTTTTTTATATATTTATTATATATTTTTTATTGTATATATTTTTATTATTTGTGTGTGAAAATGTCTACTCCCCTCTTGTGTCGGTGTCTGCTCCCTTTCTGGAATGCGAGGCGTCACCAACAAATTTCTATAAAAATACCGAGGATGTTTACAGAAACTTAATTCCAGTGAATTTTGACGTTCACCGCTGGTGGTTGAAAATTGAGAAACTATGTTTTCGATAAGCAAATTTTTTTTAAAAAAACAATGAAAAATATTGAATTATCTTTTTAAACAATAAATTTTTTCAAATGCTTTAAATTATAATTCATAATATATGGGTGAAGATAATGCAAGAAATATTACCATAAAATAATTATGAATTTAAAAATTTTGGAAATCCTCTAAACCAAAACAATCAAAAAATATATATTTAATTGATTTATTTATAGAACAAACAACTTGTCAACTATATGCCATGGACATTGATGCTTCCAGGCCCTAGTCGCTATTCTTTAAAATGGTTCAGTGTTAGAACTTATTAAGGGGTTTAACTATAAGTTGGAAAAGATTTGATTAATTAAAATCTCAATTATTCAATTCCTTTTATAAAAATGTGTTAAAGATGGTTGTAATTTATTTGAGAATAAATAATTTAAAAATATGGTTGAAAAATGTTCTAACTTGATTTATGTTAAGAATTTCTGGAAATTTTATGTATTTTCGATATATTAGACTTCAGGCGTTAATATTTATTCAAATATTTAATTGAGTACTATAAAGTTACCCAATTTTATTTTTCGAAAAAAGAAACAATAATAATAAAACATATGACGGACCTTTGTTTAATATAAATAAATTTTTATTAAGTTTTAACAAAGTAGACATGTTTTTTAATTTTATATTTATCGTGTTTTTTTAATAATAAAATTTGCATAAATTGTAAAATTTGTGTAATACATCTAGAACTAATCTATTAACTATAAAATGCTAATATTCTAAACAATACATAAAATTTTATTTAGTGTATCAATGTCATGAAAATATTTTTAACAATGGGAAATTATTTAAAATTGGTCGTACATTTAAATATCTACAGAGTTTTATTTAGAAGAAAAGAAGTAACTAGATATTCCAATTTAGAAAGCATGATAGCTTACTTCATAAGCAAAAAAGAAAGTGATCCCATACTTTACTTACTTTAAGTACTTTCACTTTTTTGACCTATTAAACAACTCATTTCGTGAATATAATAATTAAACTGGTTTAGAGAAGTGAAAAACCTTCAGAGTTCTCATAATATATATTCCGTCAATTTTAGTCTTGTAATTCTTGACAAGGTTTAAGCAGGAAAAGTGGAATAATATTTTTCTTGCTCATTATTTCAAATATGGCTGCATTCTGGCTGTTCAGAAGAATTCTCTATTTATCAGTGTTTAAATGTAATATAAATTTTGAAAAGTTTGCTACAGATAATCTGCTTTAAAATGTGTTTAAAATTTCGTAAAATTTGAAGTGAGGGTAGATTAGGATTAATTTGAGATAAGGTTATATATTTGCTTGATTCTTTTAAGAAAAAAATATGGATGTCTTAACAGAAATTTCGTTTTTTTTCTTTAAAAAAAAAAGTAGATTACGATTTTTTCATATGAAATTGAAAACGTTATTACGTCATAAAATGTAATGTACCTACGTCAAGAAATAAATATCACAATAAAAAATAAAGCGTGGTGTTTTCCACAATTTTATTTTAAATTATGTCTTCAAATATTTCATTCTTATATTTTTCGAAATATGAATTCTTTTACATAAATTGAAGTTATGCTTTAAAATATTCTTTGTGTTGGTAACCGTAGTCAGTTGTATATTAGTTGATCTCGAATATACGCGATCTGTTTATTAAAGTAAAAGAATTGGCTCAGAGAAAGATATATCTAGAATATATTACAGAAGATTATAATTAATATTTAAATGTTATTCTCAATGCTTCTGGTTTAATCATTTGCCTTTGTTTTTATATATAACTCTCGTTGTAACCACCAGTTTTACCACTGCAATGATTTTAGGGAATAATTTCTTTATAACTCTGTTCCTCTCAACTTAAATAAGGGATGCAGAGACCCCGAATCGCCTTATCATATGTTCATCCTATTTAAAACTAACACTTATAATCCTGTGTTGTGTAATTTAGTAAATAAATAAAAGTTTTTAATTATTTTTTATCAGAAATATGAATTCGTAAGATTTGTATAAAAATAATCAACAGTTTTTAACCTTATTTTGTTCCATGTTCTCCTTTCGCGAGTAAATGAAAGGTCATGGAACACTTTCTCTCAATTATATTTGTAAATCCGTAAAAGGAATTTAATTACTTCCAGTACGCATAAAAAACATTTTCCAGTAAAAGTACTTACGCTGTCTCTTAGAAACATTAAATAACAATAAAATTCATTATAAATCACATAGTAATTTAAAAACCTTACTAAAATTTTAGCAAGGAGAAAGTTAACCAATGATGTTTAATGCTATTTAAACAATTTTTTTTAATTTGCAAGAAATGATTAGAAAACAACCTATTATTTATATTGTTAATCACTATAACACATATGATATCATAATTTAGAGCAGGGGTCTCCAAACTGCGGTCCGCGGGCCAAATTCGGCCCTCCAGTGTCGTCAATCCGGCCCGCGACAGCGAATAGCTTATTGTTGCTGTAATAATTTGGATAAAAAAACACATTAAAACACTAGAAATTATAGATATTGGCAGAAAATTAAAACGATTTTGGCCCTTGGTACTTACTGGAGTAAACAATATGGCCCTAAGGCTGGAATGTTTGGAGACCCCTGATTTAGAGCATAAATTCCCCTAGCCAATGACAGTTTTAATTAGAGAACAATGCTAATTAAATAATGAAAACAGAAAGTATATTTTCTCCTTCAAGATGACAGAAAATAAATCCTTTTCAACCAAATCAGCAGATTCCAATCTTGGTGAATATATTTTCTTCCCTTCAGCGGCATTGTATTTTTAACAATGAAATACAGGTGTGGTTAAAGGAATAAAATTCTTTTGTACAACTTGAGCGAGCAACCCTATAAATCATTTTCTCTCAACGCTTTACCTCCCCACCTCTTCAGCTCATACCCTAAGGCTATGGAATGTTGGCAATTCTTAGAATTTAAATAGTTGTATCATCAAATACTTTTTCGGAGATACAGAAATCGAGAATAGATCCTTTTGAAAAGTCTACGGGGTTTGCTCTTATTGAATAGATTTCTGCCTTAGGTGTCATTGGAAATTTAACAATAAATTCCAGGTGAGGATAAAGGAACAAAAGTAATTTCTTCAACCTGAAGGAACAACCCTATACTTTTTTTTCTCTCCCCTGCTATAGCCCATAAACTCATACCCTAGGGTTATCAATCTAGTTGACAGCTCATCGATCGAGTTTATCTAGCTTTCTTTTCTTAGGCGGCATGGTACATTAAACAGTAAAATCTAGGGGAAGTTCAAAGAACAAAAGTCCTTTCCCTTCTCTGAATTGACAAGCTTATAAATCTTTTTTCCCATACTATATCCCACCTCCTAAGCTAAACCTATGGATGTTCCTTAAATTTGACTACTTGTAATCTTGACGTCTTTATCAAGGACACAGAAGTAGAGAATTAAACCGAGAAATTTTACTGCTCAGAGCAAATTTCTTTTAATTATTTAAAAAAATTCAGTAATTACAATGTAGTTGTTAATGCGTTTAATTTATTTATTTCACGTCGGCATGTGTTACAGCAGCTTAAAAAATACAATCAACCCTGAGAAATTCGCCAGCCTCGGAAAGTCGCCAAATTGGCGTAAAACCTAATTGGGTTATTTCTTAACGAATATTGATCCCTTTTCAAATTTTTTCTTTCAGTTGTTTTAGGCATTGTATTTCAAGAATACCTACCAATTGTGGAGAATTTTGGATTTAAATTGAGATAGTACACAGGCAGACATATATATTTGTAATATAATTGATAAGTATTGAGAAATATTTTTTGATAAACGATTAAAATATGGAACACAATTTAGCCAAATTGGCATAAAACTAATTGGACAGTTTCTTAACGAATATTGATCCAATTTCAAAAAAAAAAAATTCGCTGTTTCCTATTTTTGCAGATTTAAGAATCGGATCTGTCCCCAATAACGTGCTATCCTGATAACACGTGCTAGATTTCTGTTTCTATGGTACAGCCCTAATTATATTCCATTTTAAAATTGCTTGAAATGAAGTCATTGGTGTGATTTCTTTTCTTTTTCTTGCATTCTTTTTTTAGTGCTGTGATTTATTTATTTATTTATTTTTTTAAGTCATTACTGTGAAAATTGCTTGAAATGAAGTCATTGTTATGATTTCTTTTCTTCAAATCTTTTTTTTTTTCTTTTAACAAAAATAAATACATTGCTGTGATTTATTGCTCTGATATTTTTCTTTTTTGTGTATATTTTTCTACATAATATAGTACAACACACAAGTTCATTTGGATCAAATTATATTTATGAATAAACACTATTAGAAAGGGAAATAGAAAAAAAACCTTATATTTTTACCCATTATTGCCTTATCACTCGACGTTTGCTTATTAAAAACTTCGAGCCAATTATTAAACACTAATTAAGCAAGTAGCGAAGTATAAGCAAGTAGCGAAGTATAAGCACGTAGCGAAATAAGTAGTATAAGCAAGTAGCGAAATAAGTAGTATAAGCAAGTAGCGAAATATTTATGCTGGATTATTAGATAATTTCAGAATTTGGATCTTACAGCCAAGTCAGAGTGAGTATCTGCGGACTGCGGCTTTCATAAATCTGTGCATCTCTGTCTTAAATAATAAAAATCGGATATTTGGTATCATTCGAATTTAGTCAAGCTACAGTGACCGAAATCGAGGATTGTGAACATGTTATTCAAGACTTTTATAAGTCACCAATACTTGTATATATATATATATATATATATATATATATATATATATTATATATATATATGCATTATATATATATATTACATTATATACGCATTATATACATATATATATATTGAACATGCTCACCAACATTTTATTTGAGATGTTACGAGGACATCTGTTAAATATAAAATTCAGTTAGCAACAAATGATAATGGATTACAAAATGAGATGCATTTCAAATTCAAGATTCATTTTAAAATTCAATCAAAGATTGATTTAACCCTTTGCACTCGAAGTTTTTTTTTCATTCGTATTACCATTATTTCTTGTATTTTAAAACTTTTTTTTAATAAAAAATATTTGAAAATCTAAACATTAATACATAAGTTTAGAAAAAACTTGGAAATATTTATGTTTAGTTCGATGATAGTGCGATTCAAATCAAAGTAAAAAGGTTATTATAAATATGTAATGTAAACTTATTAAGCTGTTTAAAATTTTAAAATTGACGTATGTAGTATAGTTATAAAATATTTGTCTGCTACAAAACCATTTTGAATTTTAAACCGGAATGTAATTTTTGTTATAAGCTTGAAATTTAGCTTTCAAAGTATAATAACTAAAGTTTAAAGCTAAGGGTAGCAAAAATTAAATTTTTCTTTTGTAAAAGTAATTCAGTTTCGGAATTCTTCTTAACACTAGATTCATTCAATATTGTCTTTTGAAATGAACAAGTAAGAAGCAATTATATTGTATTTCAAGAAAATAAGATATATATTTTAATCATAATTTGCTATAGCTAACAGGGATTAAATATATAAAAAATTTGTAGTTATTATATCCGGAGATCATAATCAAATACTCATGTTTTGTGCATCTGTAGTTAGATTAAGGATTAAAGGAACGATTTGAAAATTTGAATTTACATTATTTGATGGAATGAGATATAAGAATTTGACTAAAAACATTAGATTTAAAAAATTAAACCACAGAATTCATTTTATAGCGCGTTTTTATATAAAAATGCTACGATTTTTTCTAGAAGGATAGTATATATAATACTGAATGACTCTAGTTAAAAATTTTATATAAAACAAATCCATGTCTACTGATTCTGCTCTTATTGAATAGATTTCTCCCTTAGACGCCATTGGAAATTTAACAATACATTCCAGGTGAAGTTTAAAGAACAAAAGTACTTTCTTCAACCTGAAAGAACAACAGGTTGAATATATAAATCTTTTTTTCTCCTCCATGCTATAGTATCCCGCCCCGCCTCTTAAGCTCGTACAATAGGTTCATCAAATCTAGTTGACAATTCTTTAAAATTAACTAGTTGTAACATAAATGGCCTTGAATCTTTTTGAACTCAGACTTCAGATACTTTCTTAGTAAATGTTTAGCTTTTCTTAGATGGCATTGGCTATTTAACAATAAAATCAAAGTGAAGTTAAAGGAAGAAAGTCCTGTCTTACAACCTGAAAGAACAAACCTATTAATCTTTTATTCTCCCCTATACTACTTCCGCCCCCACCCCTCCCCTCCTAAGCTGACAATAGGACTATTCCTTGAATTTAACTCCTGAAACATCTTTGCAAATAGTTCTTACTGTAAGCCTTAATTTTCAAAAATTTAATCCATATAACTAATATTTTTTTAACACCTGATAACGAACTGCAATAAAAATCCAATTTCAGAATTTTTCCTTACCCTAGGATCATTCAATACAGGTAAGAAACAACTCTATTTCATCTAATTTCTTTACACTAATTTCATTTCTCTATCATAATTTGTTATAGCTTATTGTTTGAGAAATTTTTTTATATAAAAGATTAAATCATATAACGTAGATCAGCTTTAGCTTCATAAAAAGTTAATATTTGAAAACAAAAAATATTTTATTTAATGTTTTCTATTTTTTGCAGATTAGAAAACTGGATCTGTTCCGAGTAACGAGATGGCTGAGTTAATGTGCTAGATCTCTGCGTAACATTTGTTTCTATGGTACTCCCCTAAATATGTTCACTTGTTATTGGTGCATAATATATCAAAACAATCAAGTCTGTTTGGATAAACTTATATTTATAAATAAATAATTTTAGGAATGGATACATAAAAAAACTTATAACTTGATCCATTATTCACATATTACTAGCCGTTTACTTATTACAAAATTTCGTGCTAAATTTCAAAACACTAATTAATATACTGTCAGCTGTAACAGTTTTATTTGCTTTTATATTATAGTAAATATATTCTTTGTAGTATACGAAAATAGTGAAGTATTTATACGTCAGATAATTTCCTAGTTTGGAGCCCACACCCAAGTCACAGTGAGTATATGTGGCATGTGACATTCATAAATCTGCGCATCGCTGTCTTAAATAATATAAATCTGATATTTAGTATCATTTCAATTAGTCAAAAGATAGTTCCTGAAATAGAGTATTGTAAACTTATATGATCATATAAGGATTGAACTTATATATATATATATGCTTATTTGTTTTCTTCTTCCATAATCTCTTTATTGGTAAAATGTCAGTGCAAATATTTTCTTAATTAATAAACAATATTTTAGACAATTGCAATTTGTCTGTTAATGTGTTTTATTTATTTACTTTATTTCTGCATATATATGATCAGTACAACACCGTAAAAAATAAATTCAATCATGATAAATTCGCACAACAGAGAAAGTCGTCAAATCGGCGTAAAAACTAATTGTGTAATTTCTTAACAAATATTGATCCAATTTCAAAATTTTCTTTCAGTTCCTCTATATTTTGTATTGAAGTATTCCTACCAATTTTGACGGTATTTGGATGTAAATTTAGACCATATATAGGCAGACACACACAATCTTAGAGAAATATATATATGTATATAAATATAAATGTAAGTTTTTCAGAAATATTTTTTTGATAAAAGATTTAAACCTGGAACCTAATTCAGCTTTAGTTATGTAAAATTTTAATATTGAAATATTGAAAAATATTTTATTTAATATTTTCTAATTTTTGCAGATTATAAAACTGAATCTGTTGCCCATAACCAGGTAGTCTGGTTGCACGAGCTAGATGTCTGCGTAACTTTCTGTTTCCATGGTTGCTACAGAATATAGTAAAAATAGCAAGTTTGAATAAACTTATATTTATAAATAAACACTCTTAGAAATGGATACAGAAAAAAAATTATGACTTGACCCATTATTAACTTATTACGGAGGGTTTGCTTATTATAAAATTTCGTAGCAAATACACTCAAGAGCCGAAACATTATGATCACCTGTCAATAAAGAGTTGGCCGACCTTTGGCACGCAACACAGCTTCAACCCGCCTTGGCATGGATGCCACAAGTCCTTGGTAGATGGCCGGAGACAGATTGCACCAGATGTTTCAGCAACGGTCACGCAAATCCGAGATATTGCGAATTGGTGGTCTTTGAACTCTGAGCTGCCGTCCCAGGACATCCCAAATATGTTCTATCGGATTGAGATCCGGTGCGTTAGGCGGCCAGGACATTAACTGGAATTCAGCATCATGTTCCTGGAACCACTCCAACACAATTTTAGCCTTGTGACAAGGGGCGTTGTCCTGTTGGAACATTCCATTTCCAGCTGGAAAAACAGAGGCCATGTAAGGAGGCAACTGGTCAGCAATGATGTTCTGATACCCTGTAGCATTCATGGTCTGCTCTACCACAACCACGGGTCCCAGAGATGCTCAAGAGAACGTCCCCCAAAATAATACCGCCACCACCGGCCTGTGTATGACCTACTGTACATTGAGGGAGCAACTGTTCGCCTGTTAGACGGCGTATCCTGACACGGCCATCGGCGTGATGAATGACAAACCGTGATTCATATGACCAGGCAACTCTCTCCCACTGATCCATGGACCAGTCACGATGTTCCCGGGCCCAGCGCAGGCGCAGTTGCCGATGACGCTTGGTCAGCAAAGGCACACGAGTGGGACGTTTGCTGTGTAGCCCCATATCCAACAGTGTCCACTGAACAGCGTGCTTCGATACTATTCTACTTGGCCCTGCATTGTATTGGGCTGTCAGCTGAGCCACTGTCTGGCACCGGTTTTTCTTCACCATGCGAGACAGTCTCCGACGTCCTTTTTCTTTTATAGTGTGTGGACGTCCAACACCAGGTCGTCTACTGCTGGTTTCATCGTCATTCATTCACTTTGCATAAGTACTAACAACTGTAGATCGCAAACAACGCACGAGTCGTGCAGTTTCGGAAATACTTGTTCCGAACCTTCGAGCCATTACAATCTGCCCTCTATCAAAGTCGCTTAGATCCGCAGCCTTTCCCGCCACACACAGAAGTAAGTGAAAGAATGATTCTTCAGACTCTCCAGCAGCTGTTAAATACCACTTCCACCTGATCATGTGCCTTCCACGTCATCGAGGCGAGTTCATTGCAAAATGTAGGGGTGGTCATAATGTTTTGGCTCTTGAGTGTATTAGAAGACTAATTAAGGTACTATCAGGAGTAACGGTTTTATTTGCTTTTTTATTATATTAAATATATTGTTTGTAGTGTACGAAAGTAGTGAATTATTTATATGTTTTATAATTTCCTAGTTTGGAGCCCACAGCCAACTCACAGTGAGTATATCATACATAAATCAGTACATCCCTGTCTTAAATAATATAAGTTGATATTTGGATAATTACAGTAAAGTCAAACGATAAAGAATGAAATCGATGACTGTAGACATGATCACCTAGAGTCTTAGAAATCATCAATACTTATATACTCGTATATATATATATATATATATATATATATATAGATATATTGTTTCTTCTTTTAGCATTCTTAGGAATATTCCTTTTTGTTTTCTTATTCCCCAATCTTCTCGTATCCAATTTAACGCCGTTTCGCCCTATGCACGTATCATGTCCATACAAAGAAAGAACTTCGGATTTGGAACCAGTTGTCTGGTTTGGAGCAGAGCTTTCTCAATTCAAAGGGCCAGAACTTTATAAGCCAAATCTATTTATTGAAAAACTTTTTAATATGTTTCATCATAAAAGTAATATCAAAATAAGGATGCTGCACGAAAAAAAAAATAGATATGAAAGAAGCTAAGCCTTTTGTTGTATTTTAAAACTTTTTTCTAATAAAAAATACATGAAAGTTTAAAAATTAATTCATAAATTTAAAAAAAAATTGGAAACATTTATGTGTAATTCGATGATAGTGCGATTCAAATCAAAGTGAAAATCTAATTATGATATTTAAATGTTATATTATATGTTAAACTATCTGAAATGTTAACATTTAATTTCATTATATATATATATATTCATTATATAGATATTTCATTATTATTTACATTTCATTATATATATATATATATATATATATATATATATATATATATATATATATATATATATATATATATATATATATATATATATATACATATATATATTGTTTCTTTTTTGGCGTTCTTAGGAACGTTCTTATTTGATTTCTTATTCCCTAATCTTCCCGTATCCAATATAATGACATTTCGCCATATGTGCGTATCATGTTCGTACAAAGAAAGAACTTCGGATTTGAAATAAATTGTCCGGTTTCCAACTGAGTTTCCTCAATCATTATATATATATATGTGTGTGTGTACACAATATTGTTATGAAAGGTTTTTTTTGTAGAAGCTCCTTTTGAATTTTAAAATGGAATGCAATTTTTGTTACGCTCTTGAAATTTTGTTTTAAAAGTATATTTAAAAAAAAAAGGTTTACAGTAATGATAACAAAAATTAACATTTTTCTGTTTTGTCATTTCCTTTTTGGATTCATATCCAAATAAGATATTTTTAATGATATCGAATTACTCGATGAAACTGATGACCCGAGACTTTTTTCGGAACACTCTATCTGATAATCTACTTGAAGGCAACTCATCTAAAACCTGGTTTAACTTTATTTTAAACATCCCTGATCAGCCCAGGTTTAAAGCTGTTGCCCTTTTCAGACTCCTGACGGGCCATGATTGTATGGCCAATCATCTTTTTCGTATGAAAATGTTTGCAATCCCAAAATGCATGCTCTGCAGTCTTGGAGAGGACATGGATTCATCTCACCTTCCTGTCTGCCCTGCACTTCTTTCCTCTACTGTGTAGGGTCGTTAATGGGAGGCTAGGGCCCTTATGGGCTAAACATGTCAATGTGTGATTTCTTTCGATGCTTGTTGTTGTTTTCATGTTCTTTGTGTTCCTTTTCTTTCTTATTTTTTTACTTATTGTAGCCTGCTGTTGTAAATAAAAAAAAAGTTTTTATTAAGTTACAAATTAGCAGATTTCGACAAACAGGATTTTACACCATCGTTTTTTGATGTTAATATTCAAAACACATAATCAGATACGAAAATTGCCATCTATTACTTAAAAAATAGTAGCTAAGTATTAAACAAATTTATTTGACTATGTGTAACTTTGAATAAAACCATAATTCAAAATTTTTATTATCTTTAATTTTCATTTCCTTTTTTTATGTACGTGATTTTTCTAATAAAATATACAGTCTTATATTAAGTTCAGATGGTTGAAAAACTGATCATTTTCCTGTAGTAGCATTTCTTTTTATTTCAAGAAGTATGAAAATAATTTATTAATAATATTATGATTTCTATTTTCTTTACTGAGAAGTTAATCTAAATGGCGATTCGTAAAAGGAAAACATTTATATTTACAAAGATTGTAATGAAGAGAAAATTGGCTTTATTTTTCATTTAAATTATATATGTTTATATAACAATATAATTTCATATTGACATGTATTTGAAAATTGTTTAAATATGTGGTGTAAAATCATATCATATGTACATAATGATTTTAAGCATGTGTGTGAACACTTTCCCCTTCTCAGCTAATGATAATAGGTAGAAAGAATAAAATATTTTTTCCTGTTGTTGTTTTCGTATGAGCACAGATGGTCGCTGAGCCTTTATCAAAAATAACAGATATGTAGCTTTTCCCTTTATCTCTTAATTGACAGATTTACTACAGGGGGAGTGCAAGTGGTCAAATATTTTAAAACAGTTCATCATTAATGATGGACAAAATTAAATAAGTTTTCAATATTTACCTGAAATGTCTTGGAATGTATGGCAGCATCGTCTATTTGGTTATGTCTACTGTCTATCCTATCATATTATATATATACAATTCCGTAATTGTTCTAAAACACTGTTTGAATGCTGCTGTATATCGAATTAATTTTAACTTTTAAAAATTCTTTAATGTTTAGATAGTTTAAACGAAAATCTGAGGAAACATTTAAGGATCATAAATTAATAATGTTGAAAATATTTCATTAAAACTCTTGATGAATTTAATACTTTTAAAGAATTATTACATGAACTTCTGAGTACACAATTTTGAAAAGGTTTTCAAACACAATTTGTTTGAACACAATTTGTCCCATCGTAACACAAACACAATTTGTCTAATCTTATGAGCTAATCTTATTTTCTTATACATTTTTTTAATCTGAAAGTTGAGTGGAAAGAAAAACTCTTTTTTTCTCCCTAGCGCGCATGCTCATAGGAAATTGCGCGTGCGTATCTGCAATAATGTTTCCTAGGAGCATGCGCGCTAGGGAGAAAAAAATACCGTATTTTTAAAGTACGGTATGCAAAAACTCTCTACTAACTCTTCTTTGGGAGCCATTATTTTAAACGCCTTAACTTTTAAATTAGTAAAATCAGCTATATATTATAAATGTATATTGTCGTGTCGACATTCATTTGCAAATAATTATATCTGTGGTGTAAAATTATTAATAATATTTTATATATCACGTGTATATAATGATTTGGAATGTACATATATAGTGCATAGTTTATGTGTGTTGAAACTCCCCTCCCCCCCTTTTAATATTGATCTGTACAAAAATCAAGGAATTCTGCTGTCGTTATCTTATGATCACGTGTTCGGTGTGCGTTTACAAAAAATAACAAATGTGTAGCATTTCGCTTTGATCTATCTAAATGGCGTCTTTCCGCCAAAGTGCATTTGGTCACAGAGATTCCATTCCAGCTGTGAAAGGATATTTACCTTAAGAAGTATTCCAGTGAAAAAAAAATGTTGAGGATTAAAGCCAACTTTCTACGATATTTATTGATAGGTGAAAAATGATAATTGTGTACAGGGAGTTTTTATTTTAAAAATAATTAAAAGAAAGATCCCTCATTTACTCCCAATTCAACGCAATATACCAATACTAAAAATCTGTAATAACTAATAAGCCTTTAGGTTTATAATTAAAAAGAGAAATACACTTTCTCATTAGATAAAAACTCTTGATTTAAATAAAAATATGATTGATTTTTTCATAATACAGGCATATGAGTACATCAAAGAAACAATTAATTTTGTCACAGTTGGAAACTGCAATTCACATAACCATCTCCCTATAAACAGTACAATAACCTGAATATGATCGTTTTATTATCATTATTATTAATATATGATCGTATAGGATAATATGATTATTATAAATGTTAGTGTTATTATTTATATCTATCTATCTAGCAAACATTTAATTTTGTCCCAAAAAACATGAATATTCATTTAAAGATTAGTTTAATAATATTAAATTTAATTTTAATTTTATTAAAATTTTTAATAATATTTATTGGAAACTTGATATAATATAATCAATAAACTACTTTTGTTTTTTCAATAGTACAACATTCTCAAAAAGTATAAGAAAGTATTTAAAAATATTTTTTATCTAACATAATAAAATTATACAATCCTCTGTAAACAAGTAATATAAAAAAAAAAAAATTCAAGTCAATTCCTACTTTTTTTTCTCTATATTGCAAAAGTCCTTTATAAATAATTTTCATTCATTTTTCTAAGTTCATCTGGCACCATCTATTGGCAGATACATGCAACTTAAATCTAAAAAAACCTAAAATTAATTAATTAAATTTAATTATTGAATTGATATTTGAAAAAAACTATATTAAAATAAAGTTTCATCCATTACAAGTTAAAAAAAATGCATTTGAACTTGATTGGATGAATAAAAAGTGTTTTATTAACGATTGAACAGTTGAACAAGATATATATAGGGATAGTGTGAGTTAATAGAAGGAATTTAAAAATTAGACATAAACTTTAGTGCAGACGATCTTGAAGTATTTTTGTTTGGCGAAATTTAATAGAAAATAAATTTTTTATTCCGTTGTTTATTCAATTCCTTTTATTAGCTCACACTCTCCTTATATATATATCTTGTTCAAATTATCAATCGTTAATAAAATACTTTTTATTCATCCACTCAAGTTCAAATACATTTTTTTTAACATGTAATGGATGAAACTTTATTTTAATATAGTTTTTTTCAAATATCAATTCAATAATTAAATTTAATTAATTAATTTTAGGTTTTTTTTTAGATTTAAGTTGCATGTATCTACCAATAGATGGCGCCAGATGAACTTAAAAAAATGAATGAAAATTATTTATAAAGGACTTTCTACAATATAGTGAAAAAAAGTAGGAATTGACTTTAAAAAAAAAAAAATTATTACTTGTTTTTAAATACTGACAACTTGGGAAAAGGAAACAGTGTAAAATGAATTTCTAAATTTTTTTTTTTCCTATTCAAATTAATGTTAATTAACAAATATCGGAGATGTTTCAGAGAAATCCGGAAAAGAAAATGTGTAGGCCTTATTTGAAGTCGGCATTGGCACTTTTTAATAAATATTTTGAACGCGCTTATATCCTTGACGCACTGTCAGCGATACATGAAGGTTCATTTAAAGTCCAAAATATTGTTTACCAATAAACAAATGATTTATTATGAATTTTATATACTTAACAAAACTTCTTTATGGAAATTATAAATATTACTTTAAAAAAATTATTTGAATATGTAGGATCTCTGTATTAAATTTATTATTGTATGGATTAAAGTTTTAAAAAAATTTTTGTTTACTTTAATGGATGCCAGTATGAAAATTTTTACTACTATGAACTTCACGCTTTTCTCCTTTAGCCTATACAATAACCAAGAATGAATTCTCTCGCGTACTTCTTAAATAAAGTCAAATTATAAAATATTAAATGTCATCAATTAATAGTTATAGGAGCTTCCATCATTAAATATTATGTTTTATTTCATGTTTTCTTCTGTTTATTTTGTATTAGCAATACATTAGTGGAGTGTTTTTATACAAACATAAAAAAATTCTAATAAGAATAATAATCCATCAAAGAAAGTGCTTATTTATTATAATTATTCAATATGTCCATTAAAACTGAGAGATAAATAAGTTCCACATATTTAATTTCTGACCTACACAATAATCAAACGTTTTAGTATCAGGAATCATCAATAAAATAGGTTTTCATTTCTTTCCTGAGCAAAAGAAGATTTAGAGAGAGAAGAGAAAAGATTTCAGAACTGAGAAAGTCACTAGTTGGAACAGATACACGTGATTGTAAATAAGGTCAAAAATTTTGAACGCTTACTTTACTGCCGAAATGCAACTTTTTTGATGAAATATTTGCGTTTATGGTCATTAAAATTAAAGTTTTTAAAAAATATATTTTCCAATTATTTTAAAGCATTTATGTACACTATGCATTTATGCATTTATCTATGCATTTATGTAAAGCACCTGTTTTGAAAAACAAGTTGCAAGAAACTTGTAAAATCTCTTTAAAAAATCATAGGTAAAAATATATTTTTATTCTTTCAGGATTTATTTTAAACTTATTAATTTATCCCGGTTTTATTTTTTTTCTCCGTTTATGCTTCATTAATTTCACGTTATCAATACATCATTAACATAGTGTCTTTGCGCAAATTAAGCCATATACAATAATAATCTACCAAAAAAATTTAATTATATTCATCTAATATGTGAATTGGCTGGCAACGTTCCTTAATTGTCATGCATTTAATTTATGACTGCAAATATAAATCGATCACTATTTCCTGAAATGTTTTCTTTTTGCTCTGTTAATATAAAAAAATCGCTCCTGCGCAATGCATTGCTAAACTAGATTTAATATTTTTCTTACGTTATGTTAATGTAATTTTTCAATTCCTTCTATTAGCTCACACTCTCCCCATATATATCTTGTTCAAATTTCAATCGGTAATAAAATACTTTTTATTTATCCACTCAAGTTCAAATGCATTGATTTTGAACTTGTAGTAGATGACACTTGATGTTAATACAGTTTTTTCAGATATTAATTCATTATTTTAATTAATTTTCAGAAGTTAAATTTAATTAATTAATTTTAGTTTTTTTTAGATTTAAGTTGCATACATCTACCAACAGATGGCGCCAGATAAACTTAAAAAAATGAATGAAAATTATTTTCTGCAATATAGTGAAAAAAAAGTAGGAATTGACTTAAATTTATATATATATAATATTACTTGTTTATATAAATATTAATATTCTGCACCAATAGAGTATTTATTAGTGTATTTTAAACTTAAGATGATCAAGGCTAGCATTCATAAAAATCGCTTACAAAATTACTATCTGTTATATTTTTCATTAACTTAAAATGATTTAATTTCTTAATTACATCTAATATTCGTTAAGATCGCTGTCACGCCCACACACACATACCTCGGCAAATCGCCTTCATAATTTAAAAATCATTCTATAAAAATTTTTAAAAAAATCATCCAGAATTAATTAAAAAATTTGTCTGTTTTAATTAACTATTTGAAAGAGTAATACTTTAGTTGTTTTTCATTTACTAACAAGTTTTAAATTTTTGTTACATTGTAATTAATATTTAAATTTAACCACATTATTTTTATTATAGTTCTGCATAGTTCCTTTGTAATAAATTTGTTTTCTTTTAATATAAAGAAGATATATGTGAATAAGATATAAAATCTGAATACAGTCTTATTTATATAATAGCAATATTTTTCTATTAGTTAATTAATAATAATGTAGTTTAAAGTAATAAAAAAATCTAAGTTTAAACATTATAAATCTAATCTAAATTTATTTTTGTACAATTTTTTTGCGAGTTTTAAAATTAAATCTGCAGTTAAATTTTTTTACATGAAGAAAAAAAAGGCAAATAAGAAAAACTTCAAGATGAAATAATCAATTCTTCATTTTGTAAAATATATAAATTATTACCTAAAATTCAATTTTCTTTTGATATTCAATCAGAATAATATACTCATATGTAAAATTTCAAAAGTTTTCCGGTACTTTAAGTTTCATGCGACAAATGAAACATCATTCAAAATACACTCATGTCCATAAATTAAGGATAATGAAGTTCAGGCAAAGAAAGAGATAGAAGCAAAACAAATTTGACTTATTTGTAAAGTCTATTTATTAAAAAAAGGTAAAGAGCAAAAAAGATGCTATATGTTTGACATAATTAATAAAAATTGCGATCTTTACTCCCTGGAGCAAATTTCAAAAAAGAACCTGTTTACAAAAGACAGTATAACATGGTTAGTATGATGGTTAATGTGGAGTATGTCTCCCGGACGATGCAATACAGGCCTTACAACGCCTAGGCATGCTGAGTATCAAATTATCAATCTGATCTTGGGGAATATTACACCACTCATCAGGCAATGCCCTCCGAAGTTCCGGTTGACAGGTGGGAGGGAGTTGACGGGCTGCAATTCGTCGGCCAAGCATATCCCACACATGCTCTATTGGATTCATGTGTGGTGAATATGCTGGCAATCCATACGGATGATATCCTCCAATTGAAGGCATTCGTCTACAATGTTTGCATGGTGAGGACGGGCGTTGTCATCCATACACAGAAATTCAGCACCCATGGCGCCCCGAAACAAACGTACATGTTCCAGAAGGACATCCCGATAGATGTGGCCTGTCATCGTTACACTCTGAACATGCAGGTCAGTTCTGGAACCAAGAATAATTCCTCCCCTAACGAGCCATCCTGCACCACCGTAACGGTGTCGTTCAATGGTGTTCTCTTAGTGGTAACGGGTACCTGGCGCTCTCCGTATGAAAGTCCGGCGAGAATCAGACTGCATCAGACCACTGTTGCGGTGTCCACAATGCAGGCTCTCTACTCCAGATTAATCGCAGGCGACAGTGAGTTGCGGTAAGTGGAACACATCTGACAGGCCTACGGGCATATAGACCAATGTGCCCTAAGCGTCTGTACACGGTCTGTCTTGAAACTGTCGTACCGGTAGCTGAAGAGAGCTGGCGAGACAGGTCTGATGTCTTGAATACTTCCAGCTGGGATGACATCCGATTTCATTCCAGTCGTCCAGCTGGGTACATAATTCTACCACGTAAATAATCATCCAAATGCTTCCTTTGTGTCATAACTATCCGGTTATTGGATTGAAAGGCTTTTAAAGCGCTTGTGAACAATTTTACTTCTTTGCCATCATTCCTTATATACACCTCTCTTACACCTCTCGTCATTGTGACGTACTATCCGCGCCATATGGTGGTTTCCTGTAATTTGCATATTCTTCTTCAAGATATGTGTGATAATTCTACAGGTGAAAATTTTATTTCAGAGTTCGATTTCTGCGTGATTCTGAATTATCCTTAATTTATGGACATGAGTGTAATTTAAGGCATGTGAAAAAAATTGATTAAAAAGAAAATTCAATATTTAAAAAAAAAACTTTTGCTAAATTAATAATTATTTTTTAAAATTATTCATTATAACCAATGGCCATACCATGCTGAATATACCGGTTTTCGTTATTGGGCGCGGTCAGTACTTGGTATTGGTTAGTATCATTGGGCGCGGTCAGTATTTGGGTGGGTGACCACCTGGGAACATCGCGTGCCGTTGGCATTCACAAATTTGGGACCTGAATGGCCGAGTGTCTAGCGCTCTGGCACTCGGTGCCACAGGTTTCGGGTTCGCCTCGCGGCGGTGCCATGGATGTTTGTAGCGGTTCGGAATCCACTTTAAGCCGTAGGTCCCGGTCTCTTATGACGGTAAGAGCGTTACGGAGCAGAAGTTAGACTTCTACCTACGGGTGCTCCATCAGAACAGAAGCTGCATCCCTCTCCCCTCCTTCTGAGGGACACGACAACAACAGCAACAAATTATTCATTCCCAAATCAATTACCAATTTCTTTTAACACATTTTAAAAATTGAATTGAATAATTGAGATTTTATTGATTCGAATTTCTTCCAACTTCTATCTACAAGTCTTAATAAGATCTAATCCCAGTGTACATGGTATATGGTTGGCAAATTATTTGTTATACTAATAAATTAATTAAATACATACTATTTGATTGTGTTGATTTAGATGATTTTGAAATTTTTTAATTCATAATTATTTTATAATAATATTTCATGCATTATCCTTTACTCATATATTATAAATTAAAATTTAATACATTTGTAAACAATTATTGATTAAAAAGAAAATTCGACATTTTTCGATAACATTCGATGCTTTGAAAAAAAAAAAAACTTTTGCTAATCAAAATTTAATTTTTCAATTTTCAACCCCCAGCGGTGAACGCCAAAATACACTGGAATTAATTTTCTGCAAGCATCTTTTAATGAAATTTGCTATTTGACCACCTGCATTTGCCTTTTGGAGAAACCGTCATTGAGAAAAGGTCGACAAGAATAGCAAAACAATAATTATTTTGGTGAAAGGAAACTATTCGCAGGTTTGGTCAGGAAACCTTTCCCCACGGTACAAAGTCCAACATCTATCGGTACAGCCTCACATTCCAAAAGTGGAGTAGACATTTTCACAAACAAATCTTATTAATATATGCATTACACTAAAGCTATTGAAATATAACAAAATGAAGAATAACTTTATACTACACATTTAAAAAGTTTTTAACTATATGTCGACACGACATGGAATTTATTTTAATCCACTTATTAATCTACTGTTTTGTGTTATTTATTATACTATATTACCGAGTTTATTTCTTGTGTTAGGCTGGATTAAAATGTAAAACTGTATTAATTATTTTATATATGTATACATTAATGCATATATGTATATAATAATTAAAAACATATACTTACATAAGTATATATATTATTATTATTATCATTTTTAATATCTAATATTTAACGTTAAAATTTAAAAATTTTCATTAAGTAAAAATTCCTTCTTTAAGCTAAACTTCATAATCATGTAGCATCTTTATTACGTATTTGTGAATTTCATTACTAAAACGTACGTCTAATAATTTTCTATTTGTGTATTATTTCACTTTGTTAATAGTCCGCGTTAAGTTTACGAGTATTCGATTTAAATATTAAATATCGTAATTTTTTCAATGGGTACATAATTCCATTCTTTTAAAATTTCATTGTAGTAAAATATTGAAAAAAATTAATGTAAATTACTCTCAAAAAAGTTAATAGAATGTTTAGTGAATTCACTGGTATGTATTTATTCTATTATGACTCGTTATCTTAATATAATTTAGGTTAGAGTTTACGAAACTCAAAAGCTATTTTAAACTCAAGCAATTCAGCTTGGAAATTATAATTGTTTTTAGAATGGTTTTCTTCCGATTGTGAATTAGTTTGTCATATTCGTGAATTAGTTTTTAAAAAAAAAGTCACTTTCGTTCAGCAAGTGAATAATACGATGAACATAATTAAACAAATGTAAATTTAAATTTAAATTGTCATGATGCCCCTAAATTAAACATAATGTTGAACATATAAAATAAATGAACATACAGTTCTTAAATTTATTATTTATGTTACCTTTATATAAATAGATTTATGTTTATTTTAGCATTTACTGTTAATATTTTAAATTCCATTTATAATTGTATATTAGATTGTTATATTTATTAAATTAAGATGCAGAAATTTATACCAAGTTATTTTTATTCAAGTATCACGCGAATTAAAATTACACACTACACAATAAACAGACGGATCACGAAATTCAAAGGAAAAACTGAGCCACTTTGCTAATTACAAGATTGAATAACATGATGTTCTACAAATAGATCTTCGCGAGAAAGCAGTTAGAGGTCGCTGCGAAAATAAGGTACTCCGTGGAAATATTCAAATATCTCATTTTCATCCTCTTCAACCAAGTTAATCATTAGTTTTGCTTTAAATTTTAAATTCTTCCCCTGCATAGTTCATTTTTAAAGTCTTTTGACTTGATACGTGCACGGGCAAGTGTAGAGAATATCTACCCTCGTATTCAAACTCCGTTGAGAGGGGAGTGATGCAACAGGGTTTCCTGCGACAGTTGAATAGGAAGTTTGAAATGGATAGATTTTCTCTTGATTGAAATAGATATAATAGAAAACACCTCTACCGTGGAGAATTTGTGGAATTTGTAAACTCTGGGAAAATGCTTGAATTCAATTTGAAGTTATTTGACTTAATCTTTGTTAAATGACTTCCATGTTATAAATTTCATATCAGATTTTATGAAAATTCGGGTGTTGAAAACATTTAATTCGTCTACCTACCTAAATGCATGATCATAAAATTTACAATTATTTTTTTATCAGTAACAGGAAAAGATTTAATACAGTCATTAAATAAATTCAAATTAATTTTTAACATTATTTAATAATATTTGAACAAAAAAAGAAGTAATGTTTCAAAAGTTTTATAGTATAGCTATTTATTTATTTTGAGCATGCAGTTCATATAGACCCAGACACAAATTCTTTTTTTAATTTCCAAAATGCTGTCGCCTTTTAACTGAAGGCTAATAACTCGACGAACAGTAATAAATGAAGGAAAAATTTTAAAACAATTCTCAGGATGTGAAAAAAAAAAGGGACGTATAACATTTAATGAATATTTTTACATGTTACTTTAATATTTCAAATTACAATACAATTACATTAATATTTCAAATAACATTCCATGTTGTCGATTAGATTATAGTGTTTATTATTTTCAGTTGCAATACAATTTGAAATATGCGGTTTACACCGCTATATTTTTTATACCATGCACTTTTTAATGTATACTTGATAATTTTTAACTCAAGTATATATTTGTTTTAAATATCAATATTTATACTACATTTACACTACCGTTTAATGTAATTTCTTAATCAAAGCCTTAATTGAACATATTTTTTAAACACAAATTGCTCAATTTGATTATCGTAGCTAAATTTGTACGTATATAAGATATTTTTGAGATGCCTAGCAGTAAAATGATTTTTATCATAAACAAATATGCTTTAAAAATGTATTTAAACAATAGCAACATTTCTTAACAGCTGTAGTACGAAAAAGTGAGAAATAAAAACATGTAATACCTCTTATAAATTTATAACTTTATTTTTCAGTAACATTTTTTTCGTCAACAATTACAAAATATGTTGATGATAAAAAAGTGAAAGATTAATAATAAATCCCCGGATGATTTTACATTTATCAAAAATGCGAATAAAAAGGAATATTTAAAAATTATTGACTGTATGCGACCAAATTTTCCAACATACATTTCAAAGCGCCCCAACGGCTTCTCTCATGTAATATAAGGCATAAAGGAATAACCTATTTTGAGTACTTTAACGACATAATATTCTAGAAATTTTAAATTTTTTTTATATTCTAGAAATATATATATATAAAATGAATTTTAGATAAGTTTAAATTGATTAATTCTATATTAAATTAAAATATATGTAACTAAATATGTTTAGCAAAAAATATACATTTCAAGTACATATGTAAAAGATTTAATAATATTGGACTGAACATTTGATTCCATTTATTTACTTGTTAATAAATTTTTTTGTTTTATTCACTAATTGAATCTACAAATTAGATACTATTGTAGTTAAATATTAATAATGAAGATTAAAAAATTAAATAAATTTAATTGCATAAACTTGCTCTAAAACAGAGCTTTAAGATACTTGTCACTAAACTATATAGAACAAATACATTTAGCACAAGTATTACATAGGGCAAAGCTTAAAAGAAAGAAAGAAAGAAAGGAAGAAAAATAAATAAATAAAACTAAGGGCCCTGTGGATCGTGGTGAAATAACTGAGTTGTCCAGAAATTGAAGAAAGTACCGAGTTGTAATACTTGTCGTCTGTCGTCGATCGCCAATTTGGCGAGAAGAGAGTAGCATGGCGGTACTGTACCGGGAAGCGCGAATCACTCACTGTCTAAGGGGTCCAAATTCAGTCTGCTATTGGAGGACAGTCTTCCCCCCCCATCCCCCATAACCTGGCAAAATTTATTTAAAAGCAGGAAGCTTGCAAAGGGAAAAACACTTTTCTGCAGTTGCAATAATTTTGTGATAGTGAAAATAACATTTTGTGATAATCATATTCACCATGTCTTCGAATTGCATGGCACTAAAACAGGACCAAGGCAGACAATATTTTGCAGCAGCGAGAATATTCCAAAATTGTAAGTAATTTTTTTCGAAAATATTAATATTATAATTCCTTTAATGAAAGTATAATTAAAATGGTAACAGAAATATTATATAATATTATGTTTATTTATTTGTTTAAATAAATTCCATAATTTTTTAACATCTGCTAGAAAGAACTATTTATTTTTTATTGTTATTTTAATCTTTATTATAACACAAGACAATGCATAAAATTGTATATATAATTATTGGTTACTTAATCTGGTATATAGCATCTGGTTGTCAGAATATTTATTATTACTTCTTGGTATAATCTAAAATAAAACACATCTAAATTAATAGTATTTCTGTCTTTAATTAAAAGAACGCTAATTTCATTCGGCAAAAAAATTTTCTTATTGTTAAAGAACCTGCCTAAATATTTTCCTTATTGCTATAGCATTTACTACTGAAAATATTTATTACTAATCTTTGGAATAATTTTTAATATAATACGTTTAAATGCATATTATTTATCTTTAAATTAATATAATGCTAATTCTATACAACCTAGATAATTTCTTCAAGTGAAATAATAGTTATAAATAGAAATAATTTTTAATATAATACTTAAAAATGCATAATATATTTGTTTCAATTAACAGAATGCTAATTATATACAATCTAATGATTGTGTATTATTGATATAGCATTTGATATTGACATATTTATTACTAATTCCTCAAATTAATAGAATGCTATTATATATAATCAAAATAAATTCATTATTAATTTGGATTCTGATAGTGAAATATTTATTACTTATCCTTGGAATAAATTTTAATACAATTCGTTTAAATGCATAATAGTTTTGCTTTAATTAATAGAATACTAACTGCATATAATCTAAATAATTTCATTATTACTATAGATTCTGCTAGTGAAATATTACTAATTCTTGGAATAATTTTAATATAATACTTTGAAATGAATACATTTATTTTTAAATTATTAGATAGGAAATTTTATTTAGCCTGATAATTTCCCTAATTTTTATAGCATCTGATGGATAAATATATATTACTTATTCTTATGATAATCTTTAATATAATTCGTTTAAATACAAAGTTGTTGCATCGTTAATTAATTGAATGTTAATTTCGAAAATCTAAATAATCTCATTATTGCTACAGCATTTGATAGTGAATTATGTATTACTTACTCATGAAATCCTCTTATTATAAATTTTAAGTACATATTATTTTTGACTTTAATTAATAGAATGCTATTCAAATTAAGTCTAAATAACTACCTTATTCTTTTACACCTATTAATGAAACTGTATATATCTATATAATTCTTGCTCTTATCATGAATATAACACCTTAAAATGCTATATTTTTTTTTGTTTTGTCATATTAATTTTATCTTAATACCTACATTGGTATAATATATGTGTATGGATGTACTAGAATGTATCACGCTTAGTTAAGTAAACTTAATTGTTATTTCATGGGCCATGATTCTTGCAACTGAGGTTTGCATGGTGAAAATTAATTCGAGAACATTTTATTAATTCGAGATTTTAAGAGACGTTTTACCACTAGAATGTTTAATAATAGTATTTAAAAGTCAACTAAATTGTCTAATTTAATCGTGAAATTTGAGCAACATTGCGTTTTCTAAGTTGTAGACCGAAAACTAGTTATTACGAAATGTGTATTCTTTTGTCAGCTCCAACACCAAATGTTTGATGAATAACTATCGTTAGAATTGGGAAGGGGGGGGGCATTTAAGCAATTACAGTTCATTATTTTTAAGCGCTCATCATGTTGCACATACATGCATCTGGGGCGTCTTCAGCTCCGGTCTAATCAATAGAGAGAAATAGATCAGTTGTAGAAGATTATTGATTATTTCAATATGTTGTACTCGCCGATCGTTTAGTTTTCCAAATTTAATTAATATTGTATGAATATATTTTACAGCAATGATCCTTTTCGCTTTCAAATTCAGATTGCAATCTGAATATGAGTGATGGGTTTTGTAAAGAGCGAATTTTTTCGGTACCTAATTAAGGACTAATTTTATTGATCACATTTCTGAAGAACGGTCGATTTCAGAACCAAATTCTAATAAGAATATGAATTTATTTAATCTGAGTAATTATATTTAAAAAAATGTTTTTTTCTTTTTTGAGAAATTTGCCGAAATCTAAGTTGCTTCTATTATTAACTAACTGTTTTGTTTGTTACTGTTGAAAATAATTTTATGCATTCCAGAAAACCTTCTTCCTCAAATAT
>BPLQ01009734.1:0-156864 GCA_021605075.1 Caerostris darwini | reverse complement strand
TCGTCGGACTGGCTGCAGCTTATGAACTTACAAATATGTATTAATGAACCTTAAGAAATCTTCCAAGAGCCCATTTTTTTATAAAGGAACAACATAGTACATTACCTGACTTGAAGGCCCAGTGATAAAGTGCACAGCTAGCATGCAAAAGAGTTGAGGTTCAAATCGGTTGGTAGCATCTATTGCCGTCACTGCTTTCTGAAACGGTAGGAGACTCAATGGCGAGGCCGACGCAGGTAATTTATCCGTCATAAAGCCATCGGCAATCGTAAAGCCATCGATTGTCTACCTGGCTACCTGGTGGCAGTTTACAGGGTCTTCTTCCACTCAAATGTGGGTAGTTATACCTTAAGGGTAGTTAGTAAATTAGTAGTTAGTAGTTATACCTTAAAGGTAGTAGGTAGTGGGTAATTATACCCTTCCCTCATCTCCAATATTCGTGACATACATAAGTTATTCGTTCCTGTTGCACTTTTTAATAATTTTGTCATGAAATAAAGGTAATTTAGTTTTTAATTTTGGTATGAGATAAAAATAATGTATATATTTATCTGTTTCAGTATATGTTCAGTTATTTTTATTGACAATAATTCGTACGTTGCGCATTTCATGGTCTAATGGTAACGTAATCAGGTAGTGTGCAGCAATGTTAGAAACTGCTGGTGGCATTTGTTGCACTTACTTGCTCTCAGAAACGAGGAGACTCGATGTGTATTAGTGCCTCATAAGGACAGTCAACTTTTTTTTGAGGAGTTTTGTAATTTTCTCTCATCGACATGAAGTGAAAGAAAAGAAAGAAAAGAGAAAGGCAATTTTTTCTTCATCACCTGTTGATGGGTTACATACATAAATGGAAACGTGTCTTATAAATAATGTTAATAAAGATGTTGCACGTTGCTGCCATCACCCTGTAGTGTTATCCATTCTCAACAGTTTTCGACTGACACACTAATTTCCATAAGTCAAGTTGAAGTGCAGTTCCCTCTAAAAAATGAATGCTGTTAAAAATATATGAAAACGTATTCACAATTGCACATTTATTATTTTTTTTAACAATTATAAGTGTGAATAGATATTGGATTTTTTTTTCAAATTATTTTTTAAATGTTCTATAAATACTGAAATAGATTTTATTTCTTGTACTTATGTGAAACGGCAATATCTTTTTTTAGATGTGAACAATGTGTACAAATTACTCCAACAATTCTGGGAACTTGTCCCTTCACAGAATTCTTTATCTGATATCCACCCACAAAACTGTTGCATGAATCATGCTTTCCGTAAGTGCTTTGTGGGGCCTCTTAACAAAAATAGTTCTTCCTGAGTTTGTAGCAATGCACTGTGAATTCCAAGTTGAATAAAAAAAAATAATTAAATCAGTAGCTTTTGATTATATGCATTTATTAATTACTATGCACACAAAATTGCATTTATAAGTTAATAATTTTTTTATGTTTTTAATTAAAAACTTTAAAAAAGTTAATGGATTTAATCGAATTATTTACATAAAACTTTTAAATAAACCGCAGCAAAAAATATGCTGTTGTTGTATCCCCTGAAGAGTACAAGAAAATAAAATATTGTGGTGCTCCCGAATATTAGCTATGTTGATTGCCAGCTCGGAGTATAAATACTCTTCCGAGAAATGCGGCCTGATGGCCAACTGGCTAGCGCTTTGCCCTTCGGTAACACATGTTTCAGGTTCGAATCTTGCCGGTTACATGGATGTTTGTTTGTGGTACTTTGTCCACGTTAAACTGTAGGTCCCGGTCTAATTAGCCCAAAGTTAACACAAAGTGATCGTAGAGCGACAAATCAAATCCTCCGATGGATGGTCCAAATATTGCATGGCGGTTGCGACAGCTGGGCAATCGAAGACATGATGAGGAGCAACATGCTCGACATCAGGGCAGTTGCCACATTTTTGGTATTTTTTAACGGCATTAGCAGAAATTTTCATATTTTTGGGGTGCTTTATCCTTAATCTTGTGAGAGTAGTAACTGTCGGCATTTAGTTCTGTAATTTGGTAATTATTTTTGATCTTAGAAGGAATTATAAGTTTAGATTTTGTCAAGACATTTGAATCTGCAAGGGAAGTAGGAATGGCAGTTTGATCCTGACTTCTGGCATTCTTCGGCAAAGAATCTGCAATTTCATTAAATTCCAAATCCATATGAGCAAGGATGTATTGCAGGATACGCATTCTGTGCAAGCAGTGAATTTGTTCTAAACGAGATATAATGTTCAAAATCATACTTGAGAAATCTTTATTAAGAGCCATTGAGTCAATGTATATAGTAATTCTATTCATACAAAAATATGCTGCATGTTTAGAAGATTATTTGCAGAATCATTTGATCAAAGAATATAACAGATGTGTTTTCCAATTTCTTGTAAGCAAAATTAAGATGTGTCATCATATACTGTGATGTTTTCTTTAAAGTATGTAGATTAGCATTGAGAAATTTTTTGTGCTTGATTGGAAAGAGCTTACAAATATCGGTAAAAAAAATCTAATGAATTGTGCAAAATATTTGCTGAATAATTATTGCTACTTATTTGCAGAATAATTTTATCAAAGAAAATAACAGAAATGTTTTCCAATTTCATGTAAACAAAATAACATTTTGCATCATATGAAGTTTTTTTAAAGTATGTACATTAACATAGTTAAATTTTTATGCTTGTTTGGAAAGAGCTTACAAATATCGGTAAAAATAGGAATGAATTGTGCAAAATATTCAATAATTCAGTTTGACAATGCTACGGATAATGTTCGAAGAAAAAAAATCTTTGAATACGGTGCCCATATTCTACGGTAGGATTTATTCCAAAGTTATATGTAAATAACACGATAATTAATGGTTTAAATGGATCCATCTGTATATAGTTATAAAAGACGTTGAATTTCAAATGAAATATTTCATTTTTAAATTTTAAATATTGAGCTTCTTACAAATATTTGTAAATTTTGACTTTATGAAGCTATGTATTTTATGAGTTCAATGCTCTCTTCAATTTAAAAAAAACAACTTACAGAAAAAAAAAGGTTTAGATAGTTTATCTTTTATTTATAATGACGAAATACAAAGATGTATCCAAAGAGTAGACTCATTTCAACATCTTGACTTGCTGAAGAACAGGTTCTTTAGTTGTCAGAAATCGAAAGAGAAGTATCTCGATTAATGAGTGGCAGGCAATAAGAAAGATTTAAGAAAATGTTTCATCAGTAAAACCTTGGCGGTTTTGATTATTTTTCAAGGTTAAACCAGAATTATTTTTCTTAAGTACCAATGAAGGAAACTGTAATATATATTTGATAATCTTTTAATTTTTTATGTAATGCAAAAATTACATTTAAATTATTTCAAGACAGTTTTGCTTTATTAATATGTATAAAGAAAATTATTAAATAGTTTTTAAAATAATCATTTATCTATGGTTATATTTTTACAAATTTATCATTTAGAATTTGCTGATAATAGTTCTATAGAATGATAAAAATAACATCAAATTTTATTTAACCGCAGTATTGCTTGGCACCAAATTTTTATTCGGAATAATTAATTAATTAAATTATAGGTATTTATAATAATCATTTTAATAATGAATAATTACAAGAATAATTTTAATATTTTTAAAATTATTTTGTTAATTTAATCCTTTAAGACCTGAAATTTCTTAAGTTGTATGTTTTAAATGTGTTAAATTTATGTGGAAAAAATTAAGCAGTTATGTGTGCGAGAGTTGAATTTAACTGAAGTAAAATTAAATGCAACTCTGATTGATACGTTAAATGACCTTTTCCTGACAAAGAGTTGAATTTTTTAAAAAAGACGTTAAAATAAACTGCTAAATAATAACTCATATTATTTAACAGTTCAAATAACTGTTGAAATCAATTGCTAAAAAATCTTCCTTACCCAAAGAGTTGAATTCAACTACGTTGTCAAAAAAAAAGTAGTCGTCTCCTGACACAATCTGACGTCAACGTCGAGTATCACTGTAATCGTTAATTTTTCGTTTTGTCAATTGGAAATGACCGCTATTTCTCGTCAACGTAGTTAACAGTTACGTTAATATTTGAGCAAAAACTAAACTCAGATACGATTTTTTGAAATATATTTCCATTTTGTATATTTTCAAGACAGAACATAAGCCTATTGTTTTTTTAGTTTACCTACTTGATAAAGCACTGAGTAATGTTTTTAAAAATTTCTTTAAATTTCACTGAATAAAAATTTTAGAATCATTTTCCTGATTTTCTTTTTAATTTCTGAGAACCAGTATAAAATGCATTTAATAATTAAAGTTTGCAATTTCATTTTAAAATGCATTGATAGGCATTATATTAAAATTATATCTGCAAACCTTTACAGAACAGAAGAATTGTACTGACCTCCCTGCTATAATTTGTATCACAGATGACATTCAAGATATCACCAAGATAAAATTCAAGTCAAGAACTTCCTACTGGTTGACAGTCACGTAATCTATGGAGGTAGAAAGTACTTTTTGAAACATGACATTTTCAAGGAACACTCTCATTTCAATAAAGCGTAGTAATGGTTCTTATCACGTATACACAGGAAAAAGGTTTTTAATGTATTCATTCTACAGATAAAAAGATGCAGTAGGTCATTTGGGCATTAGTTTATTTGGCATGATTGTACTAAAATTGTCGTATTGCAAGAAAAAAACTTTTTGAGCAAAAATGGATTATCCTAAAACCAATTAATAATGTGGTAAAATGGTTAAATGAATTTCACTAAAGTGTACAAGGTGTTTTAAAATAATTAAATATGTATAATTCAGCTTTCAAAATTATTTTTAAAAAGTTTCAAATTTACAAAAATAAAATTATTTACCTAATTTTTCCTTTAAAAATATCAACATATTTTAATGCAAAAGAAATGAAAAGAGTAGTCATACATTTATAATAATGAAATTATCCTATACATACGATCTATATTTAGGAAGATCAAAGAATTAAATAGTGTTTAAAAGGTTAGGACAAACAATTTTAAAGATTTGATAGATAATTTTGATAGTAAATAGCTTTCAATTACTTTTAAAAAAATCTCACATTCTTAAACAAAATTTTGTTTATATTAATAAAGACAAAAAAAAAAAAAAAAAAAACCCCGTCAAAAAAGGTATTATCATTGGTATGAACTTGTTAAAAAAATTCTAGATTATTATTAAAATTTATAAAAAAAAAAGCGGAATTCATTTAAGTTTTTAAAATACTAAAAAATGATTTTATTTAAGGAGACCGCATGATTACAATTAAGGCATTATAATCAAAAATTATATTGCAGTTTTCTTGTTCTTTTTTTTTTTGTTTTTGTAACTGCAGTGCCTATTAAATGAAATAAATGAGTGAAGTGACCGAAAAATATTATTCTTGTATTAGATTCTGATTGAAAACTAGTAGAACCCGTCGTATGTTGTTCTGCAAAAAAGGAGAAAATTATGTATGGCGAATATACACTCAAGAGCCAAAACATTATGGCCACCTGTCAATAACGAGTTGGCCCAGCTTTGGCGCGCAACACAGCTTCAACCCGCCTTGGCATGGATTAATAACACCACTTAATACCAGTTAAATACCACTTCCACCTGATCACGGGCCTTCCACCTTATAAAGGCGAGTTCATTGCAAAATGTAGGGGTGGTCATAATGTTTTGACTCTTGAGTGTATTCTCCATGTTCCAATATATGTTCATATTAATTTTCATGGATATCGTTTGAACGGTATATAAGATGAAATGCTGCACCACCATCTGGTGGCAAGTAACAATAAAGTGGATAGCGCGAACCTATTTTCCATACACGAATTCATATTATTACCAATTTTCATAGCGATTGGTTGAACGGTATAGAAATTGATGCACTGCAGCACCATCTGGTGGCGATTTACAATAAAGGAAACAGCATAAAAACATTCTCCATGTTTTATGAAACACACAAAAAAAATTTCATCAAAATCGGTCTAGCCGTTTAGGAGGAGTTCAGTGACAAACACTCGTACAGAAGAATTATATCAATTGCAGCGCCACCTACCGGGTCCATTTGTGAATCTAAACCCTCCAGGTACCCACTCAAATACACACAAAAAATTTCATCAAAATTGGTCTAGCCATTTAGAAGGAGTTCAGTAACAAACACATGTACAGAAGAAATATATATACAAAGATTGAGAAAAAAAATTATAAATTATTCGTTTATAAGATCAATGATTTAAAAAAAAACCCTGAAAATAGATTCATATTAGAGTTCTCTTGTTACTCAAGTTTCTCAAAATTGATATAGAATTTCACCCTTTGCAAATTTAGAAGGATAATCTTAAGGAAAGCATGAGTTTCGAGAAGAATTCTAACTTATTATGACATGTGATTGGCAACACTTGAATCAACAAGTTGCCAGAAAACAATTTCATTGCGCATGAGAAAAATAACAGTTAAGAAACTTTCAGTTCAAACACCTGGATAAATACTCGTAGAAACAGAACATCAACAACGCGGAAACAATGCATTTTTCTAAAACATTCTACATATGACTTCTGGCAGCTGTATTTTGCACAAACATTAATAGAACGAGAACGTACTAACTGTATAAAAGTCGCAGCATATATTCCATGACAAATATCTGTAAATCTCAAATAGCAAGAATAATTGAAATGAACATTATTTATTTATTATTTTATTTAATGCCAACGGCCGTACCATGCTGAATATACCGGTTCTCGTTAGATCACCGAAGTATCATTGGGCGCGGTTTTGGGTGGGTGATTTGGCAAATTTGGGACCTGAATGGCCGAGTAGCGCTCTGGCGCTCGGTGCCACAGGTTTCGAATCGGTGGTGCCATGGATGTTTGTAGTGGTCATGGAATCCACTTTTGCCGTAGGTCCGGTCTTCTATGACTGTAAAGCGCCACGGAGCAAAAGTCAGGCTTCTACCTACGGGTGCTCCATCACAACAGAAGCTGCTTCCTTCCCCTTCAATCATGAGTCCATATGGGCTCGTGGGCTTGGCCAAAATAAGAAACAACAACAACAACAACAACAAGAACATTATGATTTGACAGTACAGTTTTAAATTTGCATGAGTAGATTAACTGTTCACAAATTTCAAATTCAGAATAAAAATAGTTAAAAAATACAATGCCTTTTTCTAAAACATTCTACGTATGACTTCTGGCAGCTGTATTTTGCACAAACATCAATAAAACTAGTACATACTATCATATGAAAGTCGTAGCACACATTCTATGGCAAATATCTGTAAATAGCAAAGCAAGAAATAATAGCAAGAAAAGTCGTAATGTCATTTTTTTTTGGTTTAGAACAATATGCTTTGATAGTACAGTTTTAAATTTGCATGAGTAGATTAACTATTAGTTCACAAATTTCAAATTCAGGATAAAAATAGTTAAAAAATACAATGCATTTTTCTGAAACGTTCTACATATGACTTTTGTCGGCTGTATTTCGCACAAACATCAATAAAACGAGAACCTACTATCATATGGAAGTCGTAGCACACATTCTCTGGACAATATCTGTAAATCTCAAATAGCAAGAAAAGTTGTAACGCCATTTTTTTTTGGGGGAATGGTTTAGAACATTATGATTTGATAGTACAGTTTTACATTTGTATGAGTAGATTATCTGTACTTCACAAATTTCAAATTCAAATTTAGATAAAAAATAATTTAAAAAACCGAGCATCTTTGTAATTGCCGCATGTGTAGGTATAAATATATGTTTCATGAATAAGATGTATCTATAGTATATTTTTTAATAAAAATAACTTCATTTAATTATTTTTTAATTTATTAATAAATTTTACTTAATGCAGGATGTTGATCATTAAAATACAATACATATTGATCTTGGAAAATTCCTTTCACTTTTGAGATAAATGCAATGTTTTGAGATCCAGTGCAATTCACGTTTTCTACACACTGAATCTTATTATGATCGCAGTTGTTGATTTTCACTTCTTTTCTGCATTTGTCAAGTTGATGTTGTCGTCTTCGAATGGCTGCCAACATTTATCTTTCTATTTTCGTACCATTTACCTAACTATTAAACCCATTCTACATTGACAATGAACAAAATAGAAAACAAAGTAAGTTGCAATTTTTATTTATTTGTATAAGTATTCTAACTTCTCAGTATTAATAACAGGGTCTTAATTTTGGAAATGATTATGTGCGAGTAAATATATACGTTCAATGAAACGCTTTCATTTCAAAGTTAACATGATAAACTTCTATGATTTTCTGCGCGCCAATTTTCAAAATTTTAATCTTTTTAGGAACATTACGACATGTATAAATATTCAGTTTCTTTTAAAATGATTCTAACTAAAAAAAAAATTGTTGGAAAACTTTTTACCACAAAAATTTCCAACAGTTAAAAAAAGAAACTCATTGTATATTAACCAATATCTTATTCGAAGTAATGAATTTAAATATCGTAACATTAAACTGCACTCTCTTAAAAATGAAACACAAAAATTTTCTCGAGTCATCATCATGAGTGGCGCAATAGACCGGTAGTGGGCCAAGGCCGTCTGCCTACTGGTAGATTTCGAGAGAGGAGTTGGTTTCTTTTTTCGGGATAGGATTATCAGCCCTATGTCCAAGACTCTATGGTCATATTAGACAGGGACCTACGATTTAAAGTGGATTCCGACACACTACAAACTTCCATGGCACCTGCCGGTACTCGAACCCGAAACCTGTGGCCCCGAGCGCCAGCCACACGGCCATCAGATCCCACTCTTCCACGGCCCAGATCCCAACAACAAAAAATTCTTAAGATGAATTAAGTACATCAATAGAAAATTTACAGAAACATTATACAATAAACTTTCGTTATATTGCTCATATTATTATGCTCATGAAAATGTGCGATATAATGGTTTACTTAATAAATAATGTGTGACTAGTTTTTTACAGAAGTGTGCGAAATATCCAAATGAGGTATATAACAAGGAGTTGTGTAACGCATTGAAACGTGTCATTCGTTAATTTACAATTAATGCTCAATGCTTACATGCATAGCTTTATATTTTCATTTTTATTATGTAATTAATGAATTCTGTTCCATATAAAAGGAATAAAACTCAATGAAGAGAGAAATTAAGTAATTTTCCTTCACTTAATAATATTTGTTCCTAATAAGATAAAATTTGCCTCTGATAAGATTGTAAAGGTTGTAGTAATTTGTCATTATTAAGGATTATTTAAGCAAAATCTAAATGGCAGGGGGAAACACAATTATTTATTGACAGATGAGACAACAATATTTTATTTTTCATTGCTATTCTTATTTTGCTTATAATCAAGGAGGGAAGGAAAATTTAAATCCACTGATAAAAAAAAGGAATGTAAATAAATAAATAAACTACGATTACTTCAATAAATAATGATGCATTTTAAGATTTAAATATTGTATTCAAATTTTATTGCATCAATAAATAATGATGAATTTTAAGATATAAATAATGTCTCCAAATTTAAATATTTTTGTCGTAAGGAAAACAAATTAATTTACTCTTAAATAAAACTATTGCATTGTTTTTCAGTTGAAGAATTTTATTTATAAACTTGAATTTGTACGTAAATAAAAACATATTTCTGCAATAATTTTTCAATAAAAAATTTTATTTAATTAATTTACAATAATAGTTAAAATTTTTTTTTCCATTGTTAAAAATATTGCTTAAAGTATTTATATTAAAATACAAATCATTGTTAAAAATAATATTTAAAAAAATACTTGAAAAAGCATTTTTAATGTGCATAAACAAATAATTTTAATTCAATCTGAGAATGTTTGTTAAATAAATAATATTCTTATAGGAATGAATAATATTCTTATAAGACGACGTTCATATTCGAAGTTCCTAATTCTTATAAGAAAGTAAAACTAGAACTTATCTTAAATTGCTTAAAACATTGTATGTCAAAGCAGATTAATAAAATTTACATATTATTTTTATAATTATTTATTTATTTTTTAAATAATTTTCTTTGCAACAAATGGAGAAATTTATTCATTCCTTATTATAGAAAAATCATTCAATAACAAACTAAAAATATTTAGAATATGAAATAAAGGAAAAATTAATGCATTTTAATTTTGATTTATAATGATCACTCATCGCGCTAAAAGATATTCTTTCAAAAGTTAAAGAAGTAAAACAACGTATATTTGATAAAATTCCCTATTAATTACAAAAGCTTTAAAAAAAATTAAGCAATAAATAATAGTGAAAAACTGGCTAATTACTGATAAGATTTTGTAGTATGAAATTTATATGATAACAGATTTATAAGAAATCTGTATTCTTTTAGACAAATTTACATTTTCCCAACGACTTTGTACATATTTCGAAAATAAACGCAAATGATCTCGAAGAGAAAAACAATGTTTAAATGAATAATCTCTTGACCTAGAAAATTTTTAATTATAAATCCCGCAGCAAATATCACGATTACAAACGATAACGATTAAAGTCACGTGATTACTTTGTTTTGAAGGGCGAATTATTCATTTCGAATTTATAATTTTTTCAAATCGTTTGCTCATTAATACGCTTTTATTAGCTTCACCTGTATGTTTGTATGTATGTATGTATGTAACTGACTGTTTCCCCTGGAGATCTGTTTCTCCTCATATACACTCTTTAAGCTGCAAAGAAACATTTACAGGCATCTTTCAGAAAGAAAACAGTTGATTCTTTTTAATACGCTATTATATTAGTTTCATCTGAATGTTTGTTTGTTTGTTAAACTAAAAAGTAAAAAATAAATTAATAGTTTAAAAACTAAAAACACGCTTTTTTAGAGTTAATCAAACTAAAAGTAAAAATAAATAGTTTAAAAAAACTAAAAAACACGCTTTTAGAGTTAATCAAATTAAAAAGTAAAAAATAATTGTTAACATAAGAATAAAATGACTGACGAGAAAGTGAATGTCACTGTTCTAAAAGCGTGGGGTGCTTTGTATGACATTTTAAAACTAACTCTGCATTTCGGAATGAAACTAATGAAAAATTATAACGATTGATATCGAGCACCCCACGCTTTTAGAACAGTGACATTCACTTTCTCGTCAGTCATTTTATTCTTATGTTAACAATTATTTTTTACTTTTTAATTTGATTAACTCTAAAAGCGTGTTTTTTAGTTTTTTTTAAACTATTTATTTTTTACTTTTTAGTTTGATTAACTCTAAAAGCGTGTTTTTTTAGTTTTTTAAACTATTAATTTATTTTATTATATCATCAACTTCACTGAAAATTTTTGATTCTTTTATGATTGTAAGCTTTGAGTTACGACACACACCCACAAATTACTTACAATAACAAAAGCTTTGAAAAAATTAAGTAATTAATAATAATGAAAAACTGTATTATTATTAATAACATTTTGTTATATGAACATTTATATGATGACAGATAACAATTTATGAAAAATATGTTTGATTTTCTTAAGACAAATTTACATTTTCTCTCCGACTTAATACAAATTTCGAAAATAAATGCAAATGATCTCGAAGAGAAAAACAAACTCTGTTTAAATGAGTAATTTCTTGATCTAGAAAATTTTTAATTATAAATCCCGTAGAAAATATCCCGATTACAAACGATAACGATTAAAGTCACGTGATCACTTTGTTTTGAAGGACGAGTTATTGTTTTTGAATTTATAATTTCTTCAAATCGTTTACTTATTTTATTACTTTATCAACTTCACTGAAAGATTTTGATTTTTTTTATAATTGTTATTTTGATTCTTGTATGATTGTTATTATATATTCGTTTTTCATTACGAAATTCGTAATAAGAAATTTCTAAGTCAGAAAATATTTAACTTGAAGGATAACAACACAGCTGGATGCACTCACGTCTGCGCTTAGCAGCTGACGGGAATATCACCTGTTATCTAAGATGGTGTAACGTTTAGTCACGTATCGCGAATCTCATGTTATTCTCACGTGAATGCAGTTGACAGATAATAAGCAGGCATTACTAAAGTAATGTGGAACAGTAAAATATTGACTAAAAAAGATTATGTTTTTTATAGATTTGTACACCTAATATTAATCTTATTTACAAATATTTTAACGTTAGATAATAAAGTTATATTGACTAATATAACTTTTAAATATTGACTAAAAAAATTAGTAAAATATTTAAAAAAGTAAAATTAAAAATTTAGTAAAAAAAAAATTATAAAGTAAAGTTAAAAATTTAGTAAAATATTGACTAAAAAAGATTATGTTTTTTATAGATTTGTACACCTAATATTAATCGTATTTACAAATATTTTAACGTTAGATAATAAAGTTAGATTATCAAAACAACATTAATTTTTTTCAGATTTTGACAAATTTTTTTTATTTTATGATTAATATTATAGAAAATGACAGTCTTAAAATACATATCTATTTTTAGAAACTCCAAAATATTTCATCCCGAAAAAAACTAATATTTTTAAGTGAGTACCGTTGCATTTCAGAAATCAGTGTAGGGGGAGGAATCGCTTTATGTAATGTGGGTCTTGTGTCAAATTTCAAAGAATTTTAGATTGACAAAAATGTGGCCGATTGCTTGCTCGCACTTTGAGTATTGCTCGCACAAATATTACTTGTTTTCCGAAGTCAGATTTGTTTGTTTGAAGCAGATTTTTTTTTGTTGAACATCGGTGGGCTGCAGGTACCACTTATGTATCACATGAACTACCTACCGAAGGTTAATGAGAGAATCACATTTAAGGAAGGACTTTTAGTGGTAATTAGGATTACTGGAAGAACTTTTAGGGCTGCATTTGACTGTTATATCGAAGAAAACATGGAAAACTCCTAACAGACAGCCTGATTATTGCTATAAAAGATGCTTTTAATATTATCACAAGTGCCATCGAGTCTTCTTGTTTCTGAATATTTGTTTCCTTACCTGAGTGGTTATTAAAATAGTTTGACAGTCATTTTAAAATGAATGCATTTAACTGAAATTTTATTCTGACAAATAGGTTTAAAAATTTTTTTTTTTTATTTAATTAGCTCTCAAATAATTTGTCATGTGTTATTTTTGTTTCAACAAACTTTTTCAAATGGTATTTTCATTTGTTCATCTTTTTTTAAGTAATTGTTTTCAAAATTATACGACAATTACGTAAAAACCTGTTTTCTGGGCAGAAAAAACCCCGTCATCAGCAATTTTTTTTTTTTTTTTTTTAGGTGAAAGAAAGAAATATATAGAAAAATTAAAAAAAGAAGCAAAGGATGAAAAACGAGGGACAGGTAGATATGTACAATAAAAATTAAACAATTTAAGCTCAATTTATCAAGTAAAAATTAGGTCAAATAAATAAATCAAAGACATGTGACTCATCCTTATCGTTTGGCAGCGCGGGAGTGTAGTGATTCCATGAGTAGTCTACTCATGGATGGAGTGAAAGGAGCAGCTTCTGTTGTGATGGAGCACCCGTTGGTAGAAATCTGACTTGGCTTCGAATCACTGTAGAAGGACATGGTCTTCCAGAAGCACTTTTAGGAGGAATTACTCCACATTGGTGTATCATATGGGAGATAATGTGAAAAATTCCCACCAGGAGTATGACTAATGAGGCAAGATATCCAGCCTCCTCGTTTTTGAAACAGTGCCGCCAGCAGATTCAATCTCAGACCTAATGCGCACCAGCGGCGCACGTTACCACCAAGTCACAAGCTGGGCAATCAAACCATTATAAAAGATTCCCTGTTACGTAAACATAATATTAACAAGATATAAGGAATTTTTATGTTGGCTTTTCAAAAATAATAATAATTATAAAATAAAACTACGAAGAAAAAAAATTCGGAAAAAAAATTCAATAAAAACATATAATAACCACGCCTAAAATAAATGCTGTTATAATTGCGAAGTATAAACTATGAAAGAGAATGAGAAAACTTATAACTTCAATATTTTATTAGAATGGCCGTCCAAAATCGTCTGTAGAGACTATTTCGATTGATTCGGTGACAAAAAAATTACATAAATTAAGAATGGGAATTTAAAATCAAGATAAAAGTCTCATTTCAATAAAAGTCATTAAGATTCAAATGCAAAAACCTTCAAAAATTCTAAAAATACAATTTGATCGCCCAATTAAAACCAATTACATTTCGAAAACATTTGTAATAAATAAATAGAGTGTAATTAATTATCTCGTTTATCTGAATGTTATTTATGAGTTTGCTACAACGTACATTAATGTATAGATAATTATTGAGTTTCAAAGTAAATAAATAGTAATAATATAACAAAAAAAAAAAAATAATAATAAATTAATAAATGACATGGGATTGATTCCTCCATTTTTATTGTCAGTGCCGTAGCACTGATTTTTAACATTTAATTTTAGTAAAGCGCAGTGCAAAATTCTATTCATTCAAATCCTACTATTAGTTCACACTCTCCCTATATATATCTTGTTCAAATTTTCAATCATTAATAAAATAATTTTTATTCATCCACTCAACTTCAAATACATTTTTTTAAGCTTGTAGTGGATGACACTTGATGTTAATCTACATTTTTTTCAAATATTAATTTATTAATTAAATTGAATTAATTAATTTTACTTTTATAAGGGAGAAAAAAATTTAATAAGATATTTAGCAGGATATAAATTTAGGAATAAATATCGTCAGAGGCGAAGCGTGTAGATCGCTGGAAAAAAAAATTCTTTTGCCACTTAATATTGTGATTCTGTCATATGTATATACATACCTACATTAATTGTAATTATTTAATAAAAAGTAACTAAAATAAAATTTTTCTTTGTTGACCTAAGTAGGAATTGACCTTAAAAAGATTTTTTTATATTACTTTTTTTCCAAGATATATTAAGGATACATTAAACATTAGTTCAATTCTTGTATTAAAAACTTAATAAACGCTTAATAATGCACTTTTATCACAAGGGCATTCTAAATTCAAACAAAATATATTCAGTAACTTTATTATTATTAATTCTTTTTTACTGATTATTTATTTTAACTTATATTCACAGCTTACTTTGTCATTTAAATAATCTGTATTAAAGTATTCGGAAATTATATGATGTGCGAGGTCATTGACCGTATTTATCTTGGTAGAGCAAAATAATCACAGTTTTTTTTTGTCGTTGCTTTTTGATATTTGGAATAGAAAGTTCTCCGTTCTGAGCCAAACCCTGGGGCAGGGAAATGGGGGGGGGATGGGGGGTATTTTTCCTTCTCCCTCTCTACAGAGACATCTTTCATTGTGTCTCCCGCTTTTCTCTGACACCTGGGTCAAGTTCGCCATCTTCCCTAGTCGATAACTTATTTAAAAAAATAAATACTACTGTGTCGAAGAAGTAAGACCGATTTTCAATTTAAAATTCCAGGGACTTGTGAAATTTCAATTTTTTTTTTCTTTTTTAGGTTGCTGGCACTGTCCTTGATGTCTATGTGACATTTGACGTCTGTGTGAAAATATTCATTAGTGTTGGAGTTACGTTTGGCTTTGTGAGACGCTAAAACTGACTCCGGCGATTTTCGAAATGTCTGAATTAACTGAGCAAAGAGCTTGCATTCAATTTTGTTTGCGGAAACATATAGAATGTCGCAGAAGGCATTTGGTGAGCATTCTTATATCGGAAAGAAATGTTTAGAAGGGGTATAAACAGTTCAAAGAAGGCAGAGAACGCGTTTGAGACGAAGAACCCTCTGGTCGATCATCAACCTCAACCGACGAAGCTCACGTCCAAAAAATTAAAGATTTGGTGCTTGCAAACCGTCAATTTACAATTAGAGACCTTGCTGATGATGTTGGAATTTCAAAAAGGTCGGTCAATTCCATTTTGGAACTCAAGCGTGTCAAATCTCGATTGGTACCGAAAACACCGAATGCGCCAGCTCACATTGCATTGATGCTTCGTGACTTTTTTTGCCAAAAATACAATCCGTATCATTCTACAACTACCGTATTCACATCGTGCGACTTCTGGCTATTCCCTAAACTCAAAAGACCACTCCGAGGACAATGTATTGAGTCGACTGAAGAGATTCAACGTGAATTGGTGCACGCTTTGAAAGCCATCCCTGTCGATGACTTTTTAGTATGCATTGAAGATTGGAAAATAAGTTGGAATAGGTGCATTGTGTCCAGAGGGGATTACTTTGAAGGCGATGAAATAAATAAAAAGTTTTTGAAAAAAAGAAAATAATTGGTCTAACTTTTTTGGGCACAGCAGTATTTTATATTTTCAGGTATAATAAAATCACTTTTGCATTTTCTTTTTTTCTATTAAAATAATTCTCCTTACAGGAAGTAGATTTTTATGAACCCTTTTGAACAACATTAAAGGGTTCACATAAGTCTACGTGACTGATTCTAGCTACCAAGAAGAGTTAATTTCCTTATTTTGCCTACGTTACGCACGGTTGAACGTAAACTCTTTTGCATGCACAGTAGAGGTCAGTCAAACCAATAATTTGCTGAATACCTCCCAAGAAAAAGATTTAGGACTGTGAGGTAGTATGTAGGTTATGCACGTAAGCATTCTTTGCAAATGACATTGACATTTACTGACCAATTTCAGAAAATTCTCTGATTTATATATAGATATATGTCTTTGATTTGACTGAATTGTATTAATACCTTTTAAATAAATTTTGATTAAAAAAAAATAAATGAAAAAAAAAAAAAAAAAAAAAGAAATTTATAAATATATATTTTTTATTTTAATGAAATTTTTTTCTGATGTACAATATATTTTTTTATTTTAATGAAATTGATTGAAATTTTCTATATTTATTTTGAAAATTTCAAAAATTTAAAATTTTTATATTTATTTTTATATTTCTAATAATTTATTTGTTGAATTTTAGTCGAGATTTTTTTTTTATAAAGATAAAGCAGTTATTTTATTTACATCAGTAAGTCCTTTTCTAATGCTAAAAAATGGCTTATAATCCATTTATTATGTTCGGTGACACAAGTTTCGGGTTCGAGTCCCGGCGGTTCCATGGATGTTTGTAGTGGTTCGGAATCCACTTTAAACCGCAGGCCCCTGACTAATTTGACTGTAGAGCGTTCGGCTGACAATCCTACCCCATAAAAAAAAGAAATCATCTCCGGTCACGAAATCTGCCAGTAGGCAGACGGCCTTGGTTCACCATGGGGCTGTTGCGCCAATGCAGAAGAAGAAGAATTAATTTTTTATAACTTAACGAAATTATAGAATTAAATTTTACAGAAAACGAAAACAAACCAAATATTAAAGAAAATGTAACATTTTAGTTTCGATCAATTATACATAGTTACATTTTAAAAGAAAGATTCCATTTATTAACTTTGTTAAGTATGATTTTATTGTTTTATATAATTAAATAATTTACATCACGTGGTTTACTATATTAGTGTATTCACTAGACAATTAAGAAGTAATGTTTCCCGGGAGGATTTTCTGGAATAACTGGATCGCATTTGCGTGTCTTAAGTGAGAAAACACAGAAAATTTCCACCGTGCAAACTTACTGTAAAACCTGACAAACATCATCATCATCGTCATTGGCGCAATAGCCCTATGGTGGATTAAGGCTGTTTGCCTACTGGCAGATTACGAGACAAGATATGTTTTCTTTTTCCGGATAGGGTGTTCAGTCCTACGTCCAATGTTCTACAGCCATATTAAAAAAAAGGACCTATGATTTAAAGTAGATTTCATACTATAAAACTCCATTGCACCGCAGAGAATCGAACCCGAAACCTGTGGCACGGAGCTCTAAATACAAACAAACACTCGCTAACAATCACTGTTGAGTTTCATCGTTTATGAAAGCAATGACTGAACAGTGTAGAAAGCCATAATTCAATTGTTTTATTTAATGCCACTAGATGGCAGCACTACTCTAGAATTTTATTTTATCTGTTTCAAAATAAACCTCCCATTTTCTGATCGTTCGTATACGTGACTCACAAAACGAAGCGTGCATAATTTAAAAAAGAAAAATGGAAGCAAAAATAGAGAACCTGGAAGTGAAGGACGTGAGGTTTCCCACGTCTTTGACAGGCGATGGCTCAGATGCAATGGTGAGTGGAAAACAAGTATTATTCAAATACGTGTTTGTGGGTCATGTTCGTGTATTTTTATTATCTCGATTCTTCTTATTATCTCGATTCTTTTACTTATCAACCACATAGTTATAAAAAAAGAGATTAGTTCATGGTAATGAAAGGGAAAAAACAGCAATTATTGGCTGATAAAACAATTAAACAATTAAATTTTGATTCTCTAAATCGTTTGATAGATAAAGAATTTTTTGGAAAGTTCATTGTATTGTATTTTAATTTATTTAGTTCTTAAATTGATATATATTGATACAAAAATGCAAATATATATTTTGGGTATTCATATAGTAATTTTAATACAAAATTACAATTTTAAACATTTTATTTGCATATTTTAATCAGCAAAAATTTCGAGTAAGAATTGAGAGTTGGTTGAAGAATTGAAAGTTCGAAAACCTCTCTTTTTGGCATATTTTTATAAAAATATTTTATTCTAAAACTTAATTTGTAGCAAATAAAAACTAATATATTACTGCGATAGGTATTAAAATATATTATTATAGTTAATTAAACATTTTTAAGTATCGTCATTTTAATCTAATAATAAGAATAAATATACAAACATTTATAAACCTATGCATTTGATTTTGGGAAAAGATTAAAGGACTAAATTTTTATTAAAGAACAAAGTTATGCCTTAAATTAAAATTTGAAATCTCTCAACAATAATATGTTAAAAAATATACTCAAAGATTGCCTTATTTTTATACTAATATTATGCGAAATTAAAAAAAAAAATTCATAAACTCTTGTAGTTTGTATATTTAATGAAGAAATTTTTAACATAACCCAGATTAGGGGCCTGATAGCCGAGTGACTAGCGCTCTCGTGCTTAGTACCCCAGGTTTGGGGTTCGAGTCCAGGTTGTGCCATGGATGTTTGTAGTGGGTCTGGAATCCACTTTAAACGAATATTAAAATCCACCTCTAATATGATCGTAGAGCGTTGTGAGGGTAGTGTTACTCACGCCCGTAGCATATCTTCAAGCTACACGTGCACCCTGGATAGCGCTAAATGAGGAACAGCGTTCGTCGGTGCAGCCCACACAACATACCGTCTTCAATGAAAATTTGTATTGGGGCTGCTCACAGAAACATGGCCAATACGACCCAGTCCTCGACACAATTAGAAAAAAACATAACCCAAATTGAAAAAATATGGTTAAAAATGTAGCGTTAACGTTTTAATTAGTTAGTTTTTTAGAATACAATAGATTACATTGCATCAAATTGTATAAATAGTGAAATAAATCTTCAGTCTTCAATATTCTATCTGCTATTCTAATATTGACTCCAAAAATATCAAATAATTGAGAATATCAAATAATTTCATTCATAATAAATGATTTTTTACCGCCGAAATTGTAAACCTGGCATGTAAACAAGCGGTGTTTAACACTGCTTGTATGTCACACCTTTTTACTTTATTATTTTTATAATTTGCTTAATCTTTAATCCCTTATTTTATTTTTATTCATTTAAACTTTGTTTAACTTTAATCTTTTATTTTTGGGCATCGTCAACGGACCTCTAATTGTACCGAAAGCTTTAGCTTTTTCGATCTCCTGCTTTAATTGTTAGCAAGCAGGGGGTGTTTTTCTTAAATTTTAATTTGTTCTAATCTTCTTTTATTTTTATTCTTTAATTTAAGCAACTTCATTTTGTGCAAATTTTTCTAACTAAATTAAGATGTGGAGGTATTGTGGCTCTTAAAGCCACCTAGGAACTCCGTAACCGGTACGCCCGTTGCCCCCATAAATGATTTTTTTTTTTTCGAGATTGAAAATGTTCTAACTAAAATTCTAATAATAAATATTTACAAATTAATCGAAATAAATTTTCAATCTATTCGTTTGTATATTGTTATAATATTGAGTTATTAATATCCAATAATCTCGTTATGACAGACGATTTTTTGGGGGGGTTGAAAATGCTCTACTTAAAAATCGTTTTCAGTTGATATTTTATGTTTCGAACTTATCTGTACTCTATGCCGTTTGAAAAAAGTTTACTTTTGATAAAAAAACGGTTTTTTAAGGACTCTTCAAATCGTTATCTTTGCTTCATATCATATCACGTGACTGTTAAAAGGATATGGAAGAATGTTAATTTCTAAATTTTTTTTCGATAAAAGATAGCAAATAAATCCTTAAAATTAGGTTAATCGATTTTAAATTTTAAAAATTTTTTATATTAAGATGATAAAATAAAATACAGGAAGTTCCAGGGAGTTATTCTTCATTAACCGGTTTTTAAAAATATTCGAATTCTATTCGAATATTTTTAAAAACATTCGAACATTCGGTTCGAAAAAACATTTGGTTTTTAAAAATATTTTTAAAAATATTCGAATTCTATTCGAATATTTTTAAAAACATTCGAACATTCGGTTCGAAAAAACATTTGGTTTTTAAAAATATTCTGTATAGAATCATTTCATACAAATGAGTCAATATCAGAACAGTCGATAAATAAGTTTTAAATTATTTTATTTTAAAGCATTTAAAAAAAATTCTTTGTTAAAAATTTAAATATTCAGTTAAGAATAATAAATTATTTGATTATTATTGTGTTCTACGTGACATAAAAGTATTGTGCATATTTTTCTAGCATACAGATCCAGATTATTCTTGCGCTTACGTAAAATTGACATTAAGTGATGGAACGAGTGGTTATGGTCTTACTTTTACGATAGGAAAAGGCACTGAAGTTGGTAAGCAAAATTTATAAGTGCTTATTAATTAAAAAGCAAGATTTTGATTCAACTTTTATTATATTTTAGTGAAAATAAAGTAAGAATCTTATACATAAACGCAAGAACGAAGACCACACGCTTATTAAATTATTAAGGTACTTACGTATTAACGGTACCTTGGCGACAGTTGCACCAATAAAGAGCACACGCGCCAACCGCAGCTACAGATTTGGCGATTTTTAAGTGGTACCAATCTATTCTATTGGTTTGGTAACCTTAGTAGCTGTTAGATTGGCGACACTTAAAAACCGCCAAGTCTGTCGTCAAGGTACCGTTAATACGTAAGTACCATTATTAATAAGCGTCATTCTCTTATCATTAGTTGTTCTTTCTATTAAAGTCCTCTTGGAATGAATGGTATTGAAAATAATTGTAGATGCAATACTGTAGTGAAGTAATAATGCTATAGTTTTATCAAACAATGTTTTTTAGTAGGGTAATTAAATAAAATACATTATCGAATGAATTGACTTTGTTTAAGACTGAAATTGAAACTTTTTACTTTACAACAGGGATTTAATACTTCTCATGGACCTGAATGGTGGAATATGAAGTACTAAATCCCTGGCGCTCGGATACAAAGGTTTCGTGTTCGAATCTCCGTGAATATTTGTAGTGGTTAGGAATTCCCGTTAAACCGTAGGTTCAGTCTCATATGACTGTAGAGTGTTGAGCGTTTGGCTGACAACCCTACCCCGTAAAAGAGTCGGCACCACGGAACCAAGTCAGGCTCCGTCAACTATGAGACCACATGGGTCCGTGGGCTTGTTCTAGATGTCTACCAAATGGTGATAAGAAACAACAATACTTCACATTGTTTCGATCTATTTATAAAGAGCGGCGATAAGAAGCTATTATAAGAGGAAACAGACAAGCATTTGCATTTCATATGGAACTGAATTTAAAATAACTCTCACCAAGAAATTCTATTGTTGTGAAAAGCTCACACAAGCTCTCAAAACCTCTAAAGAGTCTCCTCATTTAACAACAGCAACTGCAATGCACATCGCTACAGTTTCAATCCTATGTACTCTTGAGCTATGAGCAGCGCATTCAGTTGAGATAGAGTACTATGTTTCATTACATGTAATGCTGATTGAAATTATTAGCAACTTGTTTTTAAACGTTTTCATCTTAATTTACTAACTTATAATACTTAGAAATCGCAATTCCAATAAATATTTGAATATGTATATATTTTTGCAATTTGATTTAAATTTAAAACAATAGTTCTATATAAAAAATATTTTTAAAATTGTACTGCATATAGTTTTTAAAACTTTAGTATTGTAAAATGTCAGGCTGCCTGATGGGAGTTTTCCAAATAAATAGCTTTAAATATTTCAACGTATTTAAAGCTATTTATTCGGAAAACTTTGGGTGCGCAGAAGATCTACCTCCCCGTAGTGCACCCGGTAACACTTTTTAGTGGCTAAAAGATCTGCAACTTGGCATTATTGTTAGATTAATGAACTCTGTTTCAGCATGTTTTGTTGTTGTTGTATGTTTTTTTTTCGTTGTTCTTTTTTTGCTGTAACTGTTCATAGTCTGCCATTGGAAAAAAAAAAAAAATATTTCAACTTAAGCTTTTGCTGTTAATATTTCTCGGCAGAGGGCAGCACGATATTATCTTCAAACGTGTCAAAATCAATTGAAGAAGAAATTAATTAAATGTCGTTAGTTAAACGTGTAAACATGGTGGGTACTTACGTATTAACGGTACCTTGGCGACAGACTTGGCGGTTTTTAAGTGTCGCCAATCTAACAGCTACTAAGGTTACCAAACCAATAGAATAGATTGGTGCCACTTAAAAACCGCCAAATCTATAGCTGCGCTGTCCAAATCTGGCGCGTGTGCTCTTTATTGGCGCAACTGTCGCCAAGGTACCGTTAATACGTAAGTACCCATGGTGCAGTTATCCCCTTAAAGTCCTCCTGAATAACAACGTCTTCCATCATCACCCATCTGTGGATTGTTTATGACATTATGACATACACAAGTGGAACACAGACCTACTGATGCTCAATAACAATAGTAAAAAAAAAAAAAAAAAAATGTATATTTTAACATTTTTTGTTCAAATGAAATATTTGAATGTTATATCATTCAAAGTAAGAAAAAAAAATAAAAGAAACAATTATCATTTCTATTATTTTAATGAGAGATACACAAATTTACAGAGTGTTTTTCAAGAAAAGCGCACAAAAAATAGCAGTAATAATGTGTTTTACTGCTATAGCAGCAATTACTATTTTTGCCACAATATTTAACTGAGATAATGGCATTGGAAAACTTAAAAAAATATATAATATATTGATGCTAATGATTGCGTTTTCTTTAGTTGTGACTGCTGTTAAAGCACTTGCTCCACTGGTTGTTGGTAAAGCAATTAAATCTATTTATGATGATTTTGCTAAATTTTGGAGGGATTTGACGAGTGATTCACAACTCAGATGGGTAAGATTTATCCTGGTATTACAATTAAATAAAAATTACTTTGAATTACTTTTATGTGTTAATTTACTTTTATTGTTATTATGTCAGTCTCGAGAATTGATTCTCATGGTTTTACAGTTATCATGGTTTTACAGTTTCTCATCAGTTATCAGCATTCCAACCACTAAAAAATGTTTGTGTTAAAAATATTTCAGTAAAGTAGTTTTCATTCATTTTATTTTCGCTGAATTAATTTTAGAATAAATCATGAAACAAATATTTCACATGCGTAACAAAAGCACATAAATTAATTTTATTATTACTCCTTTAATTTTATAAAATATTTCAAATTAAAATGTTAAATAAGTAATTAATTAAAAATATTTGTTTCTGATTTTAAATTATAATCTTTGAAAAAATATAAAGTAGTAATCTTGTACTAAGCAAATAGTTCAACTTACGCTTTAGTTTTTAATAATTCTCTGTAGGTGGCAGCACAAACTCGTAATATTAACTGAAGAGGAAATTAAATAAATCTCGTTAAAGCCTCATTACCTAAAAAAAATTTTATGAATTTAGCTCTTTTTTTTTTAAATCAACGTCTATGAAATATAAAAAGCTTCACAGAATTTTTTTTTTTGTGTTGTGTTTTCAAAAAACATAATATTAAGAATCAATATTTGAGAATATTACAAGGAATTATTATTATTATTATTTTATATTTACGGACATTTCAACCTGTAAAAATTGTGTCAAAAATATTTCTGTAAAGTAGTTTTTGCACGTTGTTTATTTTTGGTGAATTAATTTTAAACTAAATCCTGAAATAAAAAAAATATGTCTCATGCATAAAATGAAGTGCATCAATTAATTTCATTATTAGCATATATTTATTTAATTTCATAAAAAAATTTTAAACAAAAATTATAAATGAATAATAATTAAAAAAATATTTGTTTTTCATTTTAAATTTGGAAGCAATATAAAATAATAATATTATATTGAGCAAATAATTAAAATTAAGCTTTTGCTTTTAATATTTCTCGGTAGAGGGCAGCACAATATTATCTTCAAATTGAATTGAAGAGGAAATTAATTAAATCTCGTTAGTTAAAGCCTCATTACATAAGAAAATCTCTATTAATTTAAGTTTTTTTTGAAGTAATGTCTTTAAAATACAAAAAGCTCCAGAGAAATATTTTTTTTGTATGTTTTCAAAGAACGTAATATCAAGAATCAATATTTGAGAATGTTGCAATTAATTATTTTATTATGTTTTATATTTTTACCCTGATTGTTATAGATAAAAAGAAAGATACATTTATTTAATTTATTTTTTGTTAATTCATTATAGCAAAAAAAAACCGACATCACGAAACATAAATTAACAAGAATAGAAATAATATGATTTAGGAATACTGTGATTTAATTAATGTTTATAATCATGATTAACAATTAACTAGCAAAGACATTATAAATTGTGATTAGTAACGTCTTAGTTAGTTAATTATTATTTACTTATTTGTGATAAATAATTTTAGATATTTCAATTTTTTTTCTTTAGAAATTAACTTTTACAAAAAAAAAAAAAAAAAAAAAAAAAATAAATAATAATTTTATATGTTGATATGATATGTTTAAGATGGGAATTTAAGTCACTTCAAACTGTGGGGTCAATAACATTTTTTGTAATAGTAACAAATATTTAAAAAAAAATAATAATAATTATAGTTGCAATGAAAAATGTTGCAACAATATTATTGTGGAAATTGCTTGCAACCAATTGAACTTTATTAATCTATTATTATTAATATTAATAATAAATTAATAATTATGATTAATAATTAATAAATAATAACATTAATAATTGATTGCTATTATTATTATTAATGATAATTTATATTTAATTAAATTTTGTAACTAAAAATATTTGTCCCTGCATTACATAGCAAAATCAGTATTAATTTTTGAATTTTTTTTATTTAGAATTTTCAGTTATTAAAGTTTCTTTAACTTCAATATTTATTTTTCTATGTTTCAGATTGGACCAGAAAAAGGTGTCATCCACTTGGCAACAGCTGCCATCATCAATGCCTTGTGGGACTTATGGGCTCGAAGAGAAGGAAAGCCTTTGTGGAAATTGCTTGCAGACATGGTTTGTAAGACGTAACATTAACTAAATAAAAGCATTTTTTTTTTTAAAATAGACAGTCTTCTACACTAGATCAAGATATCAGCAAAAGTTCAACACCTATTTAAACGATTTTCGTTTTTCACCAATCAAGATTCAATAAAGATTAAGTTTTTAAGGTTAATTCAAGTTTCAGCCAAGCTTAACATTTCAAGATTTATTCTAGATTAGCTTTACAAGGTTAATTTAAGATTTAGTTAAGCTTAATATTTCAAGGTTAGTTCAAGATTCAATCAAAGTTAAGTTTAGTCAAGTTCAACATTTCAAGATTTAATCTAGGTTAACTTTACAAGGTTAATTTAAGATTTAGTTAAGCTTAAGATTTCAGAGTTAAATCAAAATTAAATCAAAGTTAAGTTTTCAAGGTTAATCCAAGATTTAGTCTAGCTTAATATTTCTAGGTTAATTCAAGATTCAATCAAGGTTAAGTTTTCAACGTTAACTTAAGATTCAGTCAAGTTTACCATTTCAAGATTTAATCTAGATTAACTTTACAAGGTTAATTCAAGATTTAGTCAAGCTTAACTTTTCAAGATTCAATCAAGGTGGAGTTTTCAAGGTTAACTCAAGATTCAGTCAAGTTTAACATTTCAAGATTTAATCTAGGTTAACTTTACAAGATTAATTCAAGATTTAGTCAAGCTTAAGATTTCAGAGTTAAATCAAGATTAAATCAAAGTTAAGTTTTCAAGGTTAATACAAGATTCAGTCTAGCTTAATATTTCGAGGTTAATTCAAAATTCAATCAAGGTTACGGTTTCAACGTTAACTTAAGATTCAGTCAAGTTTAACATTTCAAGATTTAATCTAGATTAACTTTACAAGGTTAATTCAAGATTTAGTCAAGCTTAACTTTTCAAGATTAACTCAAGATTCAATCAAGGTGGAGTTTTCAAGGCTAACTCAAGATTCATTAAAGTTTAACATTTCAAGATTTAATCTAGACTAACTTTACAAAGTTAATTCAAGATTTAATCAAACTTAATATTTCAGAGTTAATTCAAGCTTAAATTAAAGTTAACTCAAGATTCAATCAAGATTGACTCTGTTTATATAATTAAGCAAGTAAACTAGTTGTCCATGATAAAAAAACGGATATGACGTAAATGATGCTAGATCGAGAGGTTTGTTCATGCCATCCCCCATATTTTCTGGCTCCTAATATACACTGAAGTGACAAAAGTCATGGGATACCTCTTAATATCGTGTCGGCCCTCCTTTCGCCCGGCGAAGTGCAGCAACTCGACGTGGCATGAACTCAACAAGTCGTTGGAAGTCTTCTGCAGGAATATTGAGCCATGCTGTCTCGATAGACGTCCATAACTGTGAAAGCGTTGATGGTGCAGGATTTTGGGCACGAACAGACCTCTCGATGATGTCCCATCAATGCTCGATGGGATTCATGTCGGGCGATCTAGGTGGCCAGATCATTCGTTGGAATTGTCCAGAATGTTCTTCAAACCAATCGCGAACAGTTGTGGCCCGGTGACATCGCGCATTGTCATCCATAAAAATCCCATCGTTGTTTGGGTACATGAAGTCCATGAATGGCTGCAAGTGATCTCCAAGTAGCTGAACATAAGCATTTCCAGTCAATGTTCGGCCCAGTCGCACCAGAGGACCAAGTCCATGCCATGAAAACAGCCCACACCATTACGGAGCCACCACCAGCTTGAACAGTGCCTTGCTGACAGTTTGGGTCCATGGCTTCGTGGGGTCTGCGCCACACTCGAACCCTACCATCAGCTCTTACCAACTGAAATCGTGACTCATCGGACCAGGCCACGGTTTTCCATTCATCTAGGGACCAACCGATATGCTGACGTGCCCACGAGAGTCGCTGCAAGCGATGTCGTTCTGTCAGTAAAGGCACTCGAGTCGGTCTTCTGCTGGAATAGCCCAAGAAAGTCAAATTTCTCCGCACAGTTCTAACAGACAAGTCCCTTGTACGCCCCACATTGATTTCTGCGGTTATTTGACGCAGTGTTGCTTGTCTGTTAGAATTTACGACTCTTTGCAGACGTCGCCGGTCTCGGTCGTTAAGTGCAGGAGGTCGACCACTGCGCTGTCCATGGTGGGATGTTATGCCTGAAATTTCATACTCTCGGCACACTCTTGACACAGTGGATCAGGGAATGTTGAATTCCCTAACGATTTCCGAAATGGCATGACCCATGCGTCTAGCTCCAACTAACATTTCGCGTTCAAAGTCTGTTAATTCCCGTCGTGCGGTCATCATCACGTCAAAACCTCTTCACATAAATAACTTGAACAGAAATGAAAGCACTGCGCATTTATACCTGTTCTACGCGATGCTACTGCCATCTGAAAATTTGCATATTGCTATCCCATGACTTTTGTCACTTCAGTGTATATATATATAACAATATTAAATTAGTACAGTTTAATTAAACAAATTTAAGCATGCTTTTCGCTTATTTAATGGGATTTTATAATTTTTTTAAAACCATTTAATAAAATTTGTAAATTTCTCTATTTCATTTAAATCCGAAAGCATTACTAAATATACAGAAATCTTGTCATTCATCTTCGATTGTCATGTTAAACATCATTTTGTTGCTAAGTATCATTCGATGCTGAACATCATCCTATTCACTGCCCATTGGACAAGGCCGCCACCCCCCAAAAAAAACACCGTAACCCAACCTCCTATTTATCAAGTTACTCTGTCCTAATTGAGAAATTCGTAAAAGTAGCAATTACATACAGCTTAATGAATTGCAAATAACAATTTTTTTTCTGATATGCCTGTGAGCCTCTTGTTCCACTTATGTATACCATAAGCAGTCAACCCACATACGCTGAAGAGAGACATTGCCTTTCGCGAGGACTATTAGGGGTTATTAGTTATTCATTTAGGTTTATTCGTAAAAATAACAATTTTGTGATTAAATAACAGTTGTTCATATTTAACCCGATTCGTATACTAGTAGTAACGTGTGCAGATATCAAGCAGAAAGGATAAGATTTGAATCCATTGGCGGCATTAGGTTGTAGTTACTATATTCAGAAACCAGCAGATTTGATGGCGTCTATGATATCGTGGACGTCTCGCATTTGAAAGCATCTAGCATCGGTTGTCAGGCTAGCTTGTGGGAGTTTTGGGGTTTTCTCCCATACAGCACTCAAAGCAATTACCCCTAAAAGTCCTCCCCATTGTATGTCGGTTGACATTTTATGGCATACATAAGTGGAACAAGAGGCCTATTGACGTATAAACAAAAGTTGATACTTACAATTCAAAATTAGTATAAATTCAATTTAAGTGTATAATTTATTTAGAAACTAAATAATTAAATTTATAGAGTCTTATTAAAAGTTACATATCGTATGCACAGAAAGATTTAGTTTAAAAAAAATGCAAAACTGCTACATAAAGTACATATTTTTTTTTTTCAAAATCGTAGCATGAATCACAAAAATTTTCATATACGCACGGGAATTTCGTCTGAATACAAAATAAATATTTAGTCCATCTTTGTAAAGATCAAACGTAAAAATTCAACTTCTATAAACAACTTTATTACAAAACGATAAAATCAAAGACAAAATAACTATCAAAGAGTAAAAGAAAATATAAATTTCTCATACTTATCGATATTTCCTTTCTTCAGACCCCGGAGCAGTTGGTATCTACAATTGATTTTCGTTACATGTAAGTACACATTTTCCTTTTTTATAGTATAACCTCTGCTTAAAAGTGTTCAATTTATTTCGTATTATGTACATTTTGCGTAATTTTTTTATTGTGCTGAATTGCGTTCGTTAAATTCTTCGAGCCTGGAATTTTAAAAGATGACGTTTTTTTTAAAAAAAGTAGCATTTTCCCCAATACTTTATGTTAGTTAATAAATGCTGTTCAGATATAAGAATTCCATACATACAAAATTGTAAAGAAGGAATAATTTTTGCATACTGTTACAGCGATATTGAGTTCAATTTTACATTTTCTTATTTAATGAGAATACTTTTATTTTATTTTCTATATCGAAAAAGATTACATCGCAAAATAGGGGCCGTTGGGATATGGCGATCTTTTTGTAGCGCCAACTAGGCAATAAGTAGGCCAAATGATGTAACCAGGGTTTCTTGTACTGTCTGCAATTCACTACACTTATAATCGCAACTCGTTATTTGGCGCACTTTAGCCAGAAATTTGCTTTTATTTCTATCTAGACGTATTGGATAGAAATAAAACGGTTTTATATAACATTTAGCAGTAGTTGCTTGAACATTTTAGTAACTACGCCAAATATATCACTAATAAAACGTGTCCAACAATTATTGGTCGCATTAAGAGATTATCTAAAGAAAAAAGCTAAAAGAGATAGAAATGAAATGTCTCTATCTACTTACAATCACAACGCGTTACTTGGCGCACTTTGGCCCAAAGATTTTCCAAAAGATTTCCCAAATCCCAATGGCCCCTCTTTTGCGATTTGGCCTCAATGGATCCCAGTGATGTATGCCATGAACTGACGGGTCATTAGGGTAGGACTTTGCCTCCGGGGAGAACTTTTAGAGATAACAGCCCTGTATGTAGGAAAAAAACTGACGAACTCTCACACCAAACAGTTTGGCTATCGACGTGAGATTCTTATACATAGTGTAACAATCTCCACCTAGTCTCCTTGGGTCTGAAATAGCAGTGATCGCAATGAACACCGCCAGCGGTTTTCTGTTAGCCAGGTATAGGGCTGTTTATTTTATCTGGCACACCAAATTGGCAGATTTGACGCAGGGAGTCATTGTCACTGTAATGGTATGCGCAAACTTTCTTTTAATCCCCAAGCAATATTTCTGAGGATAAGTTCATTCTTCCCGAACGTTATCTCGCTTAACGTTACCCAAAGGGAGAAGTCTGACTTTGGCACTGGGTATCCATTTTAGTCACCTATTACGAGAGCGGGGCTATTCTAACCCGACCCACACGGACGTTAATGGGTTTTAATTTTAGATGAGTGTTTTCTCGGTTGCTCGTTGTACGCATATGCGATACTCAGGTTTATGGTACATGTATATTGGAAAGCATCATTATCAGATTTTAATTGAATATTTTTCATTTACAATTAATTTGTTAACAACTCGTGCTTATATTTCATGCTCGTATCTTTTTGGAACGCCACGAGTTAACTCGTTTGAAAATTAAGTGTTAGTTCTAGACTAGCATGCGTATTTCAGGTTACCTTATGTTATTCTAAGGCAGGGGTCACCAAACTACGGCCCGCCACTGTCATCAATCCGACCCACGACAGCGAATAGCTTATTGTTGCTGTAATAAGTTGGATAAAAAAAACACAGAATAATAATAACTCGATTTTATTGACTTGCTAGGTAAAGCATAATACGCAGAAGCATAAAAACTAACTTCAGCATAACAACTAACAAATAATTGAAATGAATCTCACTAGCATTATAAACTAGTGAACATCCTGTGGTTACCCTCCGTAGTTACGTTGGGGTAAAGAGTATCGTCTATATATGTATATCGATATTTGCAATGTATATATCCTGAATCAAACATTATTTTTATCCTGAATATCCCTCAGAAATGGAAAAGCTAAATTAACGCGAATGAAACCGCGGGGTATCCACTTGTAAAAAAATATTAATGATATTTATGTAATTGTGAGTTTTCACTGACAATAGTTTGTAGTTACTTGTACCAATTAATAAAAGAGATTTAAGATGACAGAAAAATTAAAACGGTTTTGGCCCTTGGTACTTACTGGACTACACAGTAGGGCCTAAGGCTAGAAAGTTTGGACACCCCTGTTGTAAGGCAAGCATCCTATATCTAGCAATAGTAATTCTATCTCGATTTCATGTTGTTACATAGATATTTAACTTTATGCCCATCAGTATCTAAACGATTGACGAGGAGCTTTATGTTATTTATTGATTATAATTGCATGCATTTACAATCTTTTTTTCAAAAGGGCGATATTTTAGTGATAATGGTAGCAATGTATCGTATAATAATCTGGAAAGCATTGGCAATAAATTACAAGATTATAGTTCTGTTTATATAATCCGAATCAAATTTCAATACAAATGATTAAATTTATGCTTGAATTTGTGTAATAAATATAATTAAAACAGGTTATAAATTTTTTCCTAATAATTCTAATAGTGCATAAAAAATTCAGTAAAAAATTATGCTAAAATACATCTGTATTTAAAAAAAAATATATTTATTAAGGTTGATATGATTATATAACTAAATTCCTCTTTCTCAACAAAAATGTTTCAAACTAAAAATATCATTGAATTACACTGGTGTGCAAAACTTAAGCAACAGGTGGATTTTTTGCCATAACTCCACGAGAAATCATCTGAGAGACATGACATTCAGAAGTGAGGGAGAGTATTATGCACGTAAAGGATGACGAAAGCATCGGCGCTGAAAAAGGAATACAATGCATGCGGTATGGAATCAAACAAAATCAAGCTTTATTGAACGCATAGTATCGTGATTTATGACTGTCTATCCAAGAGGAAGAACAACAAGCAGATGTTCCTTAATATTGGATATGCCCTCCCCTCACTGCAATGGTTGCTTCGCACCGTCCCCGCATACTCAGAACCAGCTGGTGCAACATTTCTTGCGGTAGGAGTGCCCATTCCTCAATCAGCATTTGTTTGAGTTGTTGGGTGTTCTCTGGAGGATGTAAGCGTGCTGCAATGCGTCTCCCCAAAGCATCCCACACGTGTTCGATGGGATTTAAATCTGGGGAGTACGCTGGCCAATCCATTCGAGTGATATCTTCACTTTCCAGTAACTCCTCAACAGCAAGAGTCCGATGTGGCCGTGTATTGTCATCCATAAAAATGAAGTCTGGGCCAATGGCACCTCGGAACAGACGCACATGGGGAAGGAGTGCCTCCTCACAATAGCGATCCCCGGTTACAGACCCTCTGTCGAAAACGTGGAGCTCAGTTCGCCCGTTCAGCAAAATGCCTCCCCAGACAAGAACTCCAGAACCACCATAACGGTGCCTTTCCTTGAGGTTATTGGGATAAAACCGGGTCCCGACCTCTCTCCAAATCAAAACGCATCGAAAATCGCTTCTGGTACAGAACCGACTCTAATCCGTAAAGAGGACACGGCTCCATTGATCAGTTGTCCAGTTTTTGTGCTCTGTGCACCACTGTAAACGGTGGCGTTGGTGGCCAACTTTCAACGGGAGACAGCGTTCAGGACGGCGGGCGAATAGGCCCACTTCGTGAAGGCGTCTGGCCACAGTAAACCGCGACACTTGTCGCCCCGTTGCTGTACAGAGTTGCTGAACAATGGCGCTTGCTGACTGCTGTCGGCCTCTCTTCGCTTGCAGGACGATATATCGGTCATCCCCTGCAGTTGTCTTCCTCGGGCGGCCACCATCAACCTTTCTAACAGCTGTACCTGTGGTTTGGAACGCTTTCCAAGCGCGCGAAACGACACTTTTGTTGATTCCAAACTCTGCAGCTACACTGGTGATAGTACGCCCCTCCTCCAGCTTTCCGATCATTCTTCCACATGTAAAGTCGTCCTGGTGATTTCTTCTAGCCATATTTCACGATCTGACTCACTGGTACTTGCAGCGAATATGTTGAATTGCGTCTCCGTCCTTCCTTTTATTCTACTGTTGAGCTGCGCGCGCCGATATCACGCGTTTTGCGTACGCCCACGTCGCCTCCGACGTTTCGTTCCTAATATTTGCATACGCATGACGTTTCTACTGACTTACGTGTTCATTGTACTGATCTCCAGACCTCCTTTTCTGCAATTTCATGGCTATCTGCTAAATGTTTCCATTGTTGCTTAAGTTTTGCACACCAGTGTAAAATTCAACAATCATTTACAAATTTACAAAATAATAGTTTTTTTCCTTAAGAATTGACCAGGTTGGATAATAATTGATTCTAATATCCATCAATGCAAATGTTATAGTTAGCATGCTGTGATGAATGATTTTACACCTAAGATTTGAATCTTTTTTCGATTTTTACCATGCCATTATTTTTCTTGAAAATACGGTAAGATTCTTCCCATAACTATTGCTTTTATTGCAACAATATGATTTAATTATTATAATAATATGCATGTTATGGTATTATTAACCATAACATGCATATTATTATAATAATCAAGTTATCAAAAATTTCTATATTTCTTAAGTCTCATTGTGAAATTTTTTTTAAATGTAGAACCGATGTCATAACTAAAGAAGAAGCAATCCGTAAGTAATGAAAAAATTTTTTTTACTCTTTCTTGCCTAAAAAAAAAGTGATTAACATTTAAATTATAAATGAATTAAAATTTAAATCACGGTCTGATAATTGCAATTTGAGCGTGAAAGGACTTGTTTTAAAACTACTTAAACAAAGAATCCTTAAGATCCTGTATATATTTGTCCCAATGTAATTGAACTGAAAACTGTCAATTTAGCATTGGTTTATATGCAGTTGTTAAATGTAATTTAAAACAGAGAGATTGTTCATTATTTAAATGTAGGTATGTAAGGTATGTAGGAAATTCAACATTACCCCGAGTAAACCACAGGGGTCAGCCCATTTAGTTCCTACAATTTGGAACAGCTAATCCGGCCACACAATGATTCAATACATTGTTGCTTCGAATGTTAAGTATTTTGACCTATGCCACTCGCTAGTAGAGCATCACGTGTGTAACAGGTACAAATGTTAACCAGAGTGCATGGCAGAAGTCCTCTACATTACACATTTGGGTGCAACAACTTAAAATGTAATGGTATCTGTGGAGTTCGCACTTTCCTTCACTTTTACTCGACTCCATCGGAAGGATTCTTTAACCTGGAGCTTTATTACGCCTAAAATCAAGTACGGAAGCTTTCAGTTCGGTTTCGCTTATCGAGTTTCGAACTCATCTCCTCTAGCAGCCTGCCGTTAAACTGTAGGTCCCGGTTTAATTAGCCTAAAGTGTGCACAAATTGACCGGACAGCGACAAACAAACCCAAATCTAGCGCCCTGATGGCCGAGTGATTAGCGCTCTGGCTCTCGGTACCACAGGTATCGGGTTCGAATCCATGCGGTGTCATGAATGTTTGTAGTGGTTCGGAATCCACTTTAAGCCGTAAGTCTCGGTCTCATATGACCATAGAGCGTCACAGAGCCCAATCAGATTTCTTCTCACCCATATCATTCCCAAACTGTAAAGGAACAACTCAGCTGTGTCAACTCAGCCACAGTGATGTGGTGTAATGTTGTAGTAGTAAATGTTAACCAGTTTCATGATTTAATAATAATAATAATAATCCGAATCCGATAAAGAACATAAATATATGTTTATTTACTATAACTAAAAAATTCTGCAAATAATTATCAAAGTAGAAATAAATAGTCATTATATTGTTCGGGGAAAAAAGAACTTACGAATTCCTCTAGAGTATTGTAACCCTAAAGAAATTACGGGAACAATGGCGAAATATTCCGGGTTGTAAGATTGACGACTTCCTCAGGGATACAGTATTCTAGATTTCCACCAAATATTTTTTTTTATTACAAATTATTTTAATCTTTTCAATAGAGGATTAAATGTTTTCCGCGTAATTCCCAATGTTACATAAATAAAAACAATTGAGAAACAGTTTTATTTTTAAATAAAATACAAATTAACTTAAATAAAAACATATTTGCATAATAATTAATTATTTTCTGTTATTAAATATCCGAATAATCTTAATAAATAATTGGTGTTATCTATTTAAATAGATGGCATTTAATTAAGTTTTTAGAACTTTTTCAACAGATTTTTAAAGAAATTATATGTAGTATATTTTTCGTAGAAATTATTAATGATTGTTTTTAAAATCTTTTTCCCAAATACAGAAGCAAGTTTATGTACTTAATTATTTTTTATTTCTTCTTTAATTTTAAGTATTGCTTTAAAATGCCTGAATTTTAAAAAGCTCATTGAAAATTTTATTTATTTACAATTCAATGCATGCAAGTAAAAATGTCAAAAATAAGAAATCTACTTAAATGCAATTTTATTTATCAAAACATCATTTAATATTTTGCGTTTTAAGTATGCAACTATACAAAAGATTGCAAAAAACACTTGAGACGTCGTGATCATACTTAATGTGAAAATCCATTAGATGCTAGGAATTTTATATCCACTATATCATTTTGCTAAAACTTAGTTTTATGAAAAAAATACGATTAATTTTATCTTTTCTATAATCTTTTTTTTATTAGTCTTTTGTAAATAAAGAAATTTTAAGGAAAATATTTTCTGAGGAGGAAAAAAAAATAAGCTAAATTAAAAGCAATCACATTTCATTTTTTTTTTTTTTTTTTTTTTGCAGAGTTGTTGAAGAAAAAAGAAGATGGTAAAAAAGAAAGGGGTAAGATTGGCGATTTGTTTTTCTGCTAATTATAGAGATATAATAAGCATAAAAAAAAAGTCCTCGACTAAAAGCTTAAGACCATTTTGGTCTCTCATAATTATTTAGCCATTTTGTTCTAAAAAATTACTCACGCTTTCGGATACTTTAGTTAAATGCTTTTCGTTTAAAAGCCTTCGGTATTTCTTTCGACCATTTTTTTTTATATAAAATGGAAGAAATTTTTTTTATCTTCATTAACAAACGTTATTATTTATTATGGATTTATTTAATGGAGCGGATGAAAAAATACAAGTTAACTAAAATAGAGATAAGGTGTAGAGGATAGTAAAAAAACTTTGTTGTTTGGATTATGGCGTGGACTTAATACATTTCCACAATATAACTACAAAATAATTTTGAATTATGGTAAGTTGTTTCAGGATTTGCCTTATATTTTATAAATTTTATTTTTCATATAAAAAAAATTTTTTTTTGGTTTTCAGATTAGAAATAAAAAAAAAAAAATATTATTAAAGCTATAATGAAAACTATTTCTCATTTGTATAAGAACTATTTTGGCTATGTGTTCTGTTTCTACTGTCATAGTTCTTCGTATTAAACCATTTTGCCCATCATTTTTTAACATCATCATCAGTCCAAATATCTCTATCATTATGATTATTAATCTAATTATCATCATCATCAGGATTATCAATCTAATTATCATCACGACTATGATCTTCAATCTAATTATCATCATTAACCTGATCATAAATCTATTTATCATCACCATCATGATCATCAATCTAATTAACATCATCATCATAATCATCAATCTAATTATCACCATCATGTTTACACATTATCATCATTATATAATGATATAACGCGGATAATATATTTAATTGATTGCATACCATTACACCATTATATAATATATACGATTGATTATATACCATTACACCATTATTATAACACGTACAATTGATTACATACCATTACCATCAGTATTATAATATAAGATTGATTACAACCATTACCACCATTATTATAATATATACCATAGATGTTACACCATTATTATAATATGTACGATTGATTACATATCATCACCACATTTATAATAACATATACGATTGATTACATACCATTACCACCATTATTATAATATATAGGATTGATTATATACCATTACCATTATTATATATTTAATATCTTCTATTCAATATATTGTATTTACGTAAATTCTAGCATTTATTTGAATTTCGTGGTATTAATACGATAAAAACACTTAATAAAATAATTTTATCATTTATAAAAGTTAATTCAACTTCAACTTTGTTTCTTATTACCCACAAAGCAATCGACATGAAGCCATACACGGAATTTTCTTAAAGATGTGGAAAAATAACTTACTCCGAATTAGATTAAACGCTAAAGCAATATTTCTATAACTTCCGAAATCTAATTGGAAAAACTTCGCCGAAAAACACTCAGGGAAAAACTACCTTTGAGAATTGCGGTTGTCAGTAACAATTGTTGGCGGAAGAATTTATTCTTTCTTGTTTACACTTCTAGTTGCTCGTATTGTTTCAAAAGGAAAGAGAAATTAGTTTTTTTTTAATGCTTCAACTTTTTCTAATATCTCTTAGTAAATCTTAGTTACAATTCTTTTTTTCTTCGTTTTACAAAAAAAGTCAGATCCAGGTATTGTGTTGACATAGTTTTATGGGAAAGCTGTTGTATGGGGAAATATTTCAGATTTTTTCCAATATCAGCCAAGAAAGAATGTTTGTTTACTTTATTTTTTTCTGCTGTTTACTTTATACTTCATTTTATTAAAAACAGTGTAAAAAAGGGTAAAAAAAATTGTGAAATAATTTGTCGAAATGTTAAATCAAAAAGATTTATATCATTGTCTTTTGAAAATAATTATTTTATATGGGGTTTGATAAATAAAAAGTGAAATATAAATATAAGGGAAAGCGATACATTTAAAGAATTGCATTGAAAAGAAAAAGGATCATATGTATGGAAAAATAATTTATATTTGGCTGAAAATAAATTAAAATGTATAGGATGGCAGTTTTAATTTTTTATTTCTTAATTTAGATTGCATAATGCTATTCGTGCACTACGTATCAGACGCGTAATATTTAATTTGTAGACATAAAAAATCTATGAATACAAATATATAAACTATAAACTAAACTATAATACAATCTATAAACTTTGAGAATTGTGGAATATATTATTTGTATTTATTTATATTTTTAAAAATTTATCCATTTATACATGTCTGCCAATAAATTAAAATGTAGTTGATTTTCAGTTTTATTTTTTTATAGTTTAATTTAGATGTAAAATATTATGCATAAGCTTTTAGTATTGTTATATATGATATCAGGCAAATAATATTTTATTTGTAGACAAAAATATATGAATACAAATAAATTAAAACGTACATGGCAGCGATGTTACTTTTATAGTTAATCTACGTTGTATATCGCTGTCTATGAACTTTGAGTGTTGTGAAATATAATATTTGCATTTATAGATAAATTATCAATTTATCTTTGGTTACAAATAAATTAAAATGTGCATCATGACAGTTTTTTTTTACAGTTGAATTTAGATGTAAAATACATTTCATAAACTTTTAATTTTGTGAGAGAAAATTTTGTTATCATATCATGAGAAATTACGAGACAACAATTGCAGCAATGGAGTTACAAATAAGATAATTTAACTCAGATTTTAACTCAGATCTGGATTCACTGGCGTAATATGATCATTTTCTTCTACCATAAAAATAAAATAAATTCCTTAACTATTTTATTGTTGTTTCTTTCAATATTTTGAACATAGTATGAAAATAATAATGCACTTTCATTAATTTGTTCTATTTCAAAATAAGAGATACGTTTGTTTGGCTCAAATAATTATCAAATAATAATTTTTTTTTTGATAAACGGTTTGCTTGTTGTACAATAGGCTGTTTTCTCTGTTGTTATATGAATTAGAATAAGAAATGAGAATAGTATAGTAAGATGCTATTAGGTACAAATGCAGAATACAGAATAATTAACAGTTCGTTATCTTCAAAAATGACGATTGATATGTTTATTTATTTTTTGCAAACAATTGATACCGTGTATATTAACCATTAATTATTATATGATGCACTAAAACAGAGGTCTCCAAACTTTTCAGCCTTCGGGCCATATTGTTTACTCCGGTAAGTACCAAGGGCCAAAACCGTTTTAATTTTTCTGCCCTTATCTATAATTTCTAGACTAGTTAATTTAGCTTTTCCGTTCCTGGGAGATTTTCAGGACAAAAATCATAGGTTCGATTCAGGATATATACATTCCAAACATCGATATACATACATATGCGATACTCTCTACCCCAACATAACTAGCGAGGGTAACCGCTGGATGTTCACTAGTTTATAATGTTAGTGGGATTCATTTCAATTATCTGTTAGTTGTTATGCTTAAGTTAAATTTTCTGCTTATTATGTTTGTCATTTAGCTTTAACTAGCAAGTCAATAAAACCGAGAGTGTTTTTTTACTTATTACAGCAACAATAAGATATTCGCTGTTGCGGGCCGTAGTTTGGAGACCCCTGCACTAAAACGTTTACATATATTCTGTATACAAACAATATTTTTTGCAGGCAATAAAACTGATGAATATTTTTTAAGCATTCTAAGATGCAGTAGAAAATCTCAAATAGCCTAATAGTTTTAGTACATTGTATATTTGTGTGTTGGACAATTTCGTGACAGTATTCATAAATAATTACCTAATATTCCTTTCTATAAAAAAGGTATTTTTAAATGCATTTACTTAAAATAACTGCATTAATTGTTGTTCTATTTTATTGTAGAGGCCAAGTTGTTACAACATGGATATCCAGCCTATTGCACAAGCGTTGGATGGATTGGTTACAGTGATGAAAAAATTAAAAAGGTATTTGATAAAAGGGATTTTTATGAGTCTCTATTTCTGCTGCCATTGTTATTAATTTATCAAACTATAACAGATTAATGACTGAACATGTACTTCACTCTTAGAAATGTACTATAGATACAGATTTATTATTATTTTCGATACACTTGAACTAACTAATCTGAAGCTAAAACTGATTAGTGGAACTTATCATTTTTTTGTTACTGTATCTACGCCATTTTGGCATGAAAAAACAGAGAACAAATTCCTATAAGAGTCTCTCAGAGTAATCCTACCACATTTGTGTCATACTAGACATTCATGCAGCTAACCCACATGAGAACCTACAACTAAAAGAATTTATATATATATATATAACTCTGAGTTATTATACAATGAAATGAAAATTAAAAATATAAATTTGATCACAAGTACAGTTCACTCCAAGGTCGGAGATTTTCAGATTTCTCGAGTTTACGTCAAATCTCAAAGCACGTGGTCTGCGGCAGACCTTAATTATCACACGACGTGATACAGGAAACCACAAGGGCAGAAGGCGGAAACTCCTTCTGTTCTGTCTTTGTCGACTCATTATTGAACTGTCTCCTTTCTTTTACAAAAACATCCCTTTAAAAAATCCGTCAAGAGGGGGTGGGGGTTCAGTTTTCCTCACTACTCATTGGAGTAGACATTTTCTCAACTCATGGTCTATCACCAATCACAATGCAACAACTCATGGGGTAGCCCATATTCCATCTGTAATTGTTTAGACCTGTGCAGGTTGAACCGACAATCGCTAATTTCATGAGTTTTCATTATACAGGACACTGATTATCTACTATCAGATTTGAGTGACTGGTTGTTCTCATTAGTACAAAACACTAATTGCATGTAATATAACTATCTACAACACTGCTTATGTGCTGGCAAATTTGAGTGATATGTTATAATTAATATTTGTTAAGGAATATACATGGGGATGAAATGCCATAACTCTACCTTTCCGTGATAAAAATGCTACAATACTAACGTACATTGTAGAAAATCCTTTTTGTAGGCTTGTTGTGTAGACATTTACTTAGTTTTTTTCTCGGCAGACACAATTCGCTTTAAATTATTTTAAAAACACATTAATTTCTATTACCCCAATGTGTTTACACTACAAATTTTTACATTAAATTGGATTTTAGTATTAAAAAAAATATTTATTTAAAAATATTAAAATAAAAAACAACAACATCTGATAACTGCAATGTTTATTTAAAAAGGACATAGTTGAAAAACTCTTATGAATGCATAAACAATCAGTTTAATTCTGAAAATTTCAATAAAGAGATGTAAAAATTTTCTTTAATTCTCAGAATTCAGTTTACAGTTATCTCAATTCGTTTTCTTTTGCTTAAATTATTTGGCGAAATTGAATTTTTTATTGAGACTGTTGAGTAATGCTTTTTTTACATATACAAATATTAAACAAATGCTCAGCAGACAAGAATTAATAGGCAAAAATATTTTAATGCACTTTTTATAAAGAATTAATAGAATGTTGAAAAACTTTTTTCATTGATGTATAAAAATAAAAGATTAAATAAAAAGCTGAATAAAACTGAAAAAAAAAAGTTATTTCTGAGATTTTAAGCATATTTAATAATCTGGAATGAATCACATACATGCACTTTGCTTAAATCTTTCTTTGCATAACAAAAAATGTATTTTTCAGAGAAAAGAATTTTAATTAATTTATCAATAGTTGCTAAGATTATATATTACATCACCAAGTCTTTATCTGTAATCACTGCGATTAAATAAAGTAATTAATAAAAGAAAATGTTTTATATATACTGTTATTTCATAATAATTTACTTTATTAATTTTGTTGTAGACTGTGTTTTAGAGTTTTTCAATATTTAACTTGTTAAAATTTTTTTTTCTAATTTAAATATTGAAAATATTTCAATGTTTAACTTGCTAAAAATAATCTTTTAATATTTAGTTTGAATTTTTTTTCTAGCTCTGCAAGCAGAAACTACAAGAAGGATTCACAGCGTGAGTTATTTTATTTATGTTTTAAATTAAAACCTTATTATAATTGTAAATAATAACGAAGCATACAATATTTTAATGAATAAATTTTTCTTTACCTTTAAAAGTATTCAGCATAATATAAAAAACGGTTACAGTAGCTAATTAAAATATTATTTATTAGTATTTAATTGAAAAGATGAGACATGAACTTTTAAAAATAGACTTTTTAAAAAATTTCAGAAATTTTAAAACAGACTTTTAAAACCTAGACTAAAAAAAAAAAAGAGAAATAATTAAATGTATTAATATTTCATATGGTTTGCGAAAAAGATTTGTTATATTTTTTAAATAAATTTGTAAAAGAGTTTATTGCATTTCAATGTCACAAATGCATAAATTAGAAAATTTCAATAAATTAGAATTAGTCAATTTTTATTAAAATAATTAAGAATTAGAAAATATATATTAATATAATTAAAAATAAATTTATATTAATATATTGAATATGATTTTAAATAGCTAATAACTTTAAATTAAATTATATAGAATCATTTTATGATCATTTTAATATCATGTTGTTTTGGTATGTGATTATTTATGAATATATGAACATTTTGTCGATATCATGTTGTTTTGGTATGAGAGTATTTATGGATATATGAACATTTTGTTGTTATCTTGTTGTTTTGGTATGTGATTATTTATGGATATATGAACGTTTTTTAAATACGTTCTCTTTCATACATAATGGCAATAAAAACCATCTGCTAAAATCATTTTGTTATTATTTTATTTAGATTTTTATTTAATCCACAGAATTATCAAATTAATATAAGAAATAATCACAAAAAAAATTAAATAATTTTGCTTATTGCAAAAAAAAGCAACAGTATTTTAATTGGATTCACATCATGACAATTAAAAGGTGAAAAAAAAACAAACCGAGTTGAAGTTTGAAATATTAATAAATAAATAATATTGATTATTATTGCATATGTTATTTAAAATAAAAAATTAGTTAAAGGCAAACATTACTATAAACAATTTCGATAATTTAGTGGTTTTTAAGTATTGTACCCTTCTTAAGAAATGGTTTTGAGTCCGATTCATTTATTATTTACCATTTTTGAGTTAATAATCACCGACGTTAAGTATTTTCAAATGTATTTTTTGTGATTGTTAACTGCATTAATTATTTTTTTCTTCGGAAGTTTATAATGGCATAATTATAACTGCATTAATTATTTTTTCTTTGGAATTTTATAACATAAATTTTTTTCATGTGTCGAATCGTACTGCTTTATATTTTAATTTAATATTTTTTGCATTTAATAAGATTATTTCTAATTATTTAACACTTTTTTTACTTTATTAAAAGAAATGTTTTACAGGTTTAAAGCTAAAGTCGGGCAAAATTTAGAAGATGACAAAAGACGATTATCGATTATCAGGAAAGAAATTGGCGAAGAAAATTTGTTTGTAAGTTTCCCTTGCGTATGATTATTATATTGTAACAACAGTAATGGTGATAAAATGTAGTAAGATGTACAGCTAGTGTGCAGAAGGTCTTAGGTACAATAGATTGATCGATCGATCAGAGGGAGATAAGTTAAGATTTGAACATTTTTTATTTAAATATATAAATATTTTACAGGGTATGTGTTAAACATATTTTTTATTTTTTATAAGCTTTATGTTTTAAACATTCTTAATACTTGAAGCTAGTTTTAAATTTCAATCTTTTATTATGTCTAATAATTTTCCATCAGTTATTTGAAATATTTTTTATTATGTGAACACAATCAATGGCACTTTTGAAAATTTTCAGAAGCAAATAAAGGTCAAACAGGACGAGGAAATAATAGATTTCGAGGAAAAATAAGTAATGGCCTTTTGTCGATTTATTAACTGAGTGATTATCAGTAAGAATTCAAACTCATCGAAGGGAGGTTTCTTTTATACAACACGAAAATGCGTGGCTGTTACCAGTAAAAGATCACTCGGAAAGCTGTCATAACTATTTAAGTGTAATTTTAGTACACAAGTGGAATACGATTTATTATAGATTCAAAGAAAAATATAATGAATTTATTCGTTTTACAAAAAGGCCTGATGGCCGATGTTTCCGGTTTAAGTTCTCGGCGGGGCCATAGATGTTCGTAGTGGTTCGGAATTTACTTTAAATCTACTTTAATAGAATCGTAGAGAGCATAGGGCTAACAACCCTACCCCGTAAAAAGAAAGCATCCCCTGTCTCGAAATCTGTCAGTAGGCAGCGACCTTGGATAACTATGGGGCTGTTGCGCCACTGATGTTGATGATGATGATTCGTTATACAAAACTGTAAAACACGGCACACCATGAATGAAATTAGAATCTTCATTCGTTTGCGTTCTAGTTCAGAGTGCACTATGACTAGACAATTAATGCAGACATGATGGTACAACGATAAGAAATTTGTGGACTGTTATAATGTATAATTAAAAAATATATTACCCGCTGCACTATCAATATCTAATGAAACTCTGGCAATAAATCACCAAAAAAGTTGTTCCGAAATCGATGGAAACTGAGAAACAAGACATGTTTATCTTATTTGGTGATTTGTTAAAATACAATCAGATATTGAATTGATTTATGATATGAGTAAAACACCAACTTGAATTCAGAAACTTTATTCATTTGTTTCGCTGCATATTTATTGCATTGATTGCTTTTTGTTGGTTTTCACCGAATTCGCTAACAAAATTAATAGCTTCAGGGAAGCAGTTGTTCTCAGTTTCATAGGGAAAAATCCGTCGAAAGAGAGAAAAATTTATTTCCTTTTTTCTGCACCCTTGTAATGACATCCGGATATGTTTATCTTTAGTGAATAAGTTATTGAGTGCAAATCGAATTCTTTGTTCTTGTTAGAAAAAAAAGAGTTTTGTTTCTGATGTTGAAATAGGAAACAAGAATATTTGGACATTTATGAAGACAGTTTAATTGCTTTTCTAAACAAAGTCGATTACAAATAAATGAGACTTCAAAAACTAAGGAATTCGTTTTATGAATATTTAATGAATGATATTTAAGCATTGAGAAAAAAAAAAACTTATTTGATGATACAATCACACCAAAATATTATGAATAAAAAGTAATTTGTTTAAATGTCATTTAAATATATATGTATAAATAAATTATAATAAGAAAAACTCTTTCTGATCAAACATAATATATTATTAAACAAGAGAAATTTAATACGTTTTATTCGTCATGTTTTTATAAAAACTATCAAATATTTAAATTAATGTTTCCATCACGATTTTGGATATTTTATTGTCAGAATATTTCTTTAAATATGATAATAGGGGTAGAAATCACGAGATGTGTATATTGTGCACAATATACACTTGGGGAATATTTGTTAATGGTGACGAGAAATAACACAACGCTATTAAAAATATTTGTTTAAAATAAGTAGAATCATCTTATTTAACATACAAATTTGCCTGTAAATAACTAAAATAGAAGAATTAGAAATATATTAGAATATGCAAAGAAATGTTTTAGTGTTATTTAAAGTCATATGTTTATAAGTTTCATGTCATTTAAAATTTTGGAGTCATTTAAAGTGAATTGTAATAGTAATCTTGCATTTGCAATTAACTAAATTTGTAATTTAATTATAATAATTATATTATTATTACTATTGATGATAATTATTAGTAATAATAATACTAATAATAATAACAATAATAATAATAATTAATTATTATTAGTACATATTATTACTATTATTAATTTGTGTCATATGACTATTATTAATATCTCATATGATTGTAAGAGAGTCAATCAGACCCACATCATTCCCATGCTGTATAGGGGCAACTCAGCTCTAAGCACTGTAATGTGGTGTGGTGTAATAGTAGTAGACCATTAATAGATATATGATAATGTGGAAAATGTAAGAAATTTGAGGGCCGTTGTTATAATGTATAATTAAATAATATATCACCCACAGCACTGTCAACATTTAATGAAACTCTGAAAATAAATCACAAAAAAATTGTTCAGAAATCCATCGAAACTGAGAAAGCAAAATATGTTTATATTATTTGATGAGTTGTTAAAATATACGCAGATATTAAATTGATTTATGATATAAGTAAAACAGGCAACTTGAATTCAAAAACTTTATTCATTCGTTTCGTTGCATTTTTATTGTATTGTTTGCATTTTGTTCATAAAGAATAACGAATGTTTGTTTTCACTGAATTCGCTAACAAAATTAATAGCTTCAGGGAAGCAGTTGTTCTCAGTTTCTGGGGAAATTCATAGGGAAAAATCCCTCGAAAGAGGGAAAAATTTATTTCCTTTTTTCTGGACTCTTGTAATGACATCCGGATATGTTTATCTCTAGTGAATAAGTTATTGAGTGCAAATCGCATTCTTTGTTCTTCTTACGAAAAAAAAAAAAAAAAAAAAAAAAAAAAAAAAAAAAAAAAAAAATTTTGTTTCTGATGTTGAAATAGGAAACAAGAATGTTTGAACGTTTACGAAGACAGTTTAATTGCTTTTCTAAACAAAGTGGATTACAAAAAAAATGCGACTTCAAAAACTAAAGAATTCTTTTATGAATATTTAATGAATCACATTTAAAACTGGGATAAAAACAATTATTTGATGATACAATCGCAAAAAAATATTATGAATAAAAAAGTAATTTGTTTAAATGTCGCTTAAATATATATGTATAAATAAATTATAATAAAAAGACAAACTCTATCTGATCAAACAGAATATATTATTAATCAAGAGAAAGTTAATACGTTTTATTCGTCATTTTTTTTTACTAAAAATTATCAAATATTTATAGGAATGTTTCCATTTAAGGATTTAGGATATTTCTTTTGTGTCAGAATCTTTTTGTAAAGATGATAATAAGGATAGAAATTGCAAGATTTCTATGTAGTGGACAATATACACTTGGGGGAAAATTTGGTAATGGTGACGAGAGATAACACAAGATTATTAAAAATATTTGTTTTAAATCTTAAGTAGAATCATCGTATTTGACATACAAATTCGCCTGTAAGTAGCTAAAATACAAGAATTAGATATCTATTAAGTAGTGTATTATTAGCGTAAATACATTATACTATTAGTGTAAATAAATGTTCATAGTGAATACTTCGAATAGAGTGTTAGTATAAATTTGAGTAATTTCAATAAATAAATTTAAATAGAATTATTCAAGGAATTTTCCTATTCACGTAGTATTCGTATCAGTACTTATGGATTAAATGTTACTTTTGTATGATTTCCTAGATGGTGGATGCCAATCAGAAATGGGACGTACAAGAAGCTATTTCTTGGATGAAGGAGCTCACCAACTTCAATCTCTTATGGATAGAAGAGCCGACCAGTCCTGATGACATTTTGGGCCATGCTGCCATTTCTAAGGTACACTTGCATTTGATCTCATGATACGATAACACATATTTAAAAAGATATTAGTTCATGATAATTACATATAAATGCCTAACGGACACAAAAATTTAATAAAAAAATTCAATTTAATTAAAAGATTATAAAATTTCCCTATTAAATCTGTAGTTTAAAATAATATAGCAAAAGTTGGGAAATAAATAATTTAATTTTCTCTTTAAAAATGCTGTTGTTGTTTTTTATCCCACTTGGTCGACAGAAATATCTGTACCAAATTCATGAACTAGTGTGTAAAACCGACGAGCCACGATAAAGGGTAAAAAATGCAGCATTTCTTTTTGTTCTTGAACTTGCAGCACTAAGACATGGGGTACCCAAAGGGAGAAGTCTGCCTTTACCCACCCAGTTATACTCCAGGGCACTGGGTACCCATTTTATTCGCCTTTTACGGCATATATGGGTTGTTGATTCTGTCACTAGCTTGAAAGAATATAAACAATTATTGGCTTAGCAGAAATGTACCAAAATTAAATTAACTAAACCATTGACAATAATTAATTGGCCATTGGAAAAATACAAACATGCTTCCTCCTGCATACTGGCAAGAGTGCCCTCTATAGTGTTCAAGAGCAATGGTCCGTGGGCCTCGAGACTCTCACTCATGAAGAAGTACAGTACAACCCATGCTCCAGATGATAAATGTTTTATTTATAGTATCTCATCCTGAGAGGAAATATATTTAGCGAATTCCACGCAGTAGTTGGTCTACAGACTCTCACAAGTAGAGGAAGTATATTTCTCGCATCCTGCACGTACATGAGTATGTGGTTTTGGTATAGAAGAGAAACCCTTCCACGAATCTGTAATTACATAGTACGTCTTTAAATGTGCTGCATATTGTATGTATCTAATTGTATGTTGTTGTGTTTGTAGTTGTGTAAATAAAGTTGTGAGTTCTTCAACCTACGCCTCAAATATCTCAAACCAACCACATCCAGTTACAATCTGGTTGCCCAACCTACACTCTACAACAGTAATTTTTTTTACTTCTCATATTCATGAAGGGTGACCTTTCATATAACAATAAAAAAATTCAGTTAATGAAGTAAATGTGCATGTTTTTTTGCAAGAAAGTCTTTAATATCAAAATGTTGTAAAATATATTCTAAGAAGTGAATTTTCGATGATTTAGTTTAAAATAAATAAAAAATGAAATGACTTTTGAATTTTTATGAAGACGTTCTAAATTAAAAAAAAAGTATTACGTAAAAAATTAATTAATAATAAAAAAAATTAAGAAAAAAATAATTTATTAAAAATGTTTAAAATAAAATAAAATTAAGAAAAAAAAAATTACTAAAAATAAAAAATTAAGAAAAATTAATTAAAAATAAAACAGTTAAGGAAAAAAAATTAAAAATTAATTAATTAATAATTAAATTAATTTAAAATTAATTATTTAAAACTTTTATTATGTGCTAACATAGTTAAAACTATTCTGTAGGATATCGTCATAACTCGCTTTATCGAAAAAGTATAAACTATTAGCATGAACAAGATATGAATACTTAAGTTAACATCCAATTGCAAGAACTGGGGGAAACTGTTTAATTTAGTAGATTTTAGGTTGAAGTTAATTATTAATGAGTACGTATGGAAACGCATTTTTTTTTAAATAATTGCCTGGGATGTCCCTAAAACGTTTAAACAAATCAAAATTAATGACATTTCATACCACTCCAATTCTAACAATTTAATTTATGGAATAAGTAAGCTGTAATAAGTCAGATCCTTTCCATCAGACGCTCATAATTACTCTGCACCACAATCATTAATGAAACCGCAGGCAAATTTATATGTCCAGATAGATCAGATAGCGAATGATAAATGCAGGTTGTTGCTGAGTGAGCAGTAAACATTAAACGTGGTGCAATTTCATGTCCATTTGTCAGATTTAATGATTTATAAGACTGATGATGCCGGTAAACCACCGAGTCATAGTCAATTTTATGGAACGAAGGCTAAGCCATCAGAATTTCGATGAGAATATCTTTCATAAGGTCGCATTTATCTAGACACCATACCGTCAGCTTTTCAAAAGACTGAAATGCCCAGTTGGTGAGAAAATTAGCATTATCAGAGTTTCCGCCTTTCTGTTCTTGAATGCAGGACATTTTGGCAGGTCATTTTTCTAACCCGTCAAGAAAGACCGTTAGATCCTACTCTTCTAAAGGATATACCTTTGTAGGAAGAATCGTTAAGGCTCTTTATTTTATCCTACGTCTACCATACTGTATACTTAACTGGTAATAAATCATAGTTTGGATTGGGATGTTAATATTAGGTTTGGACGATATTGAAATTTCTAAAGTTAATATATCCTTCATCTAATATCGTGATATTACGGTAGATCAATTTTATACAGATTTAAAAGAGTTTTTTAATAACAAACAATGAAAGGGCTGTCTTTGAGCTCTCCTGATCAACAATTTTTTAAAAATAGTTTTTAACGGTTATTTTCTAGTATGGATTATATTCATTTTATCTTAATTAGCCTTTTATTTTATTGTCTTCAAGAGAAAAGTATTACAAGACCATTTTGTATACTTATTTGTTAAAGAATTGGTAATAAGTCATAGTTTTGATTGGAATGTTAATACTAGGACTCGATGATGTTGAAATTTCTACCGTTCATCTAATATCGCGTTATTACGATGTATCAATTTTATCTAGATTTAAAATTGTTTTTTAATAGTAAAAAATGAAGTGGCTGTCTCTAAACTCTCCTGAGCAACAATGTTTTTTAAAAATTGGTTTTAATGGGTTTTTTTCTAGTATCAATTATATTCAGTTTAGCTTATTTAGCCTTTCATTTTATTGTCTTCAAGAGGAAAGCACTGTAAAATCATTTTATATACTTAGCTATTAAAGAATTGGTGATAAATCATAGTTTGGATTGGGATGTTAATACTAGGATTGGACGATGTTGAAATTTCTGCAGTTAATATATAGTTCATTGAATATCGCGATATTACGATAGATCGATTTTATACAGATTTAAAATTGTTTCTTAATGGTAAACCATGAAATGGCAGTCTTTGAGCTCTCCAATCAACAAATTTTTAAAGATAGTTTTTAGTGGTTATTTTCTAGTATCAATTATGTTCATTTTATCTTAATTAGCCTTTCATTTTATTGTCTTCAAGGGGAAATTATTTCATTAAAAAAATCTCCTTTTTCATATTTAATTATGTAAAAATATCTAATTTAGAATTCATTTGGGTGCCTGATGACCGAGTGACTAGCACTTTGGCGACACACGTTTCGCGTCAGTGTCCCAGCAGTGCCGTGGATATTTATAGGGTTCGGAATCCACTTTAAACCGTAGGTCCCAATCTAACATGACTACTATTACTACACCACACCAAACCCCATTACTGTGCCTAGAGCTGACTTGCCCCTATACAGTTTAGGAATAATGTGTGTGGGAAGTCTGACTGTGCTCTGTGACGCTCTGCAGTCATATGAGAACAGGAGCTACGCCTTAAAGTGGATTCCGAACCACTACAAACATCCATGGTGCCACCGGGACTGGAACCCAAAACCTGTGGTACAGAGCGCCAGAGCTGTGTAATATGACTACTACACCAAACCACATCACTGTGCTTAGAGCTGAATTTCCCCTATACAGTTTAGGAATAATGTGTGTGGGAAGTCTGACTGTGCTCTGTGATGCTCTGCAGTCATATGAGAACAGGAGCTACGCCTTAAAGTGGATTCCGAACCACTACAAACGTCCACGGTGCCACCGGGACTGGAACCCGGAACCTGTGGCATAGAGCACCAGAGCTGTGTAATATGACTACTACACCAAACCACATCACTGTGCCTAGAGCTGAATTTCCCCTTTACAGTTTGGGAATGATGTGGGTGAGAAGAAGTCTGATTGGGCTCTGTGGCGCTCTACGGTCATATGAGACCGGGACCTACAGCTTAATGTGGATTTCGAACCTCTACAAACATTCATGGCACCACCTCAATTTGAACCCGATACCTGTGCGACCGAGCTCCAGAGCACTAGCCACTCGGCCATCAGGCCCTATGTCTGTATAATAAAACTGTAGAACTTTGGGCATAGGCTGACAATCCTACTTCGTAAAAGGAAAAACTTTTCCTGTCCTGAAATCTGTCTGTGAGCAGGCAGTCTTGACTCATGGGGCTGTTGCACCAATGAAGAAGAGGAATTCATTTAGTATTAAATAAAAGTACATTCATTTAGTTTATCCCTGACAACTTCAAAGTGGAATACAACCTTTTTCATGCACAAGAAATAATCAATACATATATCAATCAATATATTAAATTTGACTACATGAAGGAAAAATATCTGGGGGGGAGGGAGATAATTAGTGAGCTTATTAGAAACCAAAGAGGGACGTGCATTATCGTCATATGTGTCTAAAGCCTCCAGTCTTATACTTGTTGTTCTTCTAATGCAGCTGGCAATACAGAGACAGTTAATCTTTATGCTATATGCAAGGGCTGCACCACTTTTACTCATTTAGAACTACCCAGGGGGCACCTGTAACTTGAAGATATGCTACGGACGCTAGTTACAGTACCACCACAACGTTCTATATTCCTATTAGACCGGGGCCTATGGTTTAAAGTGGATTCCGAACCGCTACACAAACATTCATGGCACCGCCGGGATCGAAGCCGAAACCTGCAGTATCGAGTGCCAGAGCGCTAGCCACTCGGCCATCAGACCCTCCTGTCTTTAAACCGTAGGTCCCAGTCTAATATGATCGTAGAGCGTTGTAGGGGTGTTGTTATTCCGCGTCCGTAGCTTATATTCAAGCTACACGCACCTCCTGGGTAGTGCTTAAGTGAGTAACATCCGTGCAGAGCTAGCCTTAAGACATCCAAGACAATTATCTAAGTGTTTGCAAGATGCATTAGAACAACAACAACAACAACAAAAAATCATTGGCACAACAGCCAGGGTGGTCCAAGGTTGTTTGTTTTGTCCTTTTTATGGGCTAGGATTGTCAGCCTTACTCTCTACAGTCATATTAGACTGGGACCTACGGTTTTAAAGTAGATTCCGAACCACTATTAGCATACATGGCACCGAAAGCCAGAGCTCTAGTTACTCTGCCATCAGGCCCCATTAATTACATGAAACCTAAATATTACAAAATTTAAAAGCATATAAATATTAAACATTTGAATAAAACAATTCCAAGCTCATATAAAATAAAAAAAGGGAAACTTTAAATAACATTTGCAATTTTAATTTTTCTCCAAGATTTATGTGAGTTTCTTATGTGAGAAATTCTTAATAATAATAATTGAAATAATTTACCAAACAATATCTCTAATTGGAGTTTTTATAATTAGAAAAAGATGAAAGTAAATTAAAATCAAGAAGGTAATAAATATGCAGAAATGCTGACCAACAAATATCTGAAATCGCCATATGCAGCTAATGATATCTCCGAAGCGGATATACTAATTTGAAACATCGATTATTTTTATGTTGGAAAACGGTATTTCGATGTCAGACATCGATATTGAATATTCCTTCGCAATCAATTATGAAGTGGTTATATCTGTTTTGAAAATCGGTATTTCGATGATGGACATAAATCGGTAACATTGATTTTGCAGAACATCGATAACTTAAATCGGAATAATAATGAAAGAGGATATCGAAAGAATAATGAAAATGGATATACGATTTTAGACTTAATCGATATTTCGTTGTATATTGATTTATTGTCCAGGCAGGATATATTTGATGTATAGTTAATATCATTAGTATATTGTTAATAGATAATTATAGTTAATTATATTGATTATAGTTATAGTTAATTAGTTTGACGTATAATTATAGTTAATATTTAAGGATATATTTGACATATTGTTAGTATCTATTAATTATACGTCAAATGTAAAGAGTGCGAAGAAAGATTCATAATTGCAAATTATGTGTTTGAAATATCCTTCGGTAAAGCTCTGTTTATGATAATTAATCTAAAATGCAAATAGTTAGAAAATAGGATTCATTTTATTGCATGAAAAATTATATTTATCTTTGTAATGTACTGATAAAATTATCGGTAATTAAGGAACGACAAACTTGATAATTAATTGGTCTGTTTTAAAGTTTAAACAAACCTTTATTTTAATAAGTATGCATAGATTAAGAGGAATGTCATATATTACAGAGTTAAATGATGTTACCATGTCTTTTCTATCATAAATAAAAAGAGTAAATAGCTTAATTAGTCTGATTATTGCAATTATAAATAATTGAATTAATGTAAATTTAATCATTAAACGACTGTAACTTTGTTATGAAACAACTAAAATTGAAGACAAAGGATTCCGGTGAACTTTCAGAAATCTGGTAAAGTAAATGTCTTGTCTAAAGGCATTTTTATTAAGATTTATTACTTCTGTAAAGAAGCAACATTAAAATTGAAATCCATAACTAATAGTAATATAATTGTAGGATAATAGTATATTCACCCTTTTGTCTGACTCGAAAAGGAATTAATTCATGCCAATAATTTACTAAAAACTGCATTACTTGCAAAAGGAGGTACACAAATAAATTCTTTAATGTCTTCTTTGAATTCTCTTGAAATTTTCAATCTTTCTTTAGGTCTTCAAGATTTTCTTGACCAGTTTTATTTCATACGATGAAAGTTTATCAACTAGAGATGTTTAACCAATGCTTATTAACTATGAGCAAGCGTATCAACCAAAGTGTTTAATCAAAGCTTATCAACCAAAGGGGACCTAAAGGTGTTGGAGAATGTATTTTTGTTTTTATCTGGTCATTTAGATTATATATAAACAATATCTAATTATCTATTAACTTAATTTATTTTTAGCCAATATCTCTTGAAGCATATAAAGAATCAATGTAGTGCTCGACATTATAAAAACCTATTTATCTTAGAGACTTTTTGCTGGAAATTAACTATCATATTTAACTGACTGGCCACATTCTCTCCCTTAACTGTTTATACATGGCAATTAAACTTTTGATTCTCCAATCTATGCTTGTGAAATTAGGCATCTTATGTCTAATGAACGTGTAATCAGGCAGTTTATCTTGAAACATATAACGAATCCATATAGGGTTCGCCATTATACAAACCTATTTATCTTAGAGTCTTTTTGTTGGAAAATATCTATCATATTTAAACCACTGACTGGTCACATTCCCTAAACAGTTAAATAGAATATAAACAGTTATGTTCCATTTAACTGTTTATACTTGGAAGTTAAACTTTTGATCTTCCAATCCATACTTGTGATATTAGGCATCCTATGTCTACTGAACTTGCGAAGAAGTGTGCCCCAAATTTTAAAATACTATCGAAACTGATGCATTTAAAATGTTATCAAAAATACAAAAATCTAAAAAGGGACCTAATGACTGATATTTGTCAAAACTCGATTGATTAGTATATTGATCGCATTGTTGTTAGAAATTAAAATTATTGCCTTTGTAAAGTGTTTGATATATATAGTTTCGTTTGATATATAGAAAAAACTTAGTCTTTGTAAAGTGTTTGATATATAGTATGTCTTTTATTTAGGCTTTGAAACCATACGGAATTGGAGTCGCAACTGGAGAACAGTGCCAGAATCGAGTGATATTCAAGCAATTGCTGCAAGCGGGTGCCTTGCAGTTTTGCCAGATAGATTCCTGCAGATTGGGAGGAGTCAATGAAATTCTTTCTGTCTACTTAATGGCTGCGAAACTTGGTGGTTAGTAAAGAGGCAAAATTTGTGTCAATAATTATTGTTTCATTGTTAAGGAAACCCAATGGAGTGAAATAATTATAGCGGCTTAAGTTCGGCCATTTTGATATAAGATGTTTATTTCAAAACTTAGGGGCAAACCGAATAAAAAAACGCTCTGGTATGAGCACTGTAAATCAGTAGACCAGAAGTTCTTTCCATTGGATGAAAGAATAGGTTGAGAACTCCAGAACTCCTCGTATACATATTGGAACACACACACACACTCAAATATCGATGTTGTCATTGTAAAATTCCTGGATTTTGAAGAGGTCTGTTACTCTACACCCACAGTAGGGAAATACAATTCGGTACATTCTTCTCAGAGGATATCATTTGAAGGGCTTAATCGAAATAACTGAAGAACTTAACCGAAGAACTTTTATAGAACTCATTGATACATATATATTGAAATAATAGGTTTGATTTCAGTTGTTGGGTTTCAAATCAAGTTCCAATCAATAAAAAATGAGGTGCATTTTCCAATAGGACGTACTAGGCACATAATTTTATCCGCAATAAAACATGTAAAAATAACTATATGTATTGGAGAGTTTGACTTTAGAAAAAACACTAAAAGCAATTTTATATGATAATAATCCATAATATAAATAATACGTGAAATAATATATATGCTTCCTTTGATAAATAATGTCATACTCTAGGCATCTCAATTTGTACACGTGATTTAAAATTATCTTCTAATTAATTATAAAAATAAAACCACAATATGTATTGGAGAGTTTGGCTTTAGAAAAATCACAAAAAGCAATTTTGTATGATAATAATCCATACTATAAATAATTCTTGAAATAATATATTTGCTTCAGTGATAAATAATTTCATACTATAGGCATTTCAATTTGGACATGTGATTTAAATTTCTCTTCTAATTAATTAAAAAAGAACTAATATGTATTGGAGAGTTTGGATTTAGAAAAACCACTAAAAGCAATTTTGTATGATAATAATGCATAATATAAATAATGCTTGAAATAATATATTTTTTTCAGTGAAAAATAATTTCATACTCTAGACATTTCAATTTGTCCATGTGATTTAAAATGCTCTTCTAATTAATATAAAAAATAAAACCACAATGGAGTAGAGGGTAAATTATTCTTAGATCATCCAGTATTTTATCCCTTATATGATAAATACTTTGCGATAAATAAAAGCCTTGAAATATGAAGCCTCTTTATGTCAAGGCAAAGTATTGTCATAAGCAGAATGGGTTCTCGAATGCACAAAAAACCTACAAAAAATGATCAACAAAAACGAAAAAAAAGGCCCTTGTTCAACGAATAGATTACCAAATATCTTTATAACGAGGCATAATATTCATATATTCATAATAGGATTCAGAAAAATGTAAAGATAGAAATCTCGTCTAGAAGTTCTTGTCAAGATATAATATAGCTTATAAAAATGGATAAATGGTAAAAAAAAAAAAAAAAAGTGGATAGAAAATATTCCCTAGAAGAATTTTTTTTCCCTACATATTCTTCTTTGAATGTTCTTTTAGGGATTTTTTTGTATGCTGCCCTTTCTAGTTTATTATGCAGCCCATTTTTATGTCCTCTATACTTCACATGTGTTTTTGATTTTTATAATATGCACAATATAGTATTATTTAGTCTTTTATCTTAGAAAGTCTATAGTTGAAAAATGTTTCTTTTTTTTAGCGGTGTTGTTGTAAATATTCATCTATTTCTTTTATCAGTGAATTACTTGAATATTAAAAAAATGTAATCTAATATAATTATTCTGTTTTATCTTTTTCTATTTTTATCTTTAAACACCTTAATTTTTTTCTATTTTTTAATCTTCGTTTGTTAATAGAATATTAATTTATTAAACAGATTCTATTACTTTTTATTGCCACGTATATATAATATCATTAGGTTTTGTATGTATTATGGAATAAATTGAAGAGGAAAAAGTTTATATTTAAACGCATAGATTATAGGTAAGTTTCAGAATGAAAAATGCACAAACAGAACCTATGTTTATGTTTAATCAATATTTATTTCGTTTAATTATTTATTTATTAATTATTAATTTTATTTAACTAATCATTATTTATTTTATTTGTTTATTCAACTTTTTAACTATATTAAATATTTTAACCTGTCTTTATATATTTAAGAGATACTAAAATATAGTTCATGATTATCAAAAAAATGAACAAAATATTTGCGGGATAAATATATAACAAAGTGAATTTAATATATAGTATACAACAATTAATTTTTCTAATTTTTGTGAGTATACTTTTAAAAATGAGTAAAAAAACTGCAGTAAATTTAAATATTATATAATATGAATAATACATTTTGATTTAAAAGTGTTTTCGAAATATCCTAAATTGTAGCTTTTAAATACATAAATTACGAAACTTTCAAATATTATTATACAAGTTATTGTTACGTATTACATAATGTGTTTTGTAGATTTACATTTACTTTCATTCATTTTTAACGCCGTTTTTATCTGTTTTAATACAGCGTTACAGTTATATTCATTCATTTTTAATAAAATTTTTATTCATTTTAATACTGAAAAAGTTCCAGTTATATACATTAATTTTTAATACTGTTTTCATTCATTTTAATACCGCTTTACATTACTATTCATTCATTTTATCAATAATGGTTTTCAAAATTAAGCATTAGCTTCACAATAATGGTTTTCAAAATTAAGCATTAGCCTCACATTAATGTTTTTCAAAATTAGTCTCACAATAATGTTTTTCAAAATAAGCCTCACAATAATGTTTTTCAAAACTAAACATTAACCTCACAATAATGGCTTTCAAAATTAAGCATTAGCCTCACAATAATGGTTTCCACAATTAAGCATTAGCCTCACAGTAATGGTTTGAAAAATTAAACATTAGCCTCACAATAATGTTTTCAAAAGGTTTCTTAATGCTAATTTTACAACAATTCCATTGAATCACATTCTATTTCTATGTTATAAATACGTCTAGCTTAACTCACTCCAGAATAATTAATGAAACAATTTGACAATGCATATACACTTTGTACTTGAATAACTTATTTTTAACATTTTTTAACTCTTCAAGCTAGAATATCTTGTTAAAAATTATCAGATAAAAAAATGTATTCTGAGGAATAGAAATTTAGCATTAGCCTCACAATAATGTTTTCAAAATTAATTTTTAACCTCACAATAATGGTTTTCAAAACTAAATATTAAGCTCACAATAATGATTTTCAAAATTAAGCATTAGCCTCCCAATAATGGTATCCAAAATTAAGCATTAGCCTCACAATAATGGTTTTCAAAAGGTTTTTTAATGCTAATTTTACAACAATTCCATTGAATAACATTTATTTCTATGTTATAAATAAGTCCAGCTTAACTCATTCCAGAATAATTAATTCATTTTGACAATGCATATAAACTTTGTACTTGAATAATTTATTTTTAACATTTTTTAACTCTTCAAGTTAGAATGTCTAGTTAGAAATTATCAGATAAAAAAAAAATGCATTCTGAGGAATAGAAATTTAGCATTAGCCTTACAATAATGTTTTTTCAAAATTAAGCATTAGCTTCACAATAGTGGTATTCAAAAGGTTTTTTAATGCTAATTTTACAACAATTCTGTTGAATCACATTCTATTTCAATACAATTTTCCTTTAAAATTCAAATTTCTATGTTATAAATACGTCCAGCTTAACTCACTCCAGAATAATTAATTAATTTTGACAATGCATATGTATCCTAAGCAATAGATATTAAACATTAGCCTCATAATGATGGCTTTCAAAATTAAGCATTAGAATCACAACAATGGTTTCAGAATTAAGTATTAGCCTCACAATAATGTTTTTCAAAATTAAGCATTAGCCTCGCAATAACGGTTTTTTAAAAGGTTTCTTAATGCTAATTTTACAACAATTCCGTTGAATCACATTCTATTTCCTGCCTTTAAAATACAAATTTCTATGTTATAATTACGTCCAACCTAACTCACTCCAGAATAATTAATTCATTTTGGCAATGCATATAAACTCTATACTTGAATAAGAAAATATAATGAGCGGCACGTTAGAAATGATCATATAAAAATATGCATCTTAAGTAAGAGATATTAAACATTAGCTTCACAATAATGGTTTTCAAAATCAAGTATTAGCTTCAGAATAATGGATTTCAAAATTAAGTATTAGCCTCACAATAATGTTTTTCAAAATTAAGCATTGGGATCAAAACTAACCATTAGCCTTACAATAACGTTTTAAAAATTAAACATTAGGCTCACAATAATAGTTTTCAAAAGGTTTCTTAATGTTAATTTCATTGAATCATACATTATTTTTTATTTCGAACTGTTAAAATACAAATTTCTGTGTTATAAATACGCCTAGTTTAACTCACGCCAGAATAATTAATTCACTTTGACAATGCACATAAACTCTATACTCGAATAAGAAAATATAATGAGAGGCACGGTACGAAGACCATAGAAAATTCCTTTATTTTAGCCTGTCTTTATATCGGAAAATAATTAGAAGAGACTAAAAGGCTCTTTTCAGAAAAGTTTTTTTTTGTTCTCACCTGTTGCTTCACTTAAGACAAAGCGTTCATTTTACTGAAAAAAAAATAAAGAAGATTAAATAAAATGAAAATTCTTCTCCTTATGAACCGTAGCGTGTTGGTGATTTAGGGATTAGATAAGATTATTATCAGTTTGGAACAGTGTTTGCAAAATAATTCAATTTTATTTCGACCTCGCATTGAAAAGTCTAAGTATTTGGGAAGTAAATACCTCCAAGTAAAATGAATTAAAAATAACTCAATTTGCAAAAATTGGATTTTCCGAGGATATTTGATTTATAATTTTGTTTAAAGGGGAATTAAATTACTTTAATGAACGTGAGTTTTAGAATTTAAGTGAAAGTGAAAAATGGAGAAGATTTTTAGCAGTGATGTTTGTTTTATTTTTATAGACAGTATTAAGGATGCTTTTTTCTGGAATGTTAAGATTGGATAAGTTTGATAGTTTCTTTCGTATAATTTTTGTGTAAAAATTTGAATGTAAAAAGTAAATATTTTGTTTAAATGAATCTTTTATTAGAAATCTTTAAATACATTTTTAGAAATTCAAATAATAATTGAAATAAAATAAAATTTGATATGTAAGTTATAATTGATTTTTGAATTTGTTTCATATCTAATATTAAAAATTATTTTATTGAAAAGAAATTGTTTAAAATTAAACATTGACGGCATTTTATAGCGTCAAACATTGAAATAGGTGATTTAAAACTAATTTTAGATGACATAAATACACGCATCTCCAAAATTATTTTTACATGATAAATTTATTGATTTCTCAGAAACTGGGAATTATATTTTTATGAATTTGTCTGGAATGATACATAACACTGTTACACATAAATACAAAGGAAAAAAAATTAAACCCACTGTATATGATATATAATTGTAGCAAACAATAAAAATGATAACATAATGCGAGTCCAGAAAAACAGGAATAACTTAATAATAACGAAAAAATGAAACCTTACGAATTTATTATGGAATGTGATCTTCCTTGACTTGTACACACTTGTACAATTGTTCTTTCAAGGTAGTACCATAAGTTTTCTATCGGGTTGAGATCTGGTGACTTTGCTGGCCACAGTATTTGCCGAATGTCTTCACTTTCAAGGAATTTATCAACGAGATTTGCTCGATGTGAACGAACATTATTATCCAGATCCATATGCGCCTCTCTCGTACTAACTTACATTAATATTCAATTAATTTATTGATGAATAGAATAATTATTATAATGTTTAAAAATAAATATACAAGTATTAAAAATTTATTAAAATAAGAAAAATTAAATAAATTTGCTTCCCACTTCAATTGAAAAATAAAAATAAATAAATGTTAAAAAAATAATGTGTGTCTTCACATTTCGGAGTCTAAATAATAAAAATTAATAATTGAATCTGTGTTATCATGTATTATAATTATCTGCTCCTTGAAAAAAAGAACTTTTGTTGCAACCTGTTGTTATACATCTTTGTATTCTTGTAAATAAATGCATGCAAATCACAAGAATAATGCATTTTTTTTCAGTACCTGTTTGTCCCCATGCTGGCGGAGTAGGACTGTGCGAGCTAGTGCAACATTTATCTGCGTGGGACTACATATCTGTCAGCGGATCGTTGGAGAAAAGGTAATAACAATAAAGAAGTCTGTATAAAATTTATTAAAAACGACATTAAATAATAGTATCGATGTAAATGACTACTTAATTGACATCACAATTTTTTCATAAATATTTATTGTTTCTTATTCCACTTGGTCAACAGCAACATCTAGACCAGGAGTGGCCAACCCAAATGATCTTACGGGCCATTTTGGAAATGCATCACAACTCCGCGAGCCGCCTATAAAATTATATATCCCCATATTAGATTTAGACCACATATAGGCATTTTTACACTGAAGTAACAAAAGTCATGGGATACCTCTTAATATCGTGTCGGCCCTCCTTTCGCCCGGCGAAGTGCAGCAACTCGACGTGGCATGGACTCAACAAGTCGTTGGAAGTCTTCTGCAGGAATATTGAGCCATGCTGTCTCGATAGACGTCCATAATTGTGAAAGCGTTGGTGGTGCAGGATTTGGGCACGAACAGACTTCTCGATGATGTCCCATAAATGCTCGATGGGATTCATGTCGGGCGATCTAGGTGGCCAGATCATTCGTTGGAATTGTCCAGAATGTTCTTCAAACCAATCGCGAACAGTTGTGGCCTGGTGACATGGCGCATTGTCATCCATAAAAAATCCCATCGTTGTTTGGGTACATGAAGTCCATGAATGGCTTCAAGTGATCTCCAAGTAGCTGAACATAAGAATTTCCAGTCAATGTTCGGTCCAGTCGCACCAGAGGACCAAGTCCATGCCATGAAAAAACAGCCCACACCATTACGGAGCCACCACCAGCTTGAACAGTGCCTTGCTGCCAGTTTGGGTCCATGGCTTCGTGGGGTCTGCGCCACACTCGAACCCTACCATCAGCTCTCACCAACTGAACTCGTGACTCATCGGACCAGGCCACGGTTTTACGTTCATCTAGAGACCAACCGATATTCTCACGTGCCCACGAGAGTCGCTGCAAGCGATGTCGTTCTGTCAGTAAAGGCACTCGAGTCGGTCTTCTGCTGGAATAGCCCAAGAAAGCCAAATTTCTCCGCACAGTTCTAACAGACAAGTCCCTTGTACGTCCGACATTGATTTCTGCGGTTATTTGACGCAGTGTTGCTTGTCTGTTAGAATTTACGACTCTTTGCAGACGTCGCCGGTCTCGGTCGTTAAGTGCAGGCGGTCGACCACTGCGCTGTCCATGGTGGGATGTTATGCCTGAAATTTCATACTCTCGGCACACTCTTGACACAGTGGATCTGGGAATGTTGAATTCCCTAACGATTTCCGAAATGGCATGACCCATGCGTCTAGCTCCAACTAACATTCCGCGTTCAAAGTCTGTTAATTCCCGTCGTGCGGTCATCATCACGTCAAAACCTCTTCACATGAATAACTTGAACAGAAATGAAAGCTCTGCGAAAGGACTGCGCATTTATACCTGTTCTACGCGATGCTACTGCCATTTGAAAATTTGCATATTGCTATCCCATGACTTTTGTCACTTCAGTGTATATTCACATTTCAACCTATTATTTTAGATGTTCCAAGTGCACATGCATTATGAGTATATAGATGCACAAATAATGCATCTTTTTAATACATTGGTTTTCACTACTTTGGCCATTATGAAATAAATATATTTTGCAAAAGTGTGATAAATATCACGGGCCAGAAAAATGTTTAAGACGGGCCGTGGTTTGGCCACCTCTGATCTACACTAAGTCCATGAACCCGTGTGTTCTCATGGAAAGAGGAAAGGGGAGGGGGTTATCTTCTGTTGTGATGGAACACCCGTAGGTAGAAGTCTGAGTTAGCTCTGTGTAACTGCAAAAGGTGAGATGTGCCTTCCATGAGAACTCTTAGTGGAAACTATACCACGTTTGCGTATCGTATGAGAGAAAACCCGTATACCTCCCACCAGGTAGTCCAACTAACGAGGCAAGATGCTGAACATCCCAAACGCCACCGAATCTCCTCAATTTTGAAACAGTGTCTACAACAAAGTTGCCACTCACTGCACGCACGTACCCACTGAGTCACGAGTCAGGCGCATTTATATTTAAAAGTGTTCAATAAAAATAGTTTATTTAGTTCATTTCAATAATATAACTCATCGTATTGAAGCTATTAATGATTTTTTTTCATTAATTTGATAAAAAGGTTATTCAACATAATGTTTTTTTGTGATGAACTTAGTAAAGAATTATATAGTATTTGAAATGAAAACCATAATTAATATTATTTTGTAAATTTCGATAAATTGCCATACATGGGATAATATAAAATCACTAAAGTTGTAACAAAGTTCAAACTAAAAAAAATTGTATAAACTTTTGGCACTAGATATCTATTATAAGCTCCTTAATATGTTCTTTTAGTGATTTTTATTCTAAACGTTCCTTTAATCCATTTAATAAATGAAAAATGTTCTTTTTAACAGATTTTACTTTATGTTTATTTAACAAAGAATAATTTTATAATGCTTATTTGAAACTATCACTGTGCATTTAAAACATATAAAATGCATGAAAATTCTCCTCAGTTTTCCATCAAAAGACAAATTCTTGCATTTTTAATAAAACAAAACAATTTTCCATAATATACAAATTAAAAATTTCATTTGTCATACATGTGATAATATAAAATGCCTAATTTGTAACAAAGTTTCAAACTCAAAAAATTTATATACGCTTTTGGCACTAGACAATAAATTTATACTTATTATAAACTCATTAATAAGTGTTTCAGTGATTTTTTTTTATTCTAAAACATTTTTTACATCCATTTAATAAATGAAAAATGTTCGTTTTAAGACATTTTACTTAATGCTTATTTAATAAAGATTAATTTTCCAATGATTATTTGAAAATATCACTTCGTACATTTCAAACCTATAGAAGACATTAAAACTTTCAGGACCAAAAGACAAATTCTTAGTAAATCAAAATATTTTTTCCATAATATCCAAATTAAAAATTTCTATTTTTTCAAAGACACGGAGCGAGTACTTCAGACCTAGTATATAGTTATATTGCTTAGTTTATGATTTTATGAATATTAAATAACTATTAGCTTTGTAATGATTTTTTAAAAACTCTTTTAAAACTTAACTAAACTTAAGTTTTTTACTAAACTAAACTGTACTAGACCTTTTTTTATGATAATCCGCATAATTTATAAAAATTACGAAGTATATAACTATGAAACATTTTAAACATAGTCAAAGGTAGTTAAATATTAAATTTTGGATACTTAATTTTTTCCTTATTTTTGTACTGTTTTCTTTTTTTGTGTGTGAGCTAAAATGGAGTATTGCTATAGACTAGACATTTTTTCAGCTCCGAAAATTGACGTTCTATCACTTAGAATGTTTCATTATTAGTTTAATATATTAGTTTAGTTTATCAGTTTTTCTAATATACTTTTTGCTATTAGTTTAGAAAAAAAAAATCTTCCAAAAAATGATTAATGATTTAATAATCTGTATTTTCAAAGTAACGAGTTTTTAATTTTGAATAATTATTCAATAAAGATTATAAAATGTTTAAATAAAAATAAACAATTGAATTACTTTTTTAATAAAAAAATTAATATGATTACAAATAATGCATAATGAATTTTTCACGTAAAATTTTGGTTTATATATACATATATATGATAAAGATTATGATATATTTAAATAATAAACGATTGAATTACTTTTTTAATAAAAAAAAAAGATAATATGACAAATAATCCATAATTTTTCCATGTAATATTTTCGTTTAGATATACATATCTATAATAAAGACGATAATGTATGTAATTAAAAATAAACTATTGAATTATTTTTTAAATAAAAAATAGTATATGATTACAAATAATAATATAATTACAAATAATAATAATATATTACAATATTAACATAATGAGTTTTTCCATGTAAAAACTTCTTTATCTATATCTATAATAAAGATTATAATATATTTAATTAAAAATAAATTATTGAATTATTTTTTTAACAAAAAAAGATAATATGATACAAATAATGCATAATGAGTTTTCCAAGTAAAAAATTTCGTTTATATAAACATATCTATAATAAAGGTTATAATATATTTAATTAAAAATAAACTATTTAATTAATTTTTTAACAAAAAAAGATAATATGATACAAATAATGCATAATGAGTTTTCCATGTAAAAATTTCGTTTATATATATATATATATATCGTTTTTATCTCTTATCGAAAACTTGTTTTAGTTTACTAGTTTTAGTACATTCAATTTCATTACCTTTTGGTTTCATATGTACGATCAAAATCTTTTTCTTTCTTTCAGAATGATAGAATATGTGGAGCATTTACACGAACATTTCGAGGATCCTGTTTCAATAAGAAAAGGCCATTATGAGACTCCGTTACGACCTGGATACAGCACAAAAATGAAGGATAGGAGTGTATCGGATTACCAATATCCCAGCGGTGATGTCTGGAAAAATATGTTTGCAGAAGGGAAGTTTTCCAAACCTTTGTAAGCCACGAATAGTATTACATAAGTTGAGAAACAAGATTTATATAATTCATTAACAATGCTCCTATTTTATGAACTTAGTATCAAATTAATTCAATGTGCAATATTTTTTATATCCTGTAATTCTAGTCATTCTACTTAATTGATATAATTTTATTTTTAATAAAATGTTTCATAATTTTAAAAACACTTTTATTATATTTTATTATATAGAAATAAACATGATCAATGATATTTATAACTGTTCAATAGATAGGTGTTAACACCATTTATATACATAACATCATTGACATCATCACATACATCACTGACATCATCACATATCACTGACATCATCACATACATGATCATTGCATATATCAGTGACATCATCACATACATGATCATTACATATATCTGTGACATCATCACATACATCTTTGACATAATCACATACATGATCATTACACACATGATCATTACATAGATCATTGACATCATCACATACATCATTAATACATAACATTATGGATACATGTAGCATCATTGATATCATCACATACATGATCACCACATACATCAATGATACATGCAACATCATTGATATGATTACATACATGATCACCACATTATTGATACATAATATCATTGATATGATGATTATTGATGGTTATGATCATTATTGATATTTTCACATTTATGATCATAACTTACATCAATGATACATGCAACATCATTGATATCATTACATACATGATCACCACATACATCATTGGTACATATAACATCTTTCATATCATCACATACATCGATACATAACATCAGTGATACATATAACTGTTCAATGGTATATTATTAATACTCAGTTATTTAATGACACGTATAACTGATTAATAATATACATAATTATACACTGAAACTTACATGATTTCAACAGCAAATCATAATAATCAGTTCAGTTCTATATCATTAATAAATTGTATTATGTTCAGCGATATACATAACTGCTCAATGATATGAGCCATTGCATGATGATATTCATAAATATTCAGTGATACATTTAATTTCTAGTAATACACATAATTATTTTATGGTATATAAATACTAAATATTATTATAATAACTGTTAATTAATAATAAATTTCATTCTGTTTAACGATATACGTTATTGCTCAATGATATAAGCAACTGATTGTTGATATACATAAATATTCAGTGTTACATTTAATTGTTAAAGGAATACACATAATTGTTTAGTATGTCAATAATTCATATGATTATAATAATTGTTAGTTAATAATAACTTTATCAAAATATTTTCGAATATTTATGGTCAATACAAAACGTTTATGTTACAGGTAGGCAAAACTTGCTCAAAACTTTTTGCATAGTCCAATTGAGATTTTTTTTTAACATGACGAATAAAATTATAAAAATTATTAATATTTGATTTGATCTTAAAAACAAAAAATCACACGGCAAATAACTTTAATTATTTCATTTTTCCATTAAAGTGATTATTTTAGAGCTCACATGAAAATTTATAGATAGAAGATTTATTTTGGATTTTACACATGAAGATTTATTTTGGATTTTACACTCAAGAGCCAAAACATTATGACCACCCCTACATTTTGCAATGAACTCGCCTGGATGACGTGGAAGGCACGTGATCAGGTGGAAGTGGTATTTAACTGCTGCTGGAGAGTCTGAAGAATCATTCTTTCACTTACTTCTGTGTGTGATGGGAAAGGCTGCGGATCTAAGCGACTTTGATAAAGGGCAGATTGTAATGGCTCGAAGGCTCGGAACAAGTATTTCCGAAACTGCACGACTTGTGGGTTGTTAGCGATCTACAGTTGTTAGTACTTATGCAAAGTGGATGAATGACGGTGAAACCAGCAGTAGACGACATGGTGTTGGACGTCCACGCGCTATCAAAGAAAAAGGTCGTCGGAGACTGTCTCGCATGGTGAAGCAAAACCGGAGCCAGACAGTGGCTCAGCTGACAGCCCAATACAATGCAGGGCCAAGTAGAATAGTATCGGAGCACACTGTTCAGCGGACACTGTTGGATATGGGGCTACGCAGCAAACGTCCCACTCGTGTGCCTTTGCTGACCAAGCGTCATCACCAACTGCGCCTGCGCTGGGCCCGGGAACATCGTGACTGGTCCATGGATCAGTGGGAAAGAGTTGTCTGATCAGATGAATCACGGTTTGTCATTCATCACGCCGATGGCCGTGTCAGGATACGCCGTCTTCCAGGCGAACAGTTGCTTCCTCAATGTACAGTGGGTCATACGCAGGGCTGTGGTGGCGGTATTATGCTTTGGGGGACATTCTCTTGGGCGCCTCTGGGACCCGTGGTTGTGGCAGAGCAGACCATGAATGTTACAGGGTATCTGCACATCATTGTGGACCAGTTGCACCCTTACATGTGCTCTGTTTTTCCAGCTGGAAATGGAATGTTCAAACAGGACAACGCCCCTTGTCACAAGGCTAAAATTGTGTTGGAGTGGTTCCAGGAACATGATACTGAATTCCAATTAATGTCCTGGCCACCTAACTCACTGGATCTCAATCCAAAAGAACACATTTGGGATGTCCTGGGACGGCAGCTCAGAGTTCAAAGACCACCAATTCGCAATATCTCGGATTTGCGTGACTGTTGCTTAAACATCTGGTACAATCTCTCTCCGGCCATCTTCCAAGCACTTGTGGCATCCATGCCAAGGCGGGTTGAATCTGTGTGGCCCGCCAAAGGGGGGGCCAACTCGTTATTGACAGGTGGTCATAATGTTTTGGCTCTTGAGTGTATTTGCATTTGCACTACAAAAAGTATATTTTCTACACATATTTAAGCAAAATGTTTCATTTTGAAGTATCAGTTTGGCTATTTTAAGTAAGAATCATTAAAAATTTGAGTGAAACTAATTCTTTATTTAGAAATATAATGTTTTCAAAGAAAGGCTGATCCATTTTTACAAGGAATATAAAAGTTATTTAAAACCACAACTAACAATTCAATTTAATATAATTTTTTTAATAACTGCATATTATGACAACAAAATGAAATGAAAAAAAAACCAACAAGATATAGAAAATGAAAAGCCTCAATGACTGAGTTACGGGGATTCAAAACGAAAACCAATTAAGTCATATTTAAAAAAAAAATATTTCTAAATCACAGAAAAGTCCAGAATTCTTTTCAGATTAAATGAAAATAAATAAAAAGAAATATGCATTGTGTATTGTAATTATGTATTTTTTTATAGCATCGATTGATCGATGTCTTAGATTAAACTATTAAAAACCCTTAATATTATATTTTATGCGAAAAATACAGTTCCTATAAATAAACTAAATGTCAAGAAATTGTAAAGAACTGTCTTCATTAAAAATTATAAAAATTCTTGTTATTATAGAACTAATTATACTGATTAATTGAGTACTTTACTTAGCATTTTAAAAGTAAATTAATGAATCTTTTAATTAAGAACATTTTAATTATGAACAAAATTGAGAACAATCTATTATAAATATTAATAGTTAAACAACTAATGAGAAATGAGAGATAAATTTAATTTTTATGCAAAAGCGAATTTTCTATTTATATGAAGAATTTGTGTTTCCACTGAATATTACTTTACTCGGTGTGTAGATAATGAAATTCGTTTCCTGTATCTTCTATTATTATAAGACTTTTATAACAACTATTATGTTATTTTTCATTAAGGAAACAATTTTAATGTGACTATCTAAAAGTAATGAGTTTTTGATTCGATTGTGGTAAAAATGAATAAATCTAGATTTATTGTTTCGAAAGAAATCTATAATTTCAGAAAAATACCTTAGGCTACAGAAACGCATTTGTTTGAATTTCATCAAAGTATGTATAGATTTTTTTTTTGTCCAAGAAACTCTATTTGCATTTTATTGTAGAAATAATTGCTTTTCTGGAATTTCTTCATCTTTGCCTATTATTGCGAGCGTTATATAATTAAATGCTTCCGGCGGATAGAAATAAGTATAAAAGCTTGCAGTAAGTTTTGGTGAAGTTTTAATTCCGATTCTTTTGCTTATGTATTCTATATATTCATAAGCAAAAAAATTGCAAATAGCCAGGTTTTTAATTTTATATAATTATGTTAAAACATAGTGGAATTAAAAATCTGGATTAAAAATATCTACGTTAAAAAAAAGCTGAATTAAAGAAAATCTGGACTAATTTTGTTCTCATTAGCTGTTTTCAACATCAAGTTTAGAGGTCAGCTAGGTTTAAAGATGTAGGTATTTTTAAAGCAATAATATTTTAAGCAAACATGTAAAATATATTGTAAGAGGCTATTAAAAAAATTATAACTTTTAGAAATATTGTTTAGTCTAAATGAGCCTGACTCAGCCCTAAGGCTGAGGTTCAATCCGCTGGCGGCTTTGTTGTAGACACTGTTTCAGAATTGATTTTTTTCATTCTCGTACCATAACACATTAATATTTTTTTATGAATTAAAAAAAAATTCTATTGACTTTTGATTTACACTAGTTCTTCATCTACATTTATTACAAAGAAGTATAGTACCTTTCTAAATAACATAAAACTAATTACCAGTTATATTAATTACCAGTTTGTTTCTAAATAATACTAAGCTAAATATTTAATATGTTGCTAAATAATACTCAATTAAATATTTAGTGTACTGCTAATCAGCACTAAGTTAAATACATAGTGTGCTGTTAAATAACACCAAGTAGATATAGCAAATGTGGCAACGTACGCCGCTGGTAAACCTTAGGGCTGAAGTTCAAACCTCTGACGACTTTGTTGTAGATACTGTTTCAAAAAAGAACTTTTCTTCTATACGACACGGAAATGTGGGGTAGTTCTCCTTAAAAGTTTTCCCGGAAGGCACTGCCCTTTTTCTTCAGTGACATGGAGGCTAGTCAGACTTCTGCCTACGGGCCTCCATCTCAACAGAAGCTGTCACTTTCTCTCTATCCAGAAGACTGCTCATGAAATGTCTATACAGTATTTAAATATCCATTATGAGTTTTACGATGTACAGAACCCGTAATATTTAAATTATGAGTTTTATGATCTATGGGACCCATAATATTTAAATTTTGAATTATTTTTGCAGAAAGATATTAAATGTTTACCAATCAGATGCCATTTTTTATAATTATTTTACATTTCATTATTCTTTATTTCCTTATTTAACCTGAAAAATTGAATAATTAAAAAAATTAGTTAACTTTCAGCAATAAGTCTAATAAGAGAAGTATATGCTAACGAACCTTCAGTTTTAAATAAAAAGTACTTCATTTGCTAATATGATATACAATAAATATACTTCAAAGCTAATGTGACATTTAACCGTTTTAAATTAATGTTTCAAGAAATGTCTCTTACACATGGAAAACAGAGACTTTTACTTTATTCCAGGAATAAATGAGTCTTACAGTGTGTGTTGTATGCGAAAACTGGGAAACTATTGTAAATGCCACATTTTCCATTGAATCTATTCGTTTGTAAAAGCGATAATTGCTGCATATGTTTCTAGCGGATTCGTACTTTCAACTTCTTTCATGTTAGTCTTCTATGAAACAACTGGGCTACAAGAAAACTGAAAGTATTAGATTTATTTCAGGAATTCGGGCATTGGAAGATGTTACGTCGAAACCCAGGTCCCCCTGCTTAGGGGAGGTCAACGCCCTATGCCCAGAAAAACACCCGGTCTGTGGGGGGTGTCTGGCGGGGGGGATGGCCAGGGAGAGAAAGAAGGAATGTAAGTAAAATGAGTTGAAACTCAGCGACCAAAGAGAATGGTTGTGTGGCAGTACATCTCCGAGCTTGATGGCTGCATAAATAAGAGAGTTGAACTTCTGTAACCAACGAGAAAGGTTGCGTGTGGCAGTCCATCCATGAGTGCGATGGCTGCATAAATAAATGAGTTCAATAAGTGTAACCCCAGAGAGGTTGTGTGGTCAGTTCATCTCCGAGTTTGATGGCTGCCAAAATAAAGGAGTTTTATTTACATACAGTCCACTGTGCCGAGTATTTCTTGGAGTTTAATTTTTGTGTCCGAGCTATAGAACAGAAGAGTTAAATTGACTTTCAAAGCGAACGCAAAAAACGGTTAGGAGTCATTCTTGTTTATAAATGTGTTGTTTAGCATGTTTTATTTTTCTGGACTACCACTGGATTATTGGACTTTTACATGTGGGATCTTGTGTTCTACATAATGCACTACTAAAATTCATTATTCATCATCATCATTATTATTATTGGGCAAGAATAGTTATAGCTTTTCTGGAGGGCTTTAAGGATAATAGCTTATTATTTGCAGAAGAATTATAGAAAATCAGGAAAATACCCATTAGACATTCCATGCAGGTCATACATGCAGGGACAAATGGTATTGAATCTCTTAATTATTGAAAACAATGATTACAATGCAAATAACAAGTACAACTTAGGCTCTCTTGCATTGTAACCTGCTTACATAATCCTTTTTTTGTTGGCCTCGCATACAAAATATGCGGAACACTTATACACCACACACAAGGATAAAGGAAAAGTTGCATTGATTTCCGAAAAGACTTTTAGGGGTAACTTTCCTTCATTTGCGTATAGTATGAAAATTATTCCAGTAAAACCCACCAGGCAACTTGACTGTTGATGCCAGATGAAATTACAACAGCCACCTAGTCTCAGCTTTTAGTATCTAGGCTTTAGATCAAATCCTGGCGGTGACATGGATGTTAGTGAGTGGTTTGGAATCCATTTTAAAATGTAAGTCCCGGTCTGTTTAGCCCTCGTGTGTACAAGATGACCCTAGAGCGTCAAACCAAACCAAGCCATCGAGTCTCTTCGTTTTTGAAAACAGTGACTGTAACAAACACCACCAGTGGATTCAAACTTTAGTTATGGACAGTAGCTACACGCAATACAACTAGGTTAGTTATTGGGAAAATATTGAATAAGTAGTTATTTTGTTTATGAATTTTCTTTTTCAATTCCTCCTATTAGCTCTCCCTATATATATCTTGTTCAAATTTACAATCGTTAATAAAATACTTTTTATTCCTCCACTTAAGTTCTTTTTTTGAACTTTTTTTGAACCTGTAGTGGATGACACTTGCTGTTAATACAGTTTTTTCAAATATTAATTAATTAATTGAACTTAATTAATTAATTAAAATATTTTAGATTTAAGTTGCATGTATCTACCAATAGATGGCGCCAGATAAACTTGAAAAATTAAGGACAATTATTTATAAAGGACTTTCTGCAATAGAGTGAAAAAAAAAGTAGGAATTGACTTAAAATTTTTTTTATTTTTTATATTGCTTTTATTTTTTATATTGCTTGCTTATTTTATTTTTTATATTGCAGTGACTGCAACGGATACCACCAGTATATTTAAATTTTAGTTACGGACACTATCTACATATAATAGTACTGGGTTAGTAGAGGGAAAATATTGAAATAATAGCCATTTTGTTTTCCTAAACAATTTTCTTTTTTGGAGACTAATTGCTATTTTTGGGCGATAGATGGCAGCACCAGGCCAGCCTTCGATTTTTCTCCTCTCAACGCTATCTTCCGGATCAATAGACCAATTTCCATACGTGGTCGAATTCGCATAAAGCTTCTAAGCTGTTTAAAGTTTTCTTTTCACCCTTTTGCATCAAATCGTTAGAATTTCTCGCTTTCCCGGTTCAATTTGAGTTTCTTACAACTATTCCCACGGTTCACATTAAAGGGACTACTTAGAAAACTGAACGTATTAGATTTGTTTTCGGGAATTCTTCCATCGGAAGAGTTAAATTGAGTTTGGGAAAAACGGTTAACAGTCATTCTTGTTTCTAAGTGTGTTATTTAGTTTCAGTTTTATTATTTTTTTTAACCGTTATTCCTGCATCAGCAAACCATAAATGCTGAGATGAAATTTAGAAATGAGTTTCCATTTCTGTTTCTGAAATCGCATTCGAATTATCATGGGCAATGTATTTTATTCGGCTACTGCGTTTTGAATATGTACCATTTTTATCGTAAGAAATTTTATTGGTCAAACATAGAATAGAAAGATAACTATTGAAATAAATACAGGGATAACTTATGAAAGATAATTCTTTAAAGCATTAAGGTTGTATTATTTATTTAAACATTCATTATAAAGAATGCCGATTTGTATATTAATATTATGAAATATACCCAGGGAGAATTTTTCATTCCCTATTAAAAAATTAGAATCCAGGAAATTTAGATTATTTTGCATACATAAATAAAAAAGATGATCTAAAAAATAAATCGTTGTATATATAAAGTTCAATCAAGATTCAGTCTTGTGGATAGTAACAATTTTTGCGTGAAAAATGCACATTTACATATACATAAAAATACATTTGTAAAAGTACATTTTATGGATAATTACATAATTATGCAATAACCCATAAAAGTTATTCCGATAGGTAATGCCCTCCCTTCATTACCCCTTGAGGACTGCTTGAGGCATGTAGTAGTGAAACACGAGGTCCACTGATGTTAAAAAAAGTCTAGAAACACTTTAACGATGGTCTAGCATTATGCAATTACTCATAAAAATCCGAAAGGCAATGTCCTCCCTTCATCACCCATTGCTGGACTATTCGAAGCTACATTAATGAAAAATGGGTCCACCGATGTTCAAAAAAAAGCCCCAGAAATAACCCCCCAGAAACCCCAGTAATCTCGAAAGGCAATGTCCCTCATGAACTGTTCGAAGCATGTAATGGAACAAAAGGTCCACCGATGTTCTTAAAAAAAAAAAACCCCAGAAACTATTCGATGATGGTCTAGTTTTATGCATAATTGTGCAATCCCCCATAAATGTAATCTCGAAAGGCAATGTCCTCCCTTCATCATCCGCTCATGAACTGTTCGAAGCATACATTCAGTAATGGAACAAAAGGTCCACCGATGTTCTTAAAAAAAAACCCCAGAAACTATTCGATGATGGTCTAGTTTTATGCATAATTGTGCAATCCCCATAAAATGTAATCTCGAAAGGCAATGTCCTCCCTTCATCATCCGCTCATGAACTGTTCGAAGCATACATTCAGTAATGGAACAAAAGGTCCACCGATGTTCAAAAAAAAAAAAACCCAGAAACTATTCGATGATGGTCTAGTTTTATGCATAATTGTGCAATCCCCCATAAATGTAATCTCGAAAGGCAATGTCCTCCCTTCATCATCCGCTCATGAACTGTTCGAAGCATACATTCAGTAATGGAACAAAAGGTCCACCGATGTTCAAAAAAAAAAACCCCAGAAACTATTCGAAAAAAAAAAAAAAAAAAAAATGTCCCCCTTCATCATCCGAAACTGTTCGCAGCATATTCAGTAATGGAACAAAAGGTCCACCGATGATTCGATGATGGTCTAGTTTTATGCATAATTGTGCAATCCCCCATAAATGCAATCTCGAAAGGCAATGTCCTCCCTTCATCATCCGCTCATGAACTGTTCGCAGCATACATTCAGTAATGGAACAAAAGGTCCACCGATGTTCAAAAAAAAAACCCCTAGAAACAATTCGATGATGGTCTAGTTTTATGCATAATTGTTCCCCCATAAATGCAAAAAACATTCAGTAATGGAACAAAAAAGGTCCCGATGTTCAAAAAAAACCCCAGAAACAATTCGATGATGGTCTAGTTTTATATAATTGTGCAATCCCCCAAAATGCAATCTGTCCTCCCTTCATCATCCGCTCATGAACTGTTCGCAGCATACATTCAGTAATGGAACAAAAAAGGTCCACCGATGTTCAAAAAAAACCCCAGAAACAATGATGGTCTAGTTTTATGCATAATTGTGCAATCCCCCATAAATGCAATCTCGAAAGGCAATGTCCTCCCTTCATCATCCGCTCATGAACTGTTCGAAGCATACATTCAGTAATGGAACAAAAGGTCCACCGATGTTCAAAAAAAAAAAAAAAAAGCCCAGAAACAGTTTAGTATTATACAAAATTCGTATATTTCTAGGACACAAAAAATTGTTGATTGTAGAATCAAAATGCAAACTCTTCCTTATTTACTGAATTAAATGATATCAAATTTATAAATTATTGAAAGTAAAATGTCACTTAAGATATCAATGATTAAACTTGAAATTTTTTTATTCAATACTTCAGATAAGCTGAATTTAGTACTATTGAAACAAATTATGAGTATTTATTTCAACAACAATTTTAACAGTAAACATACTTATAAGTTTGTTTTCTTTACATGTTGAAACTTTATTTTCGTAGAAGTTTCCCATTTCACAATATTTGTTGCTGGTAAACAAACAAGGAAGTGATTCTTTTATAAAAGCTTTGTTAACAAATTTGAACTTTGTGGGTAGATTGAAACCATACTTCAGATTTTTCAATCCTTACAAACTAGAAAAAAAGTTTTTCAGAGAAAAGATATAAAAACATTCGTGTGTTTTTAAGGTGGAAGATACTGTACTAGATAAATATTGTTTTGAAAGGTTTCGTTAAAAAATAAAAAGATACAACAGTACACGTTGATTGTAAAAATAACAAAGGTATATGAGAAATTCCAAATAAACTTTCAAATATATATACATTTTTTAGTTAAAAAATAACGTATTCAACACCGTAGAAACCTTTTTTATAGTTGAATAATTACAGTATCCTTCAATTATTATTGCTGTTGTTTTCTAATTGAGTATTGTATACACTCAAGAGCCAAAACATTATGACCACCTGTCAATAACGAGTTGGCCCACCTTTGGCGCGCAACACAGCTTCAACCCGCCTTGGCATGGATGCCACAAGTCCTTGGTAGAGACAGATTGGCCGGAGACAGATTGTACCAGATGTTTCAGCAACGGTCACGCAAATCCGAGATTGGTGGTCTTTGAACTCTGAGCTGCAGTCACAGGACATCCCAAATGTGTTCTATTGGATTGAGAATCGGTGAGTTAGGCGGCCAAGACATTAACTGGAATTCAACATCATGTTCCTGGAACCACTCCAACACAATTTTAGCCTTGTGACAAGGGGCGTTGTCCTGTTGGAACATTCCATTTCCAGCTGGAAAAACAGAGGCCATGTAAGTGTGAAACTGGCCCACAATGGTGTTCAGATACCCTGTAGCATTCATGGTCTACTCTATCACAACCACGGGTCCCAGAGACGCCCAAGAAAACGTCCCCAAAGCATAATACCGCCACCACCGGCCTGTGCATGACCTACTGTACATTGACTGATCAACTGTTCGCCTGGAAGACGGCATATCCTGACACGGCCATTGGCGTGATAAATGACAAACCGTGATTCATCTGACCAGGCAACTCTCTCCCACTGATCCATGGACCAGTCACGATGTTCCCGGGCCCAGCGCAGGCGCAGTTCCCCGATGACGCTTGGTCAGCAAAGGCACACGAGTGGGACGTTTGCTGCGTAGCCCCATATACAACAGTGCCCGCTGAACAGTGTGCTCTGATACTATTCTACTTGGCCCTGCATTGTTTTGGGCTGTCAGTTGAGACACTGTCCGGTTTTGCTTCACCATGCGAGACAGTCTCCGACGAACTTTTTCTTTGATAGCGTGTGGATGTCCAACACCATGTCGTCTACTGCTGGTTTCACCGTCATTCATCCACTTTGCATAAGTACTAACAACTGTAGATAGCGAACAACCCACGAGTCGTGCAGTTTCGGAAATAGAGTTCCGAAGTGTACGACTCGTGGTTGTTCCGAGCCTTCGAACCATTACAATCTGCCCTCTATCAAAGTCGCTTAGACCCGCAGCCTTTCCCATCACACACAGAAGTAAGTGAAAGAATGATTCTTCAGACTCTCCAGCAGCAGTTAAATACCACTTCCACCTGATCACGTGCCTTCCACGTCATCCAGGCGAGTTCATTGCAAAATGTAGGGGTGGTCATAATGTTTTGGCTCTTGAGTGTAAAATCCAAAATTTTTACATACATTTTCTATAAATTTTCATGTGAGCTCTAAAATAATCACTTTAATGGAAAAATGAAATAATTAAAGTTATTTGCCGTGTGATTTTTGGTTTTTAAGATCAAATCAAACATTAATAATTTTTTATAATTTTATTTGTCATGTTAAAAAAAAATCTCAATTGAACTATGCAAAAAGTTTTGAACAAGTTTTGCCTACCTTTAATATCAACGTTTTGTATTGACCATAAATATTCGAAAATATTTTTATAAAGTTATTATTAACTAACCATTATTATAATCATATGAATTATTGATATGCCACGAAACAATTATGTGTATTCCTTTAACAATTAAATGTAACACTGAATATTTATGTATACCTTCAAGCAGTTGCCTATATCATTGAGCAATTACGTATATCATTAAACGGAATGAAAGTTATTATTAATTAACAGTTATTATAATAATATTTATTATTTATATACCACAAAATAATTATGTGTATTACTAGAAATTAAATGTATCACTCAATATTTATGAATATCATCATGCAATGGCTCATATCATTGAGCAATTATGTATATCGCTGAACATAATACAATTTATTAATGATATAGAACTGAACTGATTATTATGATTTGCTGTTGAAATCATGTAAGTTTCAGTGTATAATTATGTATATTATTAATCAGTTATACGTGTCATTAAATAACTGAGTATTAATAATATACCATTGAGCAGTTATATGTATCCCTGATGTTATGTATCGATGTATGTGATGATATGAAAGATGTTATATGTACCAATGATTATGTGGTGATCATGTATGTAATGATATCAATGATGTTGCATGTATCATTGATGTAAGTTATGATCATAAATGTGAAAATATCAATAATGATCATAACCATCAATAATCATCATATCAATGATATTATGTATCCATGATGTATATGATAACCATGTATGTAATGATATCAATGATATTTCCTGTATCAATAATGTATGTGGTGATCATGTATGAGATGATATCAATGATGCTACATGTATCCATAATGTTATGTATTAATGATGTATGTGATGATGTCAATGATGTATGTAATGATCATGTATGTGATTATGTCAAAGATGTATGTGATGATGTCACTGATATATGTAATGATCATGTATGTGATGATGTCACTGATATATGCAATGATCATGTATGTGATGATGTCAGTGATGTATGTGATGATGTCAATGATGTTATGTATATAAATGATGTTAACACCTATCTATTAAACAGTTATAAATATCATTGATCATGTTTATTTCTATATAATAAAATATAATAAAAGTGTTTTTAAAATTATGAAACATTTTATTAAAAATAAAATTATATCAATTAAGTAGAATGACTAGAATTACAGGATATAAAAAATATTGCACATTGAATTAATTTGATACTAAGTTCATAAAATAGGAACATTGATAGTGAATTATATAAATCTTGTTTCCCAACTCATGTAATACTATCAGTGGCTTACAAAGGTTTGGAAAACTTCCCTTCTGCAAACATATTTTTCCAGACATCACCGCTGGGATATTGGTAATCCGATACACTCCTATCCTTCATTTTTGTGCTGTATCCAGGTCGTAACGGAGTCTCATAATGGCCTTTTCTTATTGAAACAGGATCCTCGAAATGTTCGTGTAAATGCTCCACATATTCTATCATTCTGAAAGAAAGAAAAAGATTTTGATCGTACATATGAAACCAAAAGGTAATGAAATTGAATGTACTAAAACTAGTAAACTAAAACAAGTTTTCGATAAGAGATAAAAACGATATGAAATTTTTAGGTGGAAAACGTCATTATTCATTTTGCTAATCATATTATTTTTTTATTAAAAAATTAATTCAATAGTTTATTTTTAATTAAATATATTATAACCTTTATTATAGATATGTTTATATAAACGAAATTTTTACATGGAAAACTCATTATGCATTATTTGTATATTATCTTTTTTTGTTAAAAAAATAATTCAATAATTTATTTTTAATTAAATATATTATAATCTTTATTATAGACATAGATAAAGAAGTTTTTACATGGAAAAACTCATTATGTTAATATTGTAATATATTATTATTATTTGTAATTATATTATTGGTAATTATATTATTATTTGTAATCATATACTATTTTTTATTTAAAAAATAATTCAATAGTTTATTTTTAATTACATATATTATCGTCTTTATTATAGATATATATAGAGAGTGCATTGCAAAATGTAGGGGTAGTCATAATGTTTTGGCTCTTGAGTGTATATAACAGATTCAACTTTCCCTAGGATATATCGTGTCTAGAATGTTATACACACTTTGATGTCATCGCGATTTTAAATATATACCCCTAAGGTGACATCTAGGGAATCTTTCTGAATTCCTCTTTTGGCTGTAAACCGAAGGGAATTATTTTCTGATATAAAGATTTGTCGTGCCCATTCCCAGGGTAGATATTCGAGTCTCTGATTCGACTTGCTTATTTACTTGCGGATTGTACTTTTCCAGTTCAAACACGAAACGGGATAATCACGACGTCACTCCAGAATTTTAATTACCATTTCTAATGTAAATTTTATATAATGAAAATTTTATTAATCATTTAATGTAGTAAAATTTTTTTTTGCAATAAAATAAATAAGATAACACAGAAAAAAGCACTTTGTGCCAACCTGAGTTTGGATATTTTATTACGAAATTTTCTATGTTATTGACGTTGCTTTCAAATGCCTGATATGTAGCACACACAACGTTTTCTAGGATGCGCTGCAAAGCCCTTTTAAACGATACACAAATTTTTCAGCAAGCATTTCTAGGGTTAAGTCTGGTATTTCGCCTTCATCTTTTCAAGCCCAATTGAAGAACTTTCTGCTAATGTATTTATTATCTACCTATGCCAGGCGTATGCATGTTATTTATTAGCACGCCCACGTTATGTTACTTTTCATAAGTACAGTTTATTTATTATGAAAAAGGGCAAATTTTATCAGTATAATAAAAATAATGCAGTGTTGCGCAACCAGATTGTAACTGGGTGTGGTTGGGTTGAGATACAGGTTTGAGAACTCATAACTTTATTTATACACGCAGAGACATTATATAGATACAATTAGAGATATGCAATGTTTAACACATTTAAAAACTTATAATTATCGATTCGGGGAGGGATTCCACTTCGAATCCGAAAACCCGATACTTAGGTTTGCGCAGGATGTGCGGAATATACTACATCTAAGGATGAGAGTCTGTAGGCCAAATAATACATAGAATTGTGCTAAATATATTTCCTTTCGAGACGAGGGACTACAAACTATACGTTTCTGAACAGAAGAGCACTGTTGCGCTGGTTGCATTACATATATTTCCTCTCGGGATAAGAGACTATAAATTACACGTTTTCTCATCAAGAGCGCAAGTTGCTTTATACTTCCTCACGGGTGAGAGTCTCGAGGCCTACTGATCATTTCTCCTGAACTCCACAGGACCGCCCTTACAACGAGTAGAGAGAAGAGCGCTGTTACAATAAGTCATTTCTAGGAACTAATATATCTTAAAAATTACTTTTTAATTTTTAAATCTGTATATAATTTTATCTTAATCAAACACTGTATGAACAAATAAAATAAATAACGAATATTTCTTGGACGTTAAATACAGTTCAAATTTTAAGGATATTATTACAAAAATATTATTTTATTTTAAAGAATAAAAATATAAATTACAAAAGCGTTTTACAGATATTTTAAAAAGAATTTCAAAGATTGTTTAATTCCCTTTCGCAATAAGACTATCAAAATCAATTTAATTTGATATATTTCATTAAAAATCCTTATAAGTTTATTTTTGATATCATTCTACAAAAATGCAAATTAGTTTAGTTACAAAAATAATATAATTAGCTTTGTTAAAAAGAAAAACCTCATGGGTAGCATTAAAAAAAGGGAAACTTCACGATTAACTTTTCTTTTATTTAAAAACAGTCTTAATAAAAGGAGAATTCATTATCCAATAAATTAAAATAAAAAATTACTATTTACTCTAAAAGATTCTATTACTTAATCTGACAGATAATGTACTATTAAGACCTCTATCATTTTAATACATTGCAAAATGTATCATTTTATGAAAGAAATGATTTTTTCACACTTTTCATCATCTTTGAATCATTCATTGAATTCCTGAATTCTATTCAGTTTCTTTTCAATTTCTATTCAATACTTTTTCAGTTTAAGCTAAATTTTATGTTCAGAGATGATTGGAATAAACATAATAAATTTGCTTTCATGTTATCATATGGTGAAAAAAAATTCAAAAATATTCAAGATTACTTTTTTAATTGACAAGGCAGCTGAAATTTTTTGAATTAAATTTAATTGATGAATTGTAATGCATTGCATTTTATTGACTTTTTTAAATTGAATAATTTGATAAAAGAATAAGTGAATCGAAAACGTGTTCTAATAATAATAGACAGTGGGCAGAAGGGTAGAAGTTCAATTTCAATGGTGGTGTGCATTACGAAAAGACTCAATGGTGAATTGTGTAAATATGCGTGAATATTTCGCATCTGTGGCATTGGGATAGGTTTTCCTATTTTTCCACTCCTAAAAGTTATTTTGGAATTCTGGAAGAAAAGATCCATATTTTACTTATAAATGGAATGTTTATCCATATGAAGTGGAACATAAGGTTCTGTGTCTCTTTGTATATAGTACATAATTAATGTGTGAATTATATTGAATAATGTGTGAATTATATTGAATTATGTGCGAATTATATTGAATAATGTGTGAATTATATTGAATTATATGCGAATTATATTGAACTATTTGTGAATTACATTGAATTATGTGTGAATTATATTGCATTATGTGTGGATTATATTGAATTATGTGTGGATTATATTGAATTATGTGTGAATTATATTGAATTAAAATGTGTGTAAATATCTCGCATCTATAGCCAGGCTGCTTTGTGGTATGGTTTTCTATTTTTCCATTCCCAACCTAAAATTCATTTTGGAATTCTGGAAGAAAAGAACTCTCTTTTACTTATAGATTGAATGTTAGAGCCATATGAAAGTGGAACATACATGTTTTGTCTATGTGTATATATATTGAATTACATTGAATTACTATAGCAGCTTTAATTTAACTTTAAGTAAATTTTTACATGGATATAATATATTTATCGCAGTTTAAAGCAGTTTGACAATTGATATCAATAGAAATTTGAGCTATTTTCTTAAAAGTTATCATGTTTTTCTTCTGTAGCTGAGTAAAAACATATTCTTTAAAGTAATAGCTCAGTCAAGATTATACAAGTTTCAAAGAACAGGGATTAAAGAAGGATTTTTTAAGAAGGATTTCTGATTTTGACAGATTGAGGACATGTTAAAGTCGTTCACTTTCAGTATCCAATGTGTTTTAAAAAATGTCAAATGCATTTCTTACATGACATCAAGTGACCTTGTATAGCTTGTTAAACATTTATTGCATACCATTGCATTTTGGATTTCCAGATTTTCATTTTAAGATTATATAAAGTATTGTTTTAGGTATGCTCAGATAAGGTATGTACATTTTAAGACAGGAAAATGAGAAAAACGACATAAGGAAATACAAGCAAAGGGAAAACGATATAAGCAATACATGCAAAAATAAACATTTGTTGAGAATTTCAAGTCATGATTTCAAAATTCGCATTTGTGTTTAGGAATAAAATTTATGACGCTTGTATTTTTTCATACATATTTCCCATACGTGCTCATGATTGAAAGGGGAAGGAAGCAGCTTCTGTTGTGATGGAGTACCCGTAGGTAGAAGCCTGACTTTTGCTCCGTGACGCTCTTACAGTCATAGGAGACCGGGACTTACGGCTTAAAGTGGATTCCGAACCACTACAGACATCCATGGCACCGCCGGGATTCGAACCCGAAACCTGTGGCACCGAGAGCCAGAGCGCTAGACACTCGGCCATTCAGGTCCCAAATTTGCCAACGGCACGCGGTGTTCCCAGGTGGTCACCCACCCAAGTACTGACCTCGCCCAATGATGCTTGACTTCGGTGATCTAACGAGAACCGGTATATTCAGTTTAAATGTTTTCTTACTTGAAGTACTTAAAAATTTGCAATTATTTGAAAGGCAAATTTTAGGCAAAACTCCAGCAAAATATAATGATAAATCAAAAGGGACTTATTTCATTGTAACGAAATTTCGTATGTAAATACCTTATTCGTATGGAAATTTCGTATGTAAGAGTGAGATGATCAAATTTCTGCGGACAATGAATGAATAGCTTAAATTCCAAAAATTGAGCATCCGAATGGGGAATAAAAGAGGAAAAATGAAAATGGCATAGTTTATCAGGGTTAAATAAAAATTAAAATTGTTGGACATAATTTCCATTCTACTTATTTTCCTTCTATACAGTTTGATTACAACAATGTCCCTCAAACGTGTTCGAGTACATGTCCCTATTTGAAGAATTATTGTAATTGGGCTAAAGTGAATAATATGTTAAACTCAAAGCATCACTCGACATCTGGGCGGGAGCGATGCCACAAATCAATGATATTTGTAGAAACAGAAGGCAATGGGTGATCCAGAGACAACAGAACGTTGGACAAAGCTGGTGTCAACATCTGATTCGCCATTATCAGCAATCACAAATGTAGTAGGAACTTAGTGATTGCAACAATCGCTGATCTATTCAGATTTATTGAATGGAATCTGAACTCATGACACTCATTGCGTTGACTTCCTATCACTTGTGAACACCAGCAAGTTGACTCAATTGAATTGACATGTTCTTAAGCTCTCACTGACTCGACTCGTTCTTGAATTCGTCTAGAATGCCGATGATTAGCGTAAAATTGTTTTTCGATTGTTTTTCGATGTCCCGAGTTGGCAAGGAAAGCTGTATGATATTAATCTGACAGTCGCCGGCTACTAACTTGACAAACTGAAATTATGGTGGACTATTTAAAGGCTAGAACGTTGCTTACTGAATATATGTTAGAATTGAATAGTTGGTTGCTTGAATTGCTCATAGAATCCCAATAAGAGGTTAGGTAAAAGCCACGGTACTGCCATGGAAGTATAACAGCCATAGAGGTACGGCTAATAAATAAAATCAGTTCCCAATTTAGATAGAAATGTCCGTTTATGAAATACCAAACATGCTTTATGTGGGAATGATATGACAATTCAACTGGCCAGGAAAATATTTGAAAAGCATGGAGATAATCAGAAGGAACAATTAGTATGTACATCCTTTTGAAACATAAGACATTTGATATATTCGGTATCTATGTGCCTTAAATATTAACTATATGTAATCGTATCTCCTGAATATTCTTTATTTCTAGTCATATCCCCTGAATATTCTCTATATGTAGTCGAATATCTGTTAAATTTCCTTTAAGTATAGCACAATTGTACATCGATGATATTCTATGCCCTATTACTGCTATTACTGCTATTCACTGTTTCACTTTCGGGCTTATATTTTAAAAGGATGTACATAATAATCATTCCTTCTTATTATCTTCATGCTTTTCAAATATTTCTCTGGCCAGTTGAATTATCATATCATTCCCACATAAACTTATATTCTACAACTCTTTGTGTAGCCTTTATTTTCATAACATCCTGAAATTCCTGGGCATAATACTGCTGAGAAATAATTCCTTACCCGGAATTATGTCTCAACAATATTATGCCTACACGCAAATGGTAATAATTCCATCTTATTGTTCTCGAGCTTGACAACTTCCCAATAGAACAATATAACGTCTGATGAGCAGAAGACTCCGACGGTCGCATGACTCTCCAGTCTAATTCGACAGTTGGATGACGTTGAGCATAAAATGCCGACATAAAGCATAAAAAGACATGAATCCGCACAAACTCTATGAATCAATATCAAAAAGGATAGTGGGTAGAGGAGACCAACACCGTATTGATTAACTCTCTATATGTAGTCGTAGCTACTGAATATTCGCTATCAATATCCCCTGAATATACGCTATCCAAATCCCCTGAATATTCGCTATTCATATCTCCTGAATATTTGTTATATGTAGTCGTATCTCCTGAATATTCGATATATGTAGAGTAGTACCCTAAAATTTAATCATTTGTTTTTCTATGCATATACTATAAGTAAAATATTCATTATATGTATATTAGTAAATGAATATTAGTAAATGAATATCATATGAATATTCAGTAAATATTCTTTATATGTAGTCATATCTCCTGAATATTCATTATATGTTGTCCTATCTACCGAATATTCATTATATGTAGTCAGATCTCTTGAATATTCGCTTTCCATATCTCCTGAATATTCGGTATTTTTATTCATATCCTCTGAATATACGCTATATGTACAGTATCTCTGTTAAATTCCCCTGAAATTTAATCATTTGTTTTTCTATGCATATACTATAAGTAAAATATTCATTATATGTATATTAGTAAATGAATATTAGTAAATGAATATCATATGAATATTCAGTAAATATTCTTTATATGTAGTCATATCTCCTGAATATTCATTATATGTTGTCATATCTACCGAATATTCATTATATGTAGTCAGATCTCTTGAATATTCGCTTTCCATATCTCCTGAATATTCGGTATTTTTATTCATATCCTCTGAAAATACGCTATATGTACAGTATCTCTGTTAAATTCCCCTGAAATTTAATCATTTGTTTTCTATGCATATACTATAAGTAAAATATTCATTATATGTATATTAGTAAATGAATATTAGTAAATGAATATCATATGAATATTCAGTAAATATTCTTTATATGTAGTCATATCTCCTGAATATTCATTATATGTTGTCATATCTACCGAATATTCATTATATGTAGGCAGATCTCTTGAATATTCGCTTTCCATATCTCCTGAAAATTCGGTATTTTTATTCATATCCTCTGAAAATACGCTATATGTACAGTATCTCTGTTAAATTCCCCTGAAATTTAATCATTTGTTTTTCTATGCATATACACCACATACCAACAATTTTTGTTTCATTCTAATAATTCATTCTAGTTGATTTAATTTTTTTTTTGTCAAAACACAGTATATATGTGTATATCCTTATAAAACATTTGAAAAAATAAAGCCAAAATGAATTAAAATAATGAAATCCACATTAAAGCATAAAAAAATTTTATGACTGGCGGAAAATTGCAGGACAAAAATTAAAATCAAGTTCACAAAATTTAATATTTTGTTGCAAGTAAATATGGACCCCTTTACTTTTAAAGTCATCTCAGGAGATACTTGCTCCTCCTAGACTTTTAAATAGATGAGTAAACAAAATATTTCTCATTCATTAAGTAAGCACTGCAATTTTACGCAGAGTTATTATTTCGCAAATAAGTATAACATGCAAGTTTAAGCAGAAAATAATCTTACAAATTTCGTTAGAATTTTATGGACTTTCTCAAGTATTGTAACAAATTAGCTAATGATCCGTGGATCACTTAACTGAGTATGGTATTTTGTATAGAAAAGTAAAACAAAGTTTTCTTTTAGAAGAAACACATGTTTATTGAGACTTTATTTATTATACTCAAAGCTCTAGGAATATAAATAGTAAAATTTTTGTGGATCTGTTGCTCATTAGCCACAACATTGCCTTCACAAGAGAGATGGCTAAAACTAATTTTATGCTTATAATACATTACATATACAATATATATATATATATACACTGGTGGACAAAATTAAGAGATGGAAGACATTTTCCCAAATATCTAAAAAAATACTGAATATAAATAAAAGAAATTTGGTATGAATATAGTTTATTCCATGATAATAAAGTATGCAAAACAAAAATGAAAGGGCCATTCACTGGCATGACCTATTGCCAATAAATCCAATGTAGTCTGAACTTAAGGATAAAAGATGACAATAAAAGTGAGGCTTGTACAGTGTGTGTTGCCTCTAGTATGGTGTATGGTCCCCCCTGACAGACAGACAGCATGCACAACGAGTATGCATGCTGTTAATAAGGGAGTTAAGGAGGGCTTGGGGAAGACCCTCCCATTCTTCCACCAGAGCAATTTTTAACTCCAGAATGGTTCTGGGCGGAGGTTGGCGCATCGCAATAGCACTCCCAAGAGCATCCCAAGCATGTTCAATAGGATTCAGATCAGGGGATTTGGCTGGCCAATCCATTCGTTGAATATCCTCGCTTTCCAGATACTCATCAACCTTGAGAGCCCTATGTGGTCGCGCATTGTCGTCCATAAAAATGAACTCAGGGCCAACAGCACACCTGAAAAGACGCACATAGGGCTCTAGGACCTCCTGCCTGTACCTCTGGGCATTCACGGAACCATTGTCAAACACATGGAGCGATGTACGGGTATCTTGCATGATCCCTGCCCAAACCATGACTCCTCCACCAACATAATGGTCCCTTTCGATAATGTTGCTAGGATGGTATCGGGTTCCAGATTCCCTCCATATCAATAACCGTCCAGAATCAGGTTGTAGACAGAATCTGGACTCATCGGTGAAGAGAACATTAGCCCATTGAAGCTGTGTCCAATTTTGATCTTGTCTGCACCATTCTGCACGAGCTCTTTTGTGGGAGGGAGGGAGTGGGATGCAAATAGCGGGCTTCCTGGCATACAGCCCTCTTTCATGGAGTCTCCTGGAAACTGTCTTACTCGAAATTGATGTTCCTGTAGCAGCCGCTGGGCCCCTAGACAATTGAGTGGCTGTAGCCGTCCTCTGGCGCTTAGCTGAAAGGAAAAAATACCGGTCTTCATTGGCCGTTGTAGCCCACGGGCAACCTTGTCCTGGTCGTCTGCATACTGTCCCACTAGTTTTAAATTGACTCCACAAATTGGAAATGACGCTTGGTGTTATATCCAATTCCGTAGCAACCCGAGCTTGGGACTGGCCTGCCTCAAGTCTACCCACAATTCTCCACCTCATACCTTCGTCTAAACGATGATGTTCACTCATTTCACCTAAAAACCAGCAAGAAACAACAAGATTATTAAAAAAGTGCACTAAAATCTGCAACTGTGTTGAAGAGTAGAATGAGATGAACAGCTCGATGCGGACTTTTATACCTCCTGCTGGCTTAGCAACGCCCACAAGAATACGTAAACTTATCTCGGGGCCAATAGCGCTACAGTGACCATATATGGCAATAAACTGTCCAGGTTTTGTGCGGTATTTTTAGAGAAATGTGCGAAAATGCTTTCCATCTCTTAATTTTGTCCACCAGTGTATATATATATATGTGTGTGTGTGTGTGTGTGTGTGTCTTTTGACTTTCTTAGTGAGTATTTGGCCTATTTTTCCATAATGAAAACATTTAATGCACTAAATCGGATAAAATAAACTGTCTAAAGAATAAATAATTATGACAACTAATAATTAAATAAAAATTCACAATTATTTACAAAGCTTTTTTGAAACAATTTTCATTGACATACGTTCAACACCAATATAATTGTTTATATATATATATATATATATATATATATATATATATATATATGATGATTAACTCGGTGAGTATTTGGCTTATTTTTGCATAAAAACATTTAATGTCCTAAGTCGGGTAAAATAAACAATCTAAAATATAAGTAATTATGCAACTAATAACTAAATAAAAATACACAATTATTTACAAAGCCTTTTCGCGATAATTTTCATCGATATAAGTTCATCAGGAATTCAAAATTGTTAGATAATTTATACTCGTTAATTTAGTTATTATTGACTATGCTAATCAAGATTTCAAATAAAACTTTAAGCTATGGTAATCATGTTTTCACTAACTATTGATTAAATCAAAAACTTATTACAACATCTACTTATTATATAAATAATTTATTACAAAAAGCATTATTTCCATAAACAAAATAGTTGTTAATATCTTTTTTCTTTACATATCAAACAAAAAGAAATTTTATTTAAAATTCTGAAATCATTGAAATAATAATTTTTTTTTATCTTTCAGTATAAATTCACCGCTTTCAAATGCATCTCATCAAATGCTAAATAAATGTAAGAATCTGGCAATAATTTTTAAAGAATTTATTTGTTTTTTAATTACAAATATATATTTTTTAGCACGTTTCTGCTATTATAAATTGTAAAATGTGAAACACAGCAATGCAATTTCTTCTTTAGAAGTTGCTTCTTTTATTTTGATTTATTTCAGAAAAAAAAACCACAATTAAAATTCTTGCATCCAAAATTTTCAGCAAAGACGTGAATGGCATCAAAATTTGATCATTAAAAAATAGAATTCAATTCATGGGCGGAAAACTGTTGCATTTCAGAAATGACAAGCAACAACAATGAGAAACCATTGCACCAAGATATTGGAATAGATATTGAAAACTTACAGCAACTCACCGCGTGTACCGCCAACACCACAAGACGCAAAAGAAAAAGAAGGGCATCTACAAAGGAGAGAAGAGTTAGAAGAAGACGTTGCAGTACCAATTACGAAAGAGGAAAATCAACTTTGAGATGTGGGGGGAAGAAACGAGATTCGCCAAAGACATATTTTAATAAAGACGAAAAAAGTACCGTGAATGCCTCGGAATTAAGAAATGAGAAACAAGATTCTGTAACTAAGATACGAAATGAAGTATTTAAATTCGTGTGCCTTCTTCAAGCCCAGAGACGAGCAATACAGAAAGATGTAGAGTCTAAATCAAAGAAGAAAAATACATTTCAACCTAATCAAGGATTGACTTCAAATAAAAAGAATGGTAATGGAAAGATGAACGCATCTTCTAAAAACACCAAACCGAAACAGAATGGACCTACCAAACCTTCCGACTCTGATCCTAAGTTCAAGACGATAATAGACAACATGTATTCTTAAATGGAATGGGGCAAATAAATGTCTGATTAGCTTTTAGAAATCTGAAATATTTCGCCAAATGGCCTACAACATGTATTCTCGAATGGAATGGGGCAAATAAATATTTGATTAGATTTTAGAAATCTGAAATATTTTGCCAAATGGCCTACAATATGTGTTCTTGAATAAAATGGGGCAAATAAATATCTGATTAGCTTTAAGAAATCTGAAATATTTCGCCAAATGTCTTTAAGTTCAAGAAGATAATAGACAACATGAATTCTTGAATGGAATGGGGCAAATAGATATATTATTACCTTTTAAAAATCTGAAATATTTCGCCAAATGTCCTAAGTTCAAGATGATAATAGACAACATGCATTCTTGAATGGAATGGGGCAAATAAATATCTCATTAGCTTTTAGAAATCTGAAATATTTCGCCATATGTCTTAAGCTGAAAACGATAATAGACAATATGTATTCTTGAATGGAATTGGGCAAATAGATATCTGATTAGCTCTTAGAAATCTGAAATATTTCGTCAAATGTCCTAAATTCAAGACGATAATAGACAACATGTATTCTTGAATGGAATGGGGTAAATAAATATCTGATTAGCTCTTAGAAATCTGAAATAATTCGTCAAATGTCCTAAATTCAAGACGATAATAGACAACATGTATTCTTGAATGGAATGGGGTAAATAAATATCTGATTAGCTCTTAGAAATCTGAAATATTTCGTCAAATGTCCTAAATTCAAGACGATAATAGACAACATGTATACTTGAATGGAATTGGGCAAATAAATATCTGATTAGCTCTTAGAAATCTGAAATATTTCGCCAAATGGCCGAAAGTTCAAGACGATAATAGACAACATGTATTCTTGAATGGAATGGGGAAAATAAATATATGATTAGCTCTTAGAAATCTGAAATATTTCGCCAAATGTCCTAAATCCAAGACGATAATAGACAACATGTATTCTTAAATGGAATGGGGCAAATAAATGTCTGATTAGCTTTTAGAAATCTGAAATATTTCGCCAAATGGCCTACAACATGTATTCTCGAATGGAATGGGGCAAATAAATATTTGATTAGATTTTAGAAATCTGAAATATTTTGCCAAATGGCCTACAATATGTGTTCTTGAATAAAATGGGGCAAATAAATATCTGATTAGCTTTAAGAAATCTGAAATATTTCGCCAAATGTCTTTAAGTTCAAGAAGATAATAGACAACATGAATTCTTGAATGGAATGGGGCAAATAGATATATTATTACCTTTTAAAAATCTGAAATATTTCGCCAAATGTCCTAAGTTCAAGATGATAATAGACAACATGCATTCTTGAATGGAATGGGGCAAATAAATATCTCATTAGCTTTTAGAAATCTGAAATATTTCGCCATATGTCTTAAGCTGAAAACGATAATAGACAATATGTATTCTTGAATGGAATTGGGCAAATAGATATCTGATTAGCTCTTAGAAATCTGAAATATTTCGTCAAATGTCCTAAATTCAAGACGATAATAGACAACATGTATTCTTGAATGGAATGGGGTAAATAAATATCTGATTAGCTCTTAGAAATCTGAAATAATTCGTCAAATGTCCTAAATTCAAGACGATAATAGACAACATGTATTCTTGAATGGAATGGGGTAAATAAATATCTGATTAGCTCTTAGAAATCTGAAATATTTCGTCAAATGTCCTAAATTCAAGACGATAATAGACAACATGTATACTTGAATGGAATTGGGCAAATAAATATCTGATTAGCTCTTAGAAATCTGAAATATTTCGCCAAATGGCCGAAGTTCAAGACGATAATAGACAACATGTATTCTTGAATGGAATGGGGAAAATAAATATATGATTAGCTCTTAGAAATCTGAAATATTTCGCCAAATGTCCTAAATCCAAGACGATAATAGACAACATGTATTCTTGAATAGAATTGGGCAAATAAATATCTGATTAGATCTTAGAAATCTGAAATATTTCGCCAAATGTCCTAAATCCAAGACGATAATAGACAACATGTATTCTTGAATGGAATGGGGAAAATAAATATCTGATTAGCTCTTAGAAATCTGAAATATTTCGCCAAATGTCCTAAATCCAAGACGATAATAGACAACATGTATTCTTGAATGGAATTGGGCAAATAAATATCTGATTAGCTCTTAGAAATCTGAAATATTTCGTCAAATGTCCTAAATTCAAGACGATAATAGACAACATGTATTCTTGAATAGAATGGGGTAAATAAATATCTGATTAGCTCTTAGAAATCTGAAATATTTCGTCAAATGTCCTAAATTCAAGACGATAATAGACAACATGTATTCTTGAATGGAATGGGGTAAATAAATATCTGATTAGCTCTTAGAAATCTGAAATATTTCGTCAAATGTCCTAAATTCAAGACGATAATAGACAACATGTATTCTTGAATGGAATTGGGCAAATAAATATCTGATTAGCTCTTAGAAATCTGAAATATTTCGCCAAATGGCCAAAGTTCAAGACGATAATAGACAACATGTATTCTTGAATGGAATGGGGAAAATAAATATATGATTAGCTCTTAGAAATCTGAAATATTTCGCCAAATGTCCTAAATCCAAGACGATAATAGACAACATGTATTCTTGAATGGAATGGGGCAAATAAATGTCTGATTAGCTTTTAGAAATCTGAAATATTTCGCCAAATGGCGTACAACATGTATTCTCGAATGGAATGGGGCAAATAAATATTTGATTAGATTTTAGAAATCTGAAATATTTTGCCAAATGTCCTACAATATGTGTTCTTGAATAAAATGGGGCAAATAAATATCTGATTAGCTTTAAGAAATCTGAAATATTTCGCCAAATGTCTTTAAGTTCAAGAAGATAATAGACAACATGTATTCTTGAATGAAATGGGGCAAATAGATATATTATTACCTTTTAAAAATCTGAAATATTTCGCCAAATGTCCTAAGTTCAAGACGATAATAGACAACATGTATTCTTAAATGGAATGGGGCAAATAAATGTCTGATTAGCTTTTAGAAATCTGAAATATTTCGCCAAATGGCCTACAACATGTATTCTCGAATGGAATGGGGCAAATAAATATTTGATTAGATTTTAGAAATCTGAAATATTTTGCCAAATGTCCTACAATATGTGTTCTTGAATAAAATGGGGCAAATAAATATCTGATTAGCTTTAAGAAATCTGAAATATTTCGCCAAATGTCTTTAAGTTCAAGAAGATAATAGACAACATGTATTCTTGAATGGAATGGGGCAAATAGATATATTATTACCTTTTAAAAATCTGAAATATATCGCCAAATGTCCTAAGTTCAAGATGATAATAGACAACATGCATTCTTGAATGGAATGGGGCAAATAAATATCTGATTAGCTTTTGGAAATCTGAAATATTTCGCCATATGTCTTAAGCTGAAAACGATAATAGACAATATGTATTCTTGAATGGAATTGGGCAAATAGATATCTGATTAGCTCTTAGAAATCTGAAATATTTCGTCAAATGTCCTAAATTCAAGACGATAATAGACAACATGTATTCTTGAATGGAATGGGGTAAATAAATATCTGATTAGCTCTTAGAAATCTGAAATATTTCGTCAAATGTCCTAAATTCAAGACGATAATAGACAACATGTATTCTTGAATGGAATGGGGTAAATAAATATCTGATTAGCTCTTAGAAATCTGAAATATTTCGCCAAATGTCCTAAATCCAAGACGATAATAGACAACATGTATTCTTGAATGGAATTGGGCAAATAAATATCTGATTAGCTCTTAGAAATCTGAAATATTTCGTCAAATGTCCTAAATTCAAGACGATAATAGACAACATGTATTCTTGAATGGAATGGGGTAAATAAATATCTGATTAGCTCTTAGAAATCTGAAATATTTCGTCAAATGTCCTAAATTCAAGACGATAATAGACAACATGTATTCTTGAATGGAATGGGGTAAATAAATATCTGATTAGCTTTTAGAAATCTGAAATATTTCGTCAAATGTCCTAAATTCAAGACGATAATAGACAACATGTATTCTTGAATGGAATGGGGTAAATAAATATCTGATTAGCTCTTAGAAATCTGAAATATTTCGCCAAATGGCCAAAGTTCAAGACGATAATAGACAACATGTATTCTTGAATGGAATGGGGAAAATAAATATCTGATTAGCTCTTAGAAATCTGAAATATTTCGCCAAATGTCCTAAATCCAAGACGATAATAGACAACATGTATTCTTGAATGGAATGGGGCAAATAAATATCTCATTAGCGTTTAGAAATATTTCGCCAAATGTCACCAAAATAAGTGGTAATAGCCTTAAACTATCTGGTGATAAACTTTATAAGGAATATTTTAATTAAATTAGGTTCCATACTTTTTCATATTATCTTAATTTGACGAAAGCAATCTAAATGTTCACAAATTAATCACGCTGTAACTTTTAATTAAAGAACTTTCTAGCTTAAAGCGCCATTTAACTCACACCCTTGGTGTAATTTCATAAATCTCTAAATTAGGCGCATTTATGGGTTGGCTAATTTTCTTCCAATTGTGATATATGTTTAATTCAAAGATATTAGATTTGGCGCATTATCCCCTTAACCCGTTCAAATTGTTTTTTGTCGCCAAATGTAGGGATTAAACTGCATTCAAACGCATTTCTTCTGTACATTTGAATGATTGTAAAAGTGTATTTCATACTGTCTCTCACAGTATTTTCTGCCCACTTTATCGCCAAAAAGTTATGTAACCATAGGAATGTAACAAGTCATAAACGTGTAAAAATATTTTAACTAAAGAAAGAAATTTAATTTAAGAAAGATGTGGATAGCTCAATAAGTTAACTTATATTCATCATTTAGATAATAATCCCAAAAATATCATTCAAATAGTTAGTAAATTATCTACAAATACATGCAGTAGTGGTATCTTGAATAAAAAGTATTTTGTTGGTTTGATTTCGCCAACTAAAAAGTATGTAAAAATAAATTAAGTGAGAACAATTAATTGTATCAAATACTAAATTTAAAACCTTTTTTAATAATTACTAAAAGTACAATTCGAAGTATCGAAGCATTTTGAAGTATAAAATTCGAATTATTTATGTATGATTTGATGAATTCTTGCCGACAATGTACTTCCCATTTTTTGGCTTGGTTTTGCCAACAAAGAAATAATTGCGAGTAGATATGTAAGTATAATTCATTGTATGAAGTAATGATATTCATTTTTTTATTAAATCAAATGTCCTTCCTTATACGCCAACATACTTTGAGTTTAAATTATAGTTTCATTCATCGCAATTACTCAATGACAGATTGAGGTTATCAAATGGAAGCTAATAGGCAAGTAACATTCCTTATGTCAACATATTTCGAGTTTGAATTATAATTTCATTCATCTCAAATGACAAATTGAGGTTATCATATAGAAGCTAATAGGTAAATAAAATTATTTATGTCACCATACTTTGGGTTTGTATTAAAATTTCATTCATCACATATATTGAATGACAAATTGAGTTATCATATAATTCTGTAACTGAAATTCTCACAATTTATTTAACAAAAGTATACGTATCCCTTTATCATCCTACTATTTCTTCTCAAGTGAAAACAAAAATCTCTCTTATATAGATTACAAAGTAACATAACTTTTAGACATTTTTGCAAAGTTCTTTAGAAATAATCACTTGTCGTAACAACTAGCAATGAAGGTGAGTTTCTAATAGCTTCAAATTCATCAAGAGACGAATTTGAAGCCATCGGAAACTCACTTTTATTGCTAGTTGTTAAAATTCTGCACAGGAAGGAACACCTCTTCCGATTTCCACACCAAAGAACTTCCAGGTCGATCTATGACTTACTCACTAAAGTTCAAACCTTATTCCTTAATCGATAAACACGAAGCTTTCGCAAAATGTTACCTCCAAACATACTTTCACAAACCACCCTAAGCACTTTCACACCCCATATCCGCTCATTAAGAAAGCACCTTGGCGATATTTCTCTCCATTTCAAAAAGCGATAATCTGGAGGCCGCCAAGGCATCATTGAACACCACCTCAAAGATCTTAATTTAAGTTCTGAAGCATTTCCTAATTTTCGTACCAAACTGCCATTTTATCGCCAACAACTTTGAAGAGGCCAAAGCACTTTAAAAGCATTGTGGAACAAAGTATTATTCTGATAAGAAGGTAGGTTAACATTCTGAATTTCTAGGTTTTTAACAATGCTACTTAATAGTGGTTGTTGCAAAAAGTTTGTGGAAATATCAAATATCTTCGTGACGATAACAAATTTCTGATAACAATTTTCGTGATAACAAATTTCTTCGTGACAGTTATAAAATCGCGAAACATATAATTTCAAATTGTTTTGCCTACTTTGAGTGTGAATTAATAATCAATTCATTGATTCAATTAATTATACGTAAAGTATTTGAATTATACATCGTTGGAAAAATAAAATATGAAAAGTTTATTATTCATTCAAATGTAATTTCATTCATTTAATCATTCAAATATGATTTCATTGATTTAATCATTAAAATATGATTTGATTCCTTTAATAATTTAAGTATGATTTCATTCAATTAATCATTTACACAGGATTTCATTCATAATCATTCAAATATTTTCAATTAATCATTAAAATATTTCCAGTTAATTAGTAAAATATTTCCATTTAATCATTTAAATATGATTTCATTTAATTAATCATTCTAATATTTCCAGTTAATCATTCAAATATTTCCAATTAAGCATTTAAATATGATTTCATTCAATTAATCATTCAATTATTTCCAGTTAATCATTCAAATATTTCCAATTAAGCATTTAAATATGATTTTATTCTATTAATCATTCCAATATGATTTCATTCAATTAATCATAATATTTTCAATTAGTCATTCAAATATGATTTTCTTCATTTAATCATTTAAATATAATATCATTCAAATATGTTTTCATTCAATTAATCATTTAAATATTATTTCATTCAATTAATTATTTAAATATGAATTCATTCAATTAATCATAATATTTTCAATCAATTATCCAAATATGATTTCCTTCATTTAATGATTCAAATATTATTCTATTAATTTAATCACTTAAATAGGATTTCATTCATTTAATGATTAAAATATTATTCTATTAATTTAATCACTTAAATATGATTTCATTCATTTAATCCTTTACATATGATTTCATTCATTTAATCCTTTAACATATGATTTCATTCATTCAATCATTCAAACATGATTTCATTCAATTAATCATGGTATTTTCAATCTATCATTCATTCAATTAATCATGATATTTTCAATCAATCATTCATTCAATTAATCATGATATTTTCAATCAATCATTAAAACACGATATCATTCAAATACGAACATTTTCTTAAAAAATAATCTGTGCATTTAATATCCTGTAATTATACCCTCAGTAATATTTCTTTTTGCATTGGGTGAATGAATGAGGAGGGGGCAGATGAATTTTCGAGGTGATGCACAATCCAGATGACCCAGCTGGTTTCAAATTGCTGTGATAAAATAGAATGAAGTGCAGCAGACACACTGGGTAAACTTGAATCTGCTACTTATCTGCTGTTCTAGTGGCGAATGATTTCAGGTAAAAATGTCCGGAATTCGAAAACAGCAACAATAATAAGTGATTTCATACAAGACATTTCTGCCAAAAATATTTCCAACACCCTATCTTATTAAACATACTTAAAATAGTTTGTTATAACGTCTGATATAAAGGTTAGTTATTATAATTTATATTTCCCCTTTTGACAATTGCACGGAAACAGGTATCTCAAATTCATAAATTATTCCAAAGTTCAAATTTTACAACTCAATCGATTAACAAAACATTAAACATTACTTCTACCAGCACTTTCACTCTCCACAAATGAATAACCTTGGCGGTTAAAAAAAAAATTCCGTCCGGTTAAAAGTTTCCGTTTATTGTCGTTCCATGGAAGAGATTTTTCTCAAGATGAATTCTGCGACTTTTAGTTTAGGGTTGGAGTATAAAAGGAAAAAATATATTTATTTTTACATTGTGTTTATCCGCTATATGTGACTGATGACCGTGAGATTACGCTGTGGCACTCCGTACCCCAGGATTCGGGCTCGAGTTCCGGCGGAGCGATGAATCTTTGTAGTGGTTTGGAATCGATTTTAAACCGTGGATGCCTATCTAATATGACTGTAGAGCATTAGACATAGAACTGACAATCCTACCCCGAAAAAAAGAAAGTATCTTCTGTCTCGAAATTAATCGTAATATTTTCAATCAGTCATTCAAATATTTTCAATTAATCATAATATTTTCAATCAGCCATTCAAATATTTCAAATTAATCATAATATTTTCAATCAGTCATTCAAATATTTTCAATTAATCATAATATTTTCAATCAGTCATTCAAATATTTTCAATTAATCATAATATTTTCAATCAGTCATTCAAATATTTTCAATTAATCATAATATTTTCAATCAGTCATTCAAATATTTTCAATTAATCATAATATTTTCAATCAGTCATTCAAATATTTTCAATTAATCATAATATTTTCAATCAGTCATTCAAATATTTTCAATTAATCATAATATTTTCAATCAGTCATTCAAATATTTTCAATTAATCATAATATTTTCAATCAGTCATTCAAATATTTTCAATTAATCATAATATTTTCAATCAGTCATTCAAATATTTTCAATTAATCATAATATTTTCAATCAGTCATTCAAATATTTTCAATTAATCATAATATTTTCAATCAGTCATTCAAATATTTTCAATTAATCATAATATTTTCAATCAGTCATTCAAATATTTTCAATTAATCGTAATATTTTCAATCAGTCATTCAAATATTTTCAATTAATCATAATATTTTCAATCAGTCATTCAAATATTTTCAATTAATCATAATATTTTCAATCAGTCATTAAAATATAATTTCATTGAATTAATCATTCAAATATTTTCAATTAATCATAATATTTTCAATCAATCATTCAAATATGATTTCATTCAATAAATCAGTCAAATATAATTTCATTCAATTAATTATTTAAATATGAAAATTTTCTTCTTTTTGAATTGGTTTTAAGGAAGTGAGGATGAATTTCCCAGGTGATACACAATCTGGACATGCCAGCTAGTTTCAAATTTCTGTTATAAAATAAAGCATCAGGCCCTCTGAGTAAAGTTGAATGTGCTACTTATTTGCTGTTCTAGTGGCGAATGACCGAATTTAGTGGAATTCGAAAACAGCAACAATAATAAGTGACTTCATACAAGAAATTTCTGCCAAAAATATTTCCAACACCCTATCTTATTACTGAACGTATTCAAAATAATTTGTTACAATAGATGGTGATAAAGTTAATTATTATAATTTACACTTTCCCTTTTGATAATTGCACTGAAAGAGATATCTCAAATTCAGAAATTATTCCAAAGTTCAAATTTTGCTACTCAGTCGATTAACAAAACATTAAACATTACTTTTACCAGCACTTTCACCCTCCACAAATGAATAACCTTGGCGGATTTTTCTTCCTCATTTCAGAAAGGCGATCATTTGGAGAGCGCCAGGGCAACAGCCAAGCACCCAACGGTCTTAATTTAAGTCTCCACGTAGTACTTAATTTTCGCATCATGCCCGCCATTCCATCGCCAACAATTCGGAAGAGGCCAAAACACTTTATGTAAATCGAAACATAGACGAATTCTGTTGGATGGGTTGGGTTAACATTCAAGGCTCCCAAGGCTTCTGCCATCGCCACTTAACGGTGGCTGTTGCATGAATTTTGTAGAAATAGCTCTCGGGACATAAGACGTTGAAAAGGACATTATTCCGAGCAGAAAGCATGTGCAACCTGAATATTAAATTCGGCCGGTAACAAGAGGTTTCAGCAGGTCGTTGCATTAAGGATCGGAGTATTCGCTTTTAAAGGCACATGTTGGCGAACTGAATCCATCGGTGTTTGAATCTATGTGGTGTGAATTAAGAGCAGATGGATTGAGAGTTATTAATTTTCTGTTTATTGTCGTTCTATAGAGAAGATTTTTCTAAAGATGAATGCTTTGGTTTTTAGGTTAGGATTACAGTATTGAATGGAAAGGAATGGGAAATATTTATATTTTTTATTGTGTTTATTAGTTTAGGGCAAGTTTAGTTAATAGTATTTGTTGTAAGTTCTTTATTAGTATTGTGTTTGTAAGTATATAAGTTAGTTTTTAGTTTAGATGATAGTTTGGAGATCCATCGATAATTGTTTGTTTTGTTAAATATGGATATATATAGTTTAACGATCTTTATATTTCTACAGCAATTATATTAATTAGAATAAAATATTATCTTCTTCTTCACTGACGCAACAGCCCCATGACGGGCAAAGCTGTTTACAGGCTGACTGATTCCGAAGAATGAGATGTTTTCTTTCTACCGGGTAGGGCTGTCAACATGTACGCACAAAGCTCTGCAGTCATAATAGACCGAGATCTACAGTTCAAAGTGGATTCTGAAGCAGTACAAACATCCATGCCCCGCTAGGACTCAAATCAAAATGCCAGGAATTCGAAAACACCAATAATATGTTATTTCATACAAGAAATTTCTACCAAAAATATTTCAAACGTTCTATCTTATTGATAAACATATTTTAAATAGTTACATTATTTTAATAGCTGGCGATAAAGGTAAGAGTCATCTAAAATTCTTAAATTATTGCAAAGCTCAAATTTTATTACTCAATCGATTAACAAAACATTAAAACATTACTTCTACCACCACTTTCACCCTCCACAAATGAATACCTTGGCGGATTTTTCTCCCCGAAAATTTGGAGAGCGCCAGGGCAATAGCCAAGTACCCAAAGGTCTTCATTTAAGTCTCCACGTAGTTCCTAATTTTCGCATCATGCCCGCCATTCCATCGCCAACAATTCAGAAGAGGCCAAAACGCTTTATGTAAAGCGAAACATAGACGAATTCTGTTGGATGGGTTGGGTTAACATTCTGAAGTCCCAAGGCTTCTGCCATCGCCACTTAACGGTGGCTGTTGCATGAATTTTGCAGAAATAGCTCTCGGGACGTAAGACGTTGAAAAGGACATTATTCCGAGCAGAAAGCATGTGTAACCTGAATATTAAATTCGGCCGGTAACAAGAGGTTTCAGCAGGTCGTTGCATTATGGATCGAAGTATTCGCTTTTAAAGGCACATGTTGGCGAACTTAATCCATCGGTGTTTGAATCTATGTGGTGTGAATTAAGAGCAGGTGGATTGAGAGTTATTAAGTCTCCGTTTATTGTCGTTCTATGAAGGAGATTTTTCTCAAGATGAATGCTGTGGATTTTAGTTTAGGGTTAGAGTATTAAGGAGAAAATATATTTATATTTTTGGGTTTATAAGTTATAGGGGTCTGATGGCCGAGTGTCTAGCTCTCTGGCGCTTGGTGTCACAGGTTTCGGGTCACACATTTTGAATGGATTATTGCCCTTCACATTAGTTAATGAAACACCTGCAATTAATTGATTTTTAAAATTTTCCTGTTGTCCTATTTTCTTTATTCATTTGATATGACAGTGTTGGGACAGAAATGGATGACAGGTGAGTGGAATGGAATGTAAGTTGAAAGAAATGTAAATCATTCTGCCCTTTCTTCTTTTTTTAAGGGCACGTAATATTGTTTTATGATTCGATTTTAGTATCGTAAAAAACATACAAAATTTTGGGGCAATAACAACGCATAGCGATACATTTTCGCGTAATAGTGATAAAATTTGGCGTAATAACAATTTAGCAATAGATGTTGGCGTAATAGTGCTTTAGCTATCAATATTGGGGTATCAGTTAATCACCAATAATTTTTAGCGATGGATTTTGAAATAATGGTGATTTAGCAGGAAAAATATAACTACGGTAGCCATTTGGCGATTTGTCAACCTGGCGATCAATTTGGTACAAGGTGTACAGGATTCTAGTTTTTTACAAATTATTCTTCAAAAAGAATTCACTTATTATTGGGAACTTCTTACGTTTTTAAATAATATATAGGCCACATCGTAAAACAGGGGCCGTTGGGATTTGGCAACGTTTTTGTTGCTCCAACTGTAATCAGCGATAAGTCCCCAAATGCTGTAACTCGGTTTTCTCGTACTGTTTGCAATTCCCCTCACAATCGTAACCCATTATTTGGCGGACTTTGGCGAAATAATTTTTGATTCCAAATCCCAACAGCCCCTGTTCTGCGATTTTACCAATTTATACTTATTTATAATGAAAGGCATACATTTGACACAGTTGGACAAAGTTGGCTGAAATATTTTACAAAACTTTATTTACGTAAAATCTTCTATATTTACAAAACAATAATTTCGCAGCACAGAAAATTCTAGATTTTCAGGCATGTATGTAGAACTTTTAAATGATACTACTGCCCGACTCATGGCTTACTGATAATGTGCATATTTTGAGTGCAAGAGAGCCAAGGTTCGAATCTGGGCAAAATCGCCGTTGGGATTTGACATCAAGAAATCTTTTCGCCAAAGTGCTCCAAGTAACGGGTTGTAATTGTTAGGGAAGTGAATTGCAAACAGTACAAGCTACACACATACTCATACATACTCATTTGGCTCCACAAAAAATTCGCCAAATCCCAATTGCCCCCCTATTTTGCGATTTGGTCCGAATCTCCTTTCAGCGTATGTTGGTGTTACTGGTTTATTGAATAAGTAGACTCGATGGAGATTCTACGATTATTCGATGGTGGCTGCTATTCTCCAGGAGAGTTTAGGTTGAAATCCACTAGCGGTTTCCGTTGCAGTCACTGTTTTTAGAAACGAACAGACTCGGTGGTGGTTTTAAAAATATACATTGATTTATAAAGTTTCTTGTATCGACTATCAAGCCATCTAATGGGATTTTTCCAAGTCTTTCTTCCAAATGCTGGACAGTTACCCCTAAAGGTGCAGCTCTCATCTCCATCATGGGAAGTTTAAAGCCGATCTTTGTAGAACTTTTATTTTCTGATATGATCGGAAAATAAAAATAATTTATGCTATATGAAATAAAAATATAGCCATACCAGTACAAAAAAAAAAAAATAAATAAATAAATAAAATTCTTTCAAAATTTCTTTTCCAACCATCCGATCAAGAATGAGATACAATAGAAAACTGTTACCTCTGGCCTGTCTGTTTTCTGTGCCAGCGAAATATAGTCATTTTAAATCGTTTAAGAAGGCTCAAACCTGTTAGTTTCATTGTATTGCAGATTGTGAAGCAGAATCTAATACATTCTTCGATACAAGATACTTTGATATCAGATGAGATTTCTCAAATCTTCTGACATCGTTCATCTTTCTTAAATTGGATGATAGCCAGCCCCAAAATAAATAGCCACGCTGACGATTGTTTGGAAAGGTTCCACGGTTTTATGTGGTGAATGCAATATCAGAAAAGGGTTCCGTTTCTAGAAAATAAGATTCTGCTTTAAGACTTTCGAGCGTATAGTGCAGTATACATTCAATTAATTTATATACTGGTAGGATTCATTCATTCAGCTGTTTATTGGAGTATTTTTTGAGCTGGAGGAAAGGTTCACTTTAATTTACTGCTGTTATCTGTGGAGTGTTTTTTTAAGTTTTTATGTGCTTTAGTGAACGTAACAATATAATGCATTTGAAATTAATTTTTTTTTGTCTTTAGCAAATGTAATTAGGACTCATATGATTTTAAAGTGTTTAATAAGGTATTAAAATTTTCAAACCTTTCTTTTTTTAGACTTTTCCTCCTTTTCTTGTGAAAGATGAAAAATATATTTAATTAATTTATATACTGATAGGACAAATCAAATAACACATTAGGGGACAATATTGAAATGAAATGACAATAAATAATAAAATTTAGATCATATGATACGATAAATGATAATAAGACACAGTAAATGACAATGTGACACAATAAATGACAATGTGACACAATGAAGGACAATATTGAGATCAAAGGACACAATGATTGACATGACACAATGAATGAAAATAGAGATCAAATGACATTGACAATATGGCTTAATAAATGACTATTGAGATCAAATGGCACAATAAATGATAATATTATCAAACGATACAGCAAATGACAATATGACACAAAAAATGACAATTTTGTTATCAAATGATACAACTATCAATATTGAAATCAAACGACACATTAAATGACAAATAAAAAGACATATTAAAAAGTACTCAACAATATCAATATTACATGACACTATGTAAACTAAGCATTGAAGTATTTACGTATTATAATGATTTTTTTTAACTGTGGTAAAGCACGAGAAATGTTTAAAAAACATTAAGTATTTAAATTGTTATTGCTACTAATAAAGTTTTGTAAGAAAATACTCCAATCAGATGTTACTTTATACCAAACGCCAAATAGTTTGGTGTTAGTATAATAATTATAAAAACTGCAACAATATCATTATGGATTATTTTATGCAAATGTATATACTTTTTTAGGGATTCATAATTCATGGATTTCTATCTAAACAATATTTTTTAAAACTCCAATAAGATAGTAAATAAAAAATCCAAGATATGTTGTACAATCATCTTTATGTGCACGTAGAAAGAGGTAAAAAATTCCCTAAATATTACCCCTTTTATCCCCTTCTAATAATACACTGCTCTTTTTTGTATGGGTAATAAAATTCAAATAAGGTTCAACTTTTGACAAGCAAAATAAAATCATCAAGCCAAGATGAGACATTGAACGAATCTAGTTTAATTATTGGAGCAGATAATTAATATGTTTTCTTGTAACCGCTTCGTTAAATTTATTGAGGAAATAAATTGAGTCAGAAAATAGCCTCGAGTTTTATGAAGTCCGACCAACCGTAAGAAAAGGGGGTAAGATATACTGAAAAATGCTTGGAAGAGTTATTTCTTTTAAGTCCTTCCTGCAGCTAGTGTTTCAAGTTCATTATGAAAAGGGATAAAAAAAGAAAGAAAAGGGAAATTTACAATTTAGAGGGAAAAATTTAAAGACCGATGTTTAGATAATAAGTAAATATTGTGTTCAAAATGCGTAAATTACTTCTAACTGAGATTAGTGGCTACATGTTCCTGAGGGTATTTCGTAAATTCATCTTTTAATCGATTTAAAAAATGGTATGTTACGCAACTAAAGTATAGAAATTTTTAAGACTAAGCTGTATGTGTTTGTTTTTGATTTAGTTTAAATTGATTTATGAACATTTTTAAGCATATCTTTCTCAATTTCTGTAAATACTGATACACTTAAGTAATTTTTTTGTGTGTCAATTTTTGCGTTTTGAGAAATAGGGGTGTAATTAAAGTAAAAATTCATTTAAAGTGGATGTTGAATTAAATAAATAAATGGTTGTTTACCGTTAATGAATTCATTATTATAATTATAGGGTATTCTGTAAACTCTGAAAATTGTTTTAAGCCGTTCGGTAATTAAAATAAATTTTAATTATCTTCAGCTTGAGTTAACATCACTTCGACTAGCATTAAACTTCGTCGACTGTGAACTTTAAATTTTAAATAAACATCAATAAATTATGAATAAATATTAAACGCCGAAGACTTAGAATAATATTTATTTACAGAAATTATAATAATAAAAGCGAAGATATGGAATCTAACCAATTGATTCTGTTATTTGTTGGTGTTTTTAACTTTCAAGTAAATGTTTGCAGTTCATATTACTTGTGCAATTGTTGAAATACAGAAATTGAATCACTTTTAATTATTGATAATGTACAAGTATTTGAGCTTGACTCGTGGCTCAATGGCAACAGTCCGGCAACCTGTAGTAAGCAGTAGGGCTGAGGTTCAATTCGCTGGCGGCATTGTTGTAGGCTTGTTTAAAAAAAACGAAGAGACTCGATGGCATTTGTGATGCTCAGCATCTAACCTTATTAGCCGAACTACCTGGTGGGAGTTTTCCGGGGTTTCTCCCATACGATACGCAAATGCAGGTTATTTCCCAGACTGATACCACACATGTTATAATTCATAATATAGAGAAGCACAATCACATGTTATAATTCATAATATACAGAAGCATACACCATGTTATAATGCATATAGATCCATAATCACTTGGCATAATTCATAATATATAGATGCATTTCTTTGGTTTATAATGTCGTAAAATAATATACGATTTATGACTTATTAATGATGAGAATAGTGAGTACATATCTAGGTGAAACTTTCTTTATGAAGGAGTAGAAATCTCGATCTGAGACTTACAGGTGATAAAAATATAACAATCGGTAAGAATATTTCATCTAATAAAAATGTAATGTTTTTATCGCTTATATTAAATTTGGTTGATGGCGCGTTGAAACTATGGGAATTGAGTTCGAAACTAGACAAGTCATGCCTTACCGAATGCTTCTGTATCATTGCCTGGGATGGACACGATAAATCTGTAGACCAGAAGACGCTGTTTGGAATCAATGAAGAGGGTGTATGTACCATATACCATACTTAGAAATGTGTATTCAAAATATTGCTGACTAAATATAGTGCAATGTAGCCAGATCCCCTGGTACACTCTCGGAAACGCTGATTTTACTATATACCTTACCTGTAAGTCTCCGGCATTGGAAAATATATAGATATTTACCAAATTTTTTTATTTCAAAAAATAATTTTTTAATTTATGATAAAGTTTGAACAAACTTTTTCAATCGAAAAAAAAAGGTAAAAAATAAGTTTCCGGTAAATTAAATTATGTTGTAAAAATATATGACTTCGTAAGTGAAATCCCTTAGAAATTCAATTGGAATGTATATATGAGAGTCCTCATAAAAAACTAAAATTATCATCAAGAGCAAAAGTAATTCAGTCTTTGATTACGAATTTCAGAGAAATTTATTTTAATTCCTTAATATTCCTCTCTCCAAAACCTTATAAATTTCATGATAATTTTATCATCAAAATGGCAGGTGAAATGATTATCTCAGTTAAGGCAATAAAAGTAAAGCACCTACTTACAGGACCAAAGCAGAAAGCAATCAGCATACCAGATGCAAAAAAGTTATTTTCTTACTCAAATGCCAATTCTATTACAAAAATAAATCCTTTAAAAGGTTGTTCTTGGAGTAAGTAAAATCGTCCAATCACCATTCAGGTACTTCAAATAACTCTTTCTTTATTTTATTTATACATGATTCAAGTAATTTGCTATAGAATGGCAAAAACAGACGAATCTGAGACAAGACTTAGAAATTTCTATTCCCTAAAATATTTGAACTTTTATCCATAACCTCAACCAGCTATTATTGTAGTTTAAACATCAAAGAATAAATCACATCTTTATAAGGGGAACATCATTTAAAAGGAATATAGCATTCTACAATATTTTGTTTACCTTTTTTGGACAATCGTACAATCTTTAATAGAAATTTATTTTTTTGTAATATTTCTTAAAGTACTTTAAGAAAATAAAACTTTTTTGAAAAATCAAGATAAACTTAAATGGATTTCAAGAAAATTCCAGCTTTTTACTTTTTAGTATATGTAGTATCCTCTTTCTGTCGTCGTATAAGAGTCTATAAAGATAAAAGTAAAAAGTCTATAACTATCTATTCATAGAAACTGTCGTATAAAAAGTCTATAAAAATCTATTCATAAAAATTATCGTATAAAGAGTCTATAAATATCTATTCATAAAAAATATCATATAAAGAGTCTATAAGCATAAAAAATATCGTATAAAGAATAAATAAATATCTATTAATAAAAATAATACTTATCATTATTCTCAAACAGATAATAAATAAATCGCACTGCTTTTAACCATTTCGTCCTATGTCCTCCCATATGATAACTACAATATCCCAGCAGACAGTATTTCTGTACTGTAAGTATTACAAAATAGCAATTTTCACTCTAACTGTGCCATGAAGTTACTCGGCAGTCAACTGCAAAACATTTCCAATACCATTTTATCCATTGAATTCATCTGGTCTCCAGGGTTTGTTGGCATTACAAAGAACGAAAAAGCCCTCTTTCTAGCAAAATCAGCTGCAAACGCAACAATTTCTCATTGGAGATTTTAAGAGTAATAGCAGAGGACTTAATTTTTCAACAAAAAAGAAGACATTATAAAATACAACAGATCAATGGATAAAAGGAAAATACGTACAGGAATTCATCCACTTAGAGAGCCACTTCATCCACTTAGGACCGCAGAGGACCTAATTTTCCAACAGAAAAAGAAGTCATCGTAAAATGGATCAAACAGATCAAAACACAAGGGGAAAACACGCACAGGAATTCATCCACTTAGGTCTGCAGAGAACCTAATTTTTCAATAAAAAAAGAAGACATTACAAAATACTACAGATCTATGAACAAGCGGAAAATATTCACAGGAATTCATCCACTTAGAGAGCCACTTCTTCCACTTAAGTCTGCAGAGAACCTAATTTTTCAACAAAAAAGAAGACATTACAAAATACTACAGATCTATGAACAAGCGGAAAATATTCACAGGAATTCATCCACTTAGAGAGCCACTTCATCCACTTAGGACTGTAGAGGACCTAATTTTTCGACAGAAAAAGAAATCGTAAAATGGATCAAACAGATCAAAACACAAGGGGAAAACACGCACAGGAATTCATCCACTTAGGTCTGCAGAGAACCTAATTTTTCAATAAAAAAGAAGATATTACAAAATACTACAGATCTATGAACAAGCGGAAAATATTCACAGGAATTCATACACTTAGAGAGCCACTTCCTCCACTTAGGTCTGCAGAGGACCCAATTTTTCAACAAAAAAGAAGACATTACAAAATGGATAAAATGGATTGAAAAGATCAATAGACAAGCGGAAAATATCCACAGGAATTCATCCACTTAGGTCTTCAGAGAACCTAATTTTTCAATAAAAAAAAGAAGACATTACAAAATACAACAGATCTATGAATAAGTGGAAAATATTCACAGGAATTCATCCACTTAGAGAGCCACTTCCTCCACTTAGGTCTGCAGAGGACCCAATTTTTCAACAAAAAAGAAGACATTACAAAATGAATAAAATGGATCAAAAAAGATCAATAGACAAGCGGAAAATATCCACAGGAATTCATCCACTTAGGTCTTCAGAGAACCTAATTTTTCAATAAAAAAAAAGAAGACATTACAAAAATACAACAGATCTATGAATAAGTGGAAAATATTCACAGGAATTCATCCACTTAGAGAGCCACTTCCTCCACTTAGGTCTGCAGAGGACCCAATTTTTCAACAAAAAAGAAGACATTACAAAATGAATAAAATGGATCAAAAAGATCAATAGACAAGCGGAAAATATCCACAGGAATTCATCCACTTAGGTCTTCAGAGAACCTAATTTTTCAATAAAAAAAGAAGACATTACAAAATACAACAGATCTATGAACAAGTGGAAAATATGCACAGGAATTCATCCACTTAGAGAGCTGCTTCCTCCACTTAGGTTTGCAGAGGACCCAATTTTTCAACAAAAAAGAAGACATTACAAAATGGATAAAATGGATCAAAAAGATCAATAGACAAGCGGAAAATATGCACAGAAGTTCATCCACTTAGAGAGCCTGAAACTTTCTCATCGACTTCTGCCTACAAATCGAAAGGAAGACGTACTACTTTCTAGATTTCTTACAAAAAAGCAATACTTCATAGATTCGGTCTCCCCCCTCTCCTTTGAGTCAATTATGCAATACACCAGAAACTGTGGAACATATTTTGTTCCAATGTTCCAAATATGAAGACAGAAGAAACAAGCTTCAGGGCATTTTCGGATACAAAGTTCTATCCCATTCCTGGATATTCGATCTGACTGAAGAAGAGCTATACAAAACTGTAATAATACTTCGTGTTTTACGTAGTCTCGTAACCTTGTCAGTAACGAGGAACTTCAATATTCTTTTATGTTATTTTTAGCTTGTGTTGCTGAAGTGTTTTATGTTTCCAGTTTTATAGTGTTAAGATCTAGTCGATCAATGGCGTCATCTATTCATTTTATTCTATTTATCTCTCTTTTGGATGCCAGAATTGCTGTACATCATTTTATTTCATCTAAATCATGTTCAAAACTCAACATTCACAAACTCAACAATCATATGAAACAGTCACATATGACTCAGAACTGTCACATATGATTTAGAAAACTGTCACATATGTTACATAAAATTCACTCATGATGACAGATAATCGTGAATTAACAAATTTTGAGTTTGGGATTATATTTTATTGTTCATCATCATAGCGTTGTTTTAAAATTTGCATAACACTTGGATAAATTGAGATAAAGTAAATATCGCGAGCATAGTAAATATCAAAGTACCAATCATATCAAATAAAATAAATGACATTTGAAGAAAACAATCTTCAATTCAGATACAGTCTAATTTGTAAAACTTAATAATCAATTCTGTTTTCTCAGTAATTTGAGTAGTTAGTTAGTAAATAATACTTGAGTTCATAAAAACATATAAAATTTTTATCAAACAATAAGTTTTTCTGTGTACTATTTAAATCATCAGAATTAAGGACACCTTTATAAAACCAATGCGAAAATATTTACAAACCCGGAACAGATAAACAGGTATAAATAAAATAAGAAATAAATATTCGTCAGCGAATTATGCATTTCAAATCTTAATAGAATTTCTCAATTTATTTAAAATTAAGAACAACCAATTATCGAAATATATGAAGATTTGGTTTGTAGCTCTACAGTAATTTTGGTCACACTTTGGGCTAATTAGACCGGGACCTATAGTTTAACAGGTATTCCCAACCACTATCAAACATCCATGCCACCATCAGGATTCAAACCTGAAATCTATGGTACCAAAGGTCAAAGCGCTAATCAATTAGACTTCAGGCCGCTCAAACTATATGGAGAGTTTTTATTCAGTTTATAATAAGAGAAAAGAAGAAAAAAAAAATCAAGCAATGTAGAAATCAGTCAATTTTACAAATTTTAAATTTTGTACCGACTAATATATACGACATATCTGTATTTTTTAGCCCATGTCTCGTCTAAATAAACGCAATAACAGACTAATTTTATATGATTATGCAACTCAAGTACCTATCTTACCTTTGGTACTATCTCTCCTGTCGTACCTATCTCTTTGAGAATATTCCTTCCATAATCCTTGTAACAACACTTTACACTGAAATGTTTTTAAAAATAATGATAAACTGATTACTCCATTCTGACAATAAAAAATATCACTCACGATTCAATTCATTACAAAAAGCTGTAAAAAAACATAAACAAAAAAATTAAAAACCACTCTTTAGAGTATAATACATAAATATATCTATGATCTTAAACATTCTTTTACAACTGAATAAAAATAATAGTAGAATAATCTGCGATTAAGTGACTCAAAAACCTTTCTTCAACTTGTTATTGTTCCTTGAAAAAATACTCTTACATCCTCTTACTTATTTTCAATAAGAACCATTGATTACCAATGTTTGCAATAAACGTTATTCAACTGATTAACTCTATCCCTAACAATAGAAAATAAATCTTCTAATTAAAAAACAAACCTTTATTTACCTATTTAGCAAAAACATTTTTAAAAACAGGCGTTTAAGATAAATAATGTTCGTCAGTGTAATATTTTACTAGGGAGTCTAATACCAAATTAAGAACGAATCATTGTAATTATCAGGGCTAACTTTAGAACCAAAAGTTATCAATTGAAAGCTGCTTGATGACCAATTGCCTAGTGATCTGACCTTTGATACCACAGTCTGTAGCTGTAATTTCTGTAACTGTAAGTCCACTGTAATTTCTGGTTTACTTAGCCTAAAGAGTACAAAAAAAATGATCGTAGAGCAAGAGACCAATTCAGTTCAAATATAAAGCTTTATATTTAATTTTAATAATAACCTTTAAAAAATCTAATGTTAAAACAAATAGTCATCTTTTCATAGATATTAAAATTTAACATTGGTTAAGATAATTTCATTCATTATAAATTTCTTAAAGATCACCAACAAAAGTTATAATCTTTCAACTAAATGGAACTATGTTCTTTAACTGTATTATTTTACAGTAAACAACAGTTAATCTGCGACTATCTTGCAAAATTCTCTTTTCATCATCCCAATAATAGCTATTTTTAACTGATTAGTTTATCCCTAGCAATAAAAAAACAGGGATAAAAAACGAAACTAACATGAAAAGCAATCACTAACCAAGATTGGGTTATATAAGATAAGAAATAAATTTTAATCAATGAAACATTCCACTGGGAAGCCATGGGAAAACCCTGATTGAATTTATTGTGCTCCAAACTCAACTGAGATCAAAATATTGGTTTTTAGTTTTAATAAAGTATTCCAGAAAATCAAATTTTCAAATAAACTGTCGTACTTTTGAGACATTAAAATTGAAAGACAGATAGAATAATTTCTTCTTGAAAACTACCACCAGAAATAATACACAAAAATTTCAAAACGTTATGCACAAATGGGACTTGTCTCTAATGTTCCTCCACAATCTTTTCCTCAATGAATAAAAATAACAGTTGACTACGCAATTCAACAGAAAGACATATAGAATAATTTCTTCTTGAAAACTACTACCAAAAATAACGCACGAAAATTTCAGAACGTGAATCACAAATAGGACGTATCTGTATTGTTTTACCACAATCTTTTACTCAATGAATAAAAATAACTAATCTGGATTGCACAATTCAACAGAAAGACGTATAGAATAATTTGTTCTTGAAAACTGCCACCAAAAATAATGCACAAAATTTTCAGAACAGTGATGCACAGATGGGACGTGTCTTTTCTAAGGAATAAAACTAACAATTGAATAAAAATAACTAATCTGGATTGCACAATTCAACAAAAAGACATATAGAATAGTTTCTTCTTGAAAACTACCGCACGAAAATTTCAGAACGTGAATCAAAATCTGTAATGTTTTACACAACCTTTTGAATGAATAAAAATAACTAATCTGGATTGCGAAATTTAACAGAAAGACGTATAGAATATTTTGTTCTTGAAAACTGCCACCAAAAATAATGCACGAAATTTTCAGAACGTGATGCACAGATGGGACGTGTCTCTAATGTTTTACCACAATCTTTTCCTCAAGGAATAAAACTAACAATTGAATAAAAATAACTAATCTGGATTGCGCAATTCAACAGAAAGACGTATAGAATATTTTGTTCTTGAAAACTGCCACCAAAAATAATGCACAAAATTTTCAGAACGTGATGCACAGATGGGACATGTCTCTAATGTTTTACCACAATCTTTTGCTCAAGGAATAAAAACTAACAATTGAATAAAAATAACTGATCTGGATTGCGCAATTCAACAGAAAGACGTATATATTTTGTTCTTGAAAACTGCCACCAAAAATAATGCACGAAATTTTCAGAACGTGATGCACAGATGGGACATGTCTGTAATGTTTTACCACAATCTTTTGCTCAAGGAATAAAACTGACAATTGAATAAAAATAACTGATCTCGATTACGCAATTCAAAAGAAATACATATAGAATCATTTCATCTTGAAAAATATCAACAAAAATAACGCATAAATGGGACATGCCTTTAATGTTCCTCCACTATCTTTTCCTCAAGTTCGAACTCTGAATAAAAATAACGAATGATGAATAAATTTAACAGTAGGCTATTCTACTATAGATTACGCAATTCAACGGAAAGACATATAGAAAAATGTATTCTTTCTTAAACAACTACCAAAATAAAGTACAAAAATTTCAGAACGTGATTCACAAATGGGACGTTCCTCCACAATCTTTTCCTCGATGAATAAAAATAACGGTAGACTAATCTGGATTACGCAATTCAGCAGCTTATCTTCACATCCCCTTTGTTCTTGGGGAAAAATCCTTTACCATAATCTCAATAAGAACCCTCGGACTCTGCCATTGTTTGCGTAATAAACGTCACCCAGCTGAATACACCATCCCCGGCAATAAAAAATAAATCACCCCCTGACAAAACCCACCCGAAAAGCAATCACTAACCCACATTTGATAAACGGGCATATAAGATAAGAAATAAATTTTCATCAGCGCAACATTTCGCAAGGGAGTCCGGTCCAAGTCCTGATTGAGTAGCTGAATTTATTTGTCCTCTGGCTGGCGGCATCTCACTCTTCATTAGCCCAGCTTACAGAAGATCTAAAAGCAATTTCCTGGAACACGGTCTTTAAAACAACAGGCAGAGGAAAAGGAAGGCTTTCTGATACTGTTCCTTTTTATCAGGGATTTTCACCTTTCGCTTCGAAGAATTTGTTCAGTTAGCGTATTGTCGTTGTAATTGCCTTTACGCGATATTGCTTCTGTATGCCATTGACTGGTTTTCTTGAAGCAATCCGGCTTTGTTGTTCAAAGTTTTGTTGCTCTAGGGGCTCTTGAGGATGTTTATGTTGCTTTGTAGTTTTTAGCTTAGAAAGGTCAATAGATGGTGTTTTTTTTGTTATGGTAACGACACCTTGTTGTAATTTATGTGTTTGTAACAACAAAAAATTAGTTATTTTTAAAAATATCTTTTAAATTTAAAGGGGATTAAATTATATTTCACTGCAAAGAAAAATAGGTAAGAAGTTTATCTTATAAATTTGAATACAAAATGTATGTCCCTTTTTACATATATTTGTTCTATTGTACTACGATGTTGCTTGTTGTGCAAAAGGATTTGAATGTATATTTGTAGGTATTGTAATTTCCTGTCTATAATTGGCTCATTTATTTACTTTAAGATAACATTTGTTAATAAAAATTAGGGTTCACTGATGAGATGACCAAGACCAAGAATTGTAACTCTAATTGTCTGTTGTGCTAAAGAAATTAAATGCATACTTCTATGCACTATAATTTCCTGCCTTAGTATATAAATTTGAATGATAAATGTATGACACTTTTTAAATGTATTTGCTCTACTGTACTACGATGTTGCTTGTTGTGTTAAAGACTTGCATGTATACTTGTAAGTACTTTAATTTACTGTATATAATTCGTAGCGGCGTAAAAAGAGTGGACGATTTGTACCCACTCATTGATTTACTTTGACACAATATTTGCCAATAAAAATTACTGTTCACTGATGAGATGGTCGAGAATTGTAACTCTAATTGTCTATTGTGCTAAAGAAATTAAATGCATATTTATAGGTTCTGTTATTTCGTGTTATAATATATAGATTTTAATGATGAAATATGTCGCTTTTTTAAATATATTTGTTCTATTATACAACGATGTTGATTGTTGTACTAAAAAAAATTAAATGCATATTGTATTGCTTCTGTATACCATTGACTGGTTTCTTGAAGCAATCCGGCTTTGTTGTTCAAAGTTTTGTTGCTCTAAGGCTCTTGAGGGGGATGTTTATGTTGCTTTGTAGTTTTTAGCTTAGAAAGGTCAATAGATGGTAGTTTTTGTTTTGTTATGGTATCAACACCTTGTTGTTGTAATTTTTGTGTTTGTAACAAAATTAAGTATTTAAAAAGTAACTTTTAAATTTAAAGAGATTGAATTATATTTCACTGCAAAGAAAGGTTTGTCTGTTAAATTTATGTCACTTTTTAAATATATTTGTTCTGTTGTACTACGATGTTGTCTGTTCTAAAGAAATTCAATGTATACTTGTAGATAATGTAATTTCCTGTCAGTAATCAGCTCATTTATTTACTTTGAGATAACATTCGCCAATAAAAATTACTGTTCACCGTTGAGATTATTGAGAAGACAGATAAGTGTAACTCTAATTGTACGCTGTGTAAAAAAATTAAATGCATATGTGTAGGCATTATATTTAAATGCCATTTTTACTATTATTTCTGTAACGAAATAAGTTCTTACAGAAATAATATTAATATTGTATTTATATAATATTATCTTTATTAATAATTGCTGCCACATTTTATTGTGTTGCATTTAATTTGTCATGCATATGATAAATCTACAACATAAATATTAAAAAAATAGCTTAAAAATTAAGAAATTAAGAAATGCATCTAGCACAATAAATTTACTTCTGCAGAAGTACCTAAGAGATATATGTGAAAATCTGTTTGTTTTTAAACAAATTCACAGTTTTTAACTTGTGCTTTCAAATTTGGGCAGAGGACTTACATAGGCTACCTTAAGTTATTTTAAAATTTGGAGATTTTCAAACACCCCTTCCCCCTGTTTTTTGCCTCTTAGTTCCAGCATTAATGTGAGATTCGTTTTTGTGAGCGATTTTTTATAGTAGATATTCCTGTGTCCTATGTCCAATGGTATTTTCAGTTTTCTTCTAAGATCAGTATAAAAGGTTTAAAAGGAGGGGGATATTAAAGTTTGAGGATAGAAAATTCCAATATACTATATACTTTATATTAGTCATACAAAGCCTTCAATACACAACCTTTTTAGCGTGAACACTTAAAATTTTGTGTATCTACAAACGGTTGCCTGAAATTAATTTTTTACAAGTTATTAAAGTTGTTTTTTTTGCTTATAAATTATTAATAAAAATAATAAACTTTTGAACTTCCAAACTAATAATTTTTTTATTCCTTATTGGGTCTTTCCATATTGATCTTTTCAGATCAACCTGAAAAATATCAGGTTAAAATCTAGGATACTGTACCCCTGAGGAACTCGCCAATCTTGCAACCCTGAATATTTCGCCAATTTCTTTAGGGTTGCAATACTATAATTAGAGGAATTCGTAGCTTCATTTTCCAAACAACAAAATGACTATTTATTGTTATTGTGATTATATTATTATTTGCAGAATACTTATTTGCAGTAAATAAGAACAGAAATATATACTCTTTTAAATTAGTATTCCAATAAATTACTGATTATTCCGAACTTATTCTTACAACGTACGACGGTCACTGATTCAGAACATAAACAATATTTATGAAGTTGCCACTCAGGAGAGTAAGAAACAAACAAGAAAACGATTTTTTTATTTATTAATAACTTATATTTTATTCTTAAATAATTAATTTCCTTGTTAAAGATGTTCGTTTAGTTAGGATTTTCTGACAACTGTAATTGGAATTCGCTCGGAATATTTGAAGCTTTAGCTTTTTATAACGTTAGTTAACGTTACAATTTAAATTTTTAATAATTAAAATAAATTAATATTAATAAAATAATGTGTCCGGAACATTTGATAATTATCTGGCAGAGTGCATGTGGCGGCGGCAGCACAAATGTGACATCCGCAAAATAATTTATGATTTCACCGATGGAATAAAATGTTCGTTTCCACCACAATAAAAGGTAAGTTATTCTCTAGTTTTTCTTCTTTTTTTTATCTTTTGTTAATATTAATTTATCATTCGAATTCGGCTTCGTAAAGAACATGACTTATTTTTTGTTCATGAAAAGTGTGGTGGCGAATAACTTCGGCGAAATTTTATCGTAACGAAATTGTATCAATTAACAGCGATTATTATGTTTGTTTAAACGATACTTTTTTGTGACATAGCAAAAATAAAATTCCACATAATAATTTGGCGATAAAGCGATTTAATTTGCTGTGAAAGCAATTTAGGAATAAAATGTTGACAAAATAATGATATATTTTGGCGTTAAAGCGGCAATATATGGCGTAAAAAGAAAACATTAAAAAGTTGACATAATAGTGGTAAGAATTTGGCGATAAAGCGATATAAATTGGCGTAAAGGCATTTTAGATATAATTTTCTTGGCATAATAGAATACTTTTGGCGCAAAAGTATTCCAGATATAAAAAATTTTAGTGATAAAAATTTGGCGATAAAGCATCAACTTTTGGCGTAAAAGCGCCTCAAAAATAAGATTCACTTAGTGAAAAAATTTGGCTATAAAGCGATAAATATTGGCGATAAAGCATTTTTTGGCTTAAAAGAAGTTATATAACAAAATTTGCTTAGTGAAAAATGGCTATAAAGCGATAAATGTTGGCGATAAGGGATAGTGATAATATTTGGCGTTAAAGCGATAAACTTTGGCTTCAAAGCCTTCTCAGGAATAAACTTTGAGGTAATAGCTATTTGGCTGCTAATGTTGGCGTAAAAGCACTGTTTGGCTATAAATTTTGGCGAAATAGCACTTTACAATGACACCGAACTTGGCAACCTTTTTGTCTGTTTACTTGGCGATTTGGCAACACAGTAAAGGATTTTGGCGTAATATCTTTTTACCGCTCAAACTACCTGGCCCATTCATTTCTATGCTTACTTACCGACTTGGCAACTTGGCGACGTGTTTGGCACAAAGGGTACAGGATCCTAGATTTTAACCAAATATCAAGCTATTTAGCTAGTTTATTATAATAAGTAAATATATTTCTTTTTTTGAAACTGAATTATTATCATGTCATTATGCACACCCAGAAATTCTAGTTTTCTTACGCACAATGCATGGAATATAGTGGTATTAGTAAGATTTGGCATACAGGCTGCAGTTGCTTGGTGAATAACCTATTAAGTCTTTGAACTAAGGGAACTGGGTTAAATCTCGACAAGCGAAAGCCATCGATCTAAATAGGTGTTATCTCTATATTCAAAACGTGTGTTAATCCTTACAGATTCCATCCTTTGGAGATGGCCGCTCAAAGTTGTGATAGTGAAATAGGGATTATATATAGCATGACTGCTAAGGTGAACCACCGCAAATTCCGAATATTCTACCATCTGCCATCTATATTATATACCATCTATATTCTATATTATACATCTATATGCCATCCATGTTATGTATCTATATATCTGACATATGCGCCTACATATCTGCCAATTTAGTGGAAAATGTTTGAAATGTCGGCCTTAGAAAACAAAAACTAGTTAATTGTTGTTGGACACCGAGAATTCAAAATTGAATAATTGCAATCAACAAGGATTCATTAAGAAAAAAGTTGATCGTGCTACATCTATGAGGATACGTCATTTCTGGAATAAAGAACCATTAATCATATATCGGAGGTTTTGCCGAATCACTTAACTAAATGGAAACCACGAGGGTTGGTGAACAAACACTACAGGGGCTAGACAGAAGCCTCTTAGTATGATTAAAAAAATGTAGTCCATATAAGTTTCATTCAGATCAATAATTTAATTAATATGTTATTCAAAACTAAGTGTAAGATCTTCTTTCAGATATGTGAGATTAACCAAATTGATTAAAGTGATGTCTAAAGATTGAATAGATCAGTAAAGTTAGTAAGTTAAAGTAAAGTATCAATGGAATGTTATAAGGTTATATTTTTCCTATAATTATCATTTTTTTTCTATGAAATATATTTATGCTATTCTATTATTTAATATGTTTAATTAGATATAAATATAAAGACATATTTGAGTGTTGGAATTAGTGAATGAATTTATTAGAAATGTTAATTTAAATAGATTTATAATAAACCATAATTCTCTTAATACTTATTTGTTGCTTATTTATAGGCCTTATTTAATAAAAGAATCCACATTTATGATTCTTTTACACATTTAAGCTATTTTACTAGTTATATTGGAAACCAACCAAGTTATGTCCTTGTATGTTATTCTGTATACATTTTGTAGGAATACTGCTATGTTTACCATTAAATGTTTTAAGAACAAGCTAAGTAGTTCATCAAAAAATGATTAAATGAACCATTACACAATTTCTTTACAAGTGATTTAATATTTATATCTTTGTTTCGATATTGTAGACCATTCATATCTAAAAGAAGCTCAAATTTCCATTTAACTTTTATGGAACATATACAGTTTAAAACAAAACTATTTTGTATTGTATCATTGAGCATAACGTTATAAACATCATCTAGATCTATAAAACATCCATTTCTTTCTTGTAAAAGGAAACAACTCTACCAAAAACATTCATCTCTATATGTATAAAAAAAAAAATCAAAAACCATTTACTTCCAAAGTTTATTTAATGGAGCAAGGGATAAATAGTGGACTATTCACATACTACTGAATAGCTCCACATTTAAAATTCTTATCCTGAATGCTTTGCTTGTGCCACTATCCTTACGTCACAGCAGCCTTTGAAAAACTATCTGTCTACATGCATATAATAATGCTATACTTACACATAAAATACTTTCCTCGAAGTACTTCTTTTCCAATAGGGTACTTACACCAACCAGGATTTATTCCAACAATACGTTAGATGTACAGGGAGCCAAAAATATTCCGAGATTTTTATGTACCAAATGTGGATATGCGAGCTCCAGTGTTGAATGGCATTTTTAGCTCATACATGCAAAGAAGGAATATGATTTATACTTAGGTTGTCGGTGACTGATGAGAACTTGGAAAAGGAGGTCACCAGAAGGAATAAAAGCAATGGATATCAGAGATGTGTTTTTTTTTATTTGGGAGTTTGAGTGATGTTTGCTGGGGAAGAAGTGCTTTACTTAAATTTAAAAATTGGAATTGATTTTAAGGCATATTTTATGCGACAGTTAAGGGGGTATTTGAAGATTCATTTCTCTTGGTGGTTTTGTTGATGGTTCTCTTGCTGTTAGGCTTTTGATCTTTCCAGATTAGTTTGTGTTCCTGATGTCTTTTTTTCCATTGGAAGTAGACGCCATTTATTTCAGATCTAGTATTTCAACATTTTAATGTCTTTTTGATGTTATTATACCTTGATGATCATCTGCTTGAGATCAGTTATTTCTGAAATTTCTGTTATTAATTAGTCTAAATTTTATTTGAGTTTTATCATTTCAAAGAATTAATGTCTTAAATCTATTTAATTTATTATATAAGGGGCATTTGTAGATTCATTTGTCTTGGTGGTTTTGTTGAGGGTCCTCTTGCTGTTAGGCTTTTGATCTTTCGAGATTAGTTTGTGTTCCTGATCTCTTTTTCCCATTGGAAAAGGATGCTATTTATTTAAGATCCAGTGCTTCAACAATTTGTTGGTATAATAATGATGATTATCTCCTTGAGGTCAGATATTTCCAAACATTCTATTGTTAATTGCTTTAAATTTTATTTGAGTTTTATCAGTTCAAAGTATTAATGCCTTAAATCTATTTTACTCATCATATCAGACCAATTTTGCCTGAAATATAAAGTATAATATCAGAAGTACAAACTTTTTTAATGAAAAGGAGAGACTCTTTATATTGCTTTTTAAGCACAATATTTTGCAATTCAAAATTATATTAATTTTATTTCAATGTTTTAAACTTGTACAACTTGCTTATCTTTCATCTTTTATAAGTGGTATTATTTATAAAATAATTATTGTTAATTATGTGTTTTAATCTTGTTGAATGTTTCAGATTTGTCATACATGATCGTCAATTATTATATCCTTGAGATCAGATATTTCTAAATTTTTTGTTAGTAATTACTTTAAATTTTATTTGAGTTTCATCATTTCAAAGTATTAATGTCTTAAATCTATTTTATTTATCATATCAGACCAATTTTGTCTAAAATATACAGCATAATATCAGGAGTAAAAATTTTTCAAATGAAAAGGAGTAACTCTACATATTGTTTTTTTAAGCATGATATTTTTCAATTTAAAATTATTTTAATTTTGTTTGAATGCTTTAAATTTGTTGTGCAACTTGCTTATCTTTCATGATTTATAAGTATCATTATTTATAAAATAATTATTGTTAATTATGAGTTTTACTTTTATTAAATGTTTTAGACTTGTACGACTTGCTTATATTTCATCATTTATAAGTGGCATTATTTGTAAAAGAATTACTGTTAATTGTTTAAATCTTGTTGAATATTTTAGACTTGTTGTGCCACTTGCTTATATTTCATCTTTTATAAGTGGCATTATTTATAAAATAATAATTGTTAGTTATGTGTTTTAATCAACAAAAAATTCTTCTTCATAAGAAATCTGAATTAAATTTTTAAAATTTTTTATAGAACGTTGATTAAAAAGATAAATTCTAAAAATAAAAAAAATAATGAATAATTACAAAATAAAATGCTTTCATATATTTCTACTACCTAGTGCGAGAACTGCCAACAAATTTTCCATTTATCATAACTCTTATTAAAAAGACATTCTTCATTTCCTTTAAATAAAGAATGATTATCAAAATAAAAGACATCCCCCAAAAGATTAAAAAAAAAAACAATTACAGTTACTATTTTGCAGTGCAGATTCGGGAAGGATTTATTAAATGCTTCAGTTTTTATGATGGCCGTTCTGTAGTACATATTTTTACCTTTCAATAAATACACGATACTGTAAATCATACAATTCACTATTCTTTTAGGACTATTTTAATACTATACAAGATAAATTGTATACTATAATTAAAATTGTACCATCATTAAAAGTATTCCATAATTTTTATCGATTTAGGAATATCAAAAGATTAGTGCAATTCGGTTCATATTCATACAATAGATATAAAATATTACTTTAATAATTATCTGGAAAGCATAACAGTGAAAATGATTTCTAAGCTAACATTTGAAAACATAACAGTGGGAATGATTTCTAAGCAAACATTTGCGTTATATCCGGTGAAAATCGAAATCTCGCAAACATTCAGCGCGATTCACTTTAGGATTACATTTTAAACTTAAGGAAGGATTAGTTTGCAAGTATATTTACAAGAAAAATAATTATTAGAAAGTTAACTTAAAGAAAGTTTTTTTTTTAGTTTAAGTTCTGTAACTGTAGGCTTCTAATAAAATTAAACATACGAATATTTTTATTCTATAATAATAATATAAATCTTTAATGTCCAATTCTTTACGTAATTTATTACTCATGCAGTCGATTCAGCTTTGAAAATAATATACCAAGAATTAATTTGCGATTCTGCTCTCTAAGAAATGCCTTCTAAGTTAAAATTTGAAAACGTAACAGTGAAAATGATTTCTAAGCTAACATTTGAGTACATAACAGTGAAAATGATTTCTAAGCTAACATTTGAATACATAACAGTGAATGTGATTACTAAGCTAATGCTAATACTATGCTAGCATTTGGAAACATAATAGTGAAAATGATTTCCTAGCTAACATTTCAAAACATAACCGTGAAAATGATTTTTAAACTAATGTTTAAAATCATAACCATGAAAATGATTTCTAGGCTAACATTTGAAAACATAACAATGAAAAAGATTTCTAAGCTAATTTCTAAGAGTATTTCAAGCAAACTTTTTAAATTAAGTAAATTATTTTTAGATTATAAAATTTTGATTGAAATAATTAATACTGCTAAGTATTTTTTAAAAATTTATTCTTTGTATGCTTTTGTATAATTTTTTTCACAATCTTCTTCGAATTTAAGCATTCTTATTTTTTATGTTTTTAACGTTGTTTCATAAAATAATATTTCTCAGAATATTTGTATTCTAATTAATTATAACTAAACATAATTTATTTCACATTTTAATTGTAGAAAAACTGCGAATACTGTATCCTGTATTTTTGTATCAGACGAATCTATAGATTTATTTCATGGTTCTTTAATTGAATTTATTAAGCCATTATGTTGTTGTTTCAAAATAAGATTCAAGTATATTTTAATGAGGGAATGCAACTAGATTAATGATGAAATATATTTCAGACATAATGATTATTTTAATGATTGAAATAACTAGAATAATATTTTTTTTTATTTGTTCAAACTTTTTTCTTGTTACTAAAATTTAATAAGTTTTATATGAAGAAATTCTGGCTCATATGTAGCAAAATAAACAATTTATCATTAAAATATCATTACAATTGAAATATTTATTGTACTTAACTTTAAAAAATATAAGTTATTAATAATATAAGTTATTAAACTTTTAAGAATACAAGTTATTAAGAATAATAAAAAATTCATAATGAGAGTTCAATTAATGAATACATTCTCATTAATTAAGCTCTCATTCAATTAATGAGAGTTTTTAGATGAAGATTATTTTGACTCATATATTAAAAAATAAGTATTATATCACTACTCCATCAGTGTAATTAGTTCAGATATTCATCATTCATCATTTGCTTTAAAGAATGTGTTTTGGAAATGATATCAATGCCAAACAAAGTATGGCAAATTGAACAAAAGAAATTTTCCGTTTTTTAGTTCCTTTATTTATTTATGTACTGGCGTCTTCAATAAATGAATAAGAGAGATATATCACAAAAAATTCAAGTAATAATAATAACAACGACACTTTCTTAGAAAATATTAAAAAGTCACAATTAATATCAATTTTCAGAAAAAAACTAGTAGATTCGCAAACAAAGAATATACAGAAATTATTATGTCTTCAGGCAACTGTCTTCTTTCTTGTAAAAATAAACTGATACAATCTGAGGTGTAACAAAACTTAAGAGAAGATGTGACGTTTAGAAAAGCCATGGCAAATAACAAATAAAAGAAAAAAAAATACCAAGTTCGTTAGATAAAAGTATAAAAGAAATTTGTAGTTTCTTATATGTATAATCTTTTACTTTAAAATTCAATCAACAAGACATGCTTAATTTATTAATTGTTTATGTTTAAATTCTTTTTCGTTATTAAAAGATATTTGTTATTTAAAGATTGCTTATAATTAACAACATGGTAACATTACATATTAGTTCACTGACATTACATATTAACCCATTGACAGGTGGTGACATTCTTTTTCGGGAGGATTTTAAAGGATAGCTGTCTCATATTTGCTTGTAAAAAAAATTAGCTTGCAGGAAACTAAAAAACTCCTATCGAGAAGCCTAACTATCGATGCAAGACGTTTATGCACACGTTGTTATAATCGCCATCGAGTCTCCTCATTTCTGTTGTTGTTGTTTCTTATCCCACATGGTAGACAGCAACAACTAGACCAAGTGCAAGAACCGTGTATTCTCATGGAAGGAGGGAAGTGGGGGGGAGTGGCAGCTTCTGTTGTGATGGAGCACCCTTAGGTAGAAGTCTGACGTGGCTCTGTGACGCTTAGTTTTTATGTGGTAGGGTTGTCAGCTCTACTCCCAACGCTCTACAATAGTATTAAACCCGGAACTATGGCTTAATGTGGATTCCGAAGCACTGCAAACATCCATGACAGTGCTGGAACTCGAATCCGAAACCTGTGACTTTGAACACCAGAGTGCTAGTCACTCGGCCATCAGGCCCTCTCCTCAATTCTAAAAGGACGCCACCAATGGATTCGAACCTATTTCCTTTTGCTACTGGGCCACGAATCGGACAGAACTGCATAATAAATTTTGGTCTTTAGCAATAAAATATATTATTATTATTTGATAAAAAATGTAACAAAACTTTCTTTTCATTGTTCCTCAATCATAAATGAATTTTATTATTAAAGCATTAGTCATTAAATTATTATTAAAACTGTAGTCCCTATAATATTAAATAATTGCAATTAGTAAAAGTAAAATCTGTAATTATCAATTATTTTTTCCTAATAATTGAAAATTATTAAATTAATATGCGTAAATTTTTGCAAGAATTAATTGTATAGAGATGTGATTAAAAGTATCTTTTTATGATTGGTGATGTAATAATATAATAATAATAATAATATCATAATATAATAATAATTATAACTTTATATAAATGTGGATGTGTTTAAAGGAATTGCAAATAAAGTTGTTAATTTTTTTGGTTTTAATTTGCGGATTACCAAGTAATTTATTATACGGAATTAATTATTTTCAGTGATGTTATAAGAAAAATTCTTTATTCTTTTGTGTGTTAAATGATGGAATAATTTTCTCAGTAAATTAATTTCTTTCTAAGAATATGCGTTTAATTTAAAATGAATAAACGTATATATATGAGTTAACGGAGAAATTTTAGAAAAACTTGTCATTTTAATGATGCCAATTTCTTAAATTAAATATTATTTGGTTTGGCTTGTCGCTCTACTGTCATTTTTTACACACTTTAGGTTAATTAGACCGGGACCTACTGTTTAACGTGGATTCAGAACCACTACTACATCACATTAGTGTGCCTAGAGCTGAGTTGCCCCATTACAGTTTAGGAATGATGTGGGTGAAAAATCTGATTGAAGAAGTCTGTGACTTTCTACTGTCATATGAGATCGGTACCTACGGCTTAAAGTGGATTCCGAACCACTACAATTGGGCATCAGGCCGCCAATCATATTTGGATAGCTCATGTTAAAAAATAAACATTATTAGCTACAAGATTTAAAATTTAGAGTTAGTGTCACTGTAACTGCATATAATTCAGAAAAATTATTATTTTTTGACAGAATGAAAAACAAATTTAACTTCTTTATTCATTTTATATTTTGAATTTACTTAAATAACATATATGTTCTAGTATATATCAAACTTATTTGATTTTATGAGTATAAGCCAAATACTGAATCAAGGCGGTTATATAAATGTCAATTCATCGTGAAATTGAGTTTCTATTTCTTAGTGCTGAAGTTGTACAGCTCGCTCTAATAACTAGATACTTCCTACTGGACTTTAGCTGATAGTTTTTCTCTTTAGTCTTTAGTCTTTTTTAATATCTTTATCAGTCTTACTAACAGGTCTAATCCAATAAGGATGGATGTTAAATCAAGCGCACTTAGTAAAAGAAAAAGAAATCTGGGCACCACGAAAGCCTTAAGACGGTATTTCTTTTATCATCACTCAAGAAAGTTGATAAATCTGACGACTAGAGCGTTATTAAATTCGGATAAAAGCGGGCTTACTTCTTCTTGAAGCAAACACTTTTTTTTTTCTTGCCGGTTTTGTTATTGCTGATCAGCAGTGTACATGGTAAAGTGAAAAACTATATGGTGATGAAATATAAAAAGATTTCTAGGAATTTTTCTCTATATTAATCATTTTGTTTTTATAAGTTCCTTAAGTTTACTTATTAGGTTATGTTTTTCAAAGAAAATTAATGCACGGTGTTCCAAAATAAGAAAAATATTTTAAGCAATATAATGGTAATAAATTAAAAATAATGGAGTTTTTGTAATTTTTTTTATTTGTTAAAATCAGTTATAAAAAAGATACTGCAAGACTTAAGTACTCAGACATGCAATTAGTGTTTTGTACTAATGAGAACAACCTGCCACCCAAATCTGATAGCAGATATTAGGTGTCCTGTATAATGAGACTCTTACAATTTACGAATGTCAGGGTCTTTACAGGTCGAAATATTTATATATATCTGAAAATATAATCTGTTATATATAATCTTCATATGGACTAAACCATGAGTTGTTTACCATGGTGATAGATCATAGGCTGAAGAAGTGAGTGTTGCTTTTCTCTTTCTCTGAAGTGATAAAACAGACTAGAGTCTCCGAGACGTTACAGTACTGAATAATGCGAGATTTAGATAGACAATTTTGACAGGGAAAACTATTTATTGTTGTACATATTTAACCATTAATATATTCTCCATCATTTTCTATTACAATTAACCATCTTTTGAACAACTTTTTGTTTCCAACTTTGGAGAAATTTTGTTTGGTTTTCAGCAAAATACTCATTTAGAAAATTTTCTATCCCTTATTTATTACTGAATTTTTTGTCATCAAGAAAATTCTGCAAAGGTCTAAATAGATAATAATCTGATGGGGTATGTCTGGATTATAAGAAGGATGAGGTAGAAATTTCCATCCAAATTCCTTCAGCAGAAGAACAAATTTTGAGATTGACCATTGAACCGTTAATCTCTTTTATTACTTAAAAACACAAAATATCCTGATCACAGGACTCTGTATTAGTGGTATTACTGATGGTACATCGAAAATACCGCATATCATACAAAATATGAAGCAGGAAATTCTATCAATTTATCTTCCTGATTACTTGTATAGTAAAAGGACTTTATTCATATTGACCTATTTGTATAAAGAGACAGGGATTCATAAATTTTTGATTTTAATACAGCCATCAAGAGAAGGGAGATAGTAGAAATTAATTTGTATTCATTTGAATGTTTATTGAAGTGATTGAAAATGAGAATATTTCTTTTACACAAAACGTGTGCCTCAAGGTGCAATAGAAGATATTTCATAGGCATTTTATACATCACTTTTGTTCCAAAAAGGAACGACTGAATGATAATTGTAAAAGTATTTTAAGGTTTTCATAAAAAAATGTGCCAGAACATGCAATGAATATTAAAACGAGAGCAAGAGCAAGTGGCTCATCTTGTTCATGTATATACTTCCTGTCTTGGTCCGAGATTTAAAAGAAACCAACAATAATAATAAATAAATATCTCGGAAGGAAACATAAAGCATCTTTTCTAGACCATAGAATTCCATGATTCCATCCTATGGTCATCTTGATAGCAATAAATCTTGGAATATAAAAAATACTGGGGAATTATCTTTGATAATACATTGAGTTATTGTAAATCATATCAAATCTGAAGTATAAAATGCTATCAGTTAAACTTCTAGATTATTTGCAAAAGTTTTTTCATAATGTATGAGAAGACAGTGGTTTATCATATATATTCACAATTTTTTCTCTTTCTTTACCAAAAACAAGTAAAAATTGTAATAGAATATGGAATATTTTATTTCCCCAAGTGATTAAAAAAATGTATTTCGTATTGCTTAGTAAGATTTCCATTATGTTATAACATAATAAACATATGGTCATTCTGACTGTAAAACAATCCCTGAATATTTGAATTTGTAGTGGGGAGAGAACTTTCATAATATACATAGTGATTTTGAATACTATGAAATCTGAAGCTGCATTTTTCGTTAGAAATATTTTACCAGTTCACACAGAGTTCATTGCATGTTCTGGCACATTTTTTATGAAAACCTTAAAATACATTTACAATTATCATTCAGTCGTTCCTTTTTGGAACAAAAGTGATGTATAAAATGCCTATAAAATATCTTCTATTGCACCTTGAGGCACACGTTTTGTGTAAAAGAAATATTCTCATTTTCAATCACTTCAATAAACATTCAAATGAATACAAATTAATTTCTACTATCTCCCTTCTCTTGATGGCTGTATTAAAATCAAAAATTTATGAGCTGTTAAAAACCTTTCTTTCTCGATTGAATATGACCGACAGCTTTTAAAATAATATCCCTTCATATAAAAATCAAATCCACGGAAAAGTTCCCGAATAGTTTTCATGCTACAGAACTGCAATTTTTCACGTCAAAGAACCTAAAGAATGGGGAAATTTTATCGCCTCTTGCGCTAATAGTGTAGTTCAATTAATTACCTTCGAAATGTTCGTTTAAATTAGAAAATTATTTGCGCTTTTAATTGATCAGAGGATTTAATTGGGTTTTGAAGAGGGCGAAACAAATTATTTCGAGGGCCATCATTCAAATTGATATTAACTTTTCCAATTTAATCCGATTATTTATTCTGAAAAGCACTTTTGACAGTTTAAGCTTCAATGGCGTTGTCAACAGTTTTGTGTCCGTCGAAAATTTTATTATGGATATAGGCATTATTTAATAAGACAGGTGGCTCTTAGAAGTACTTAATAGCTTCGAAAGTTTATCGGCATTGAGTTGTTTGATGAAGACACTGAATTCCCGTCTCCTATATTAATTATATTAAGTATGAGGAACTTACTTCCTGTTAAATAAGGAACTTTCAAACATGAGATCGATCAAAGCAATATTTATTGAATAGTCAATTAGTTAATTGATTGCAGTCAAGTGGAATAGATAGAAAAAGATGGACATTATTTTTTTAGTACAGTATGAAGATAATTATTTTTAGATTTATTAATAACATTATATTGGGCATGAATGGCCGAGTGTCTAGCGTCGGTAAAACAAGTTTCAAGTTCGAATCCCCCGCGATGCCATGGATGCTTGTAGTGGTTCGGAATCCACTTTAAACCGTAGTTTTCGGTCTAATAAGATTATTTCTTCATAAGATCATTTCTTCGTAGCATTTCTTCAAGCTGCACGTGCCCCCTGGATAGTGCTGAAAGAGTAACAGCGGTGCAGTCCTTGCTTATGGCATAAATATTAACTGTCTCCGTATTGCCAGCTGCATAACATTATTATGGGGCTTGATGGTCGAGTGACTAGCGCTCTGGAGCTCGACACCACAGGTTTCGAATTCGAGTCCCGGCGGGGACATGGATGTTTGTAGTGGTTCAGAATCCACTTTAAACCGTAGGTCCCCGTTCCAGTATGATAGTAGAGCGTTGTGGAAATAGTGTTACTTGCGTATGTGGCATATCTTCAAGCTACACGTGCCTCCTCGGTACTGCTGAATCAGTAACACAGTGCAGCCCTTGATTATGGCATAAAAATTAACTATCTCTGTATTCCCAGCTGCATTAGAACAACTTTAACATTATTATTTTGAATAGTTAAACTAAAAATTTATAATTTTTTTTCAAAAATTTTAATTTAAGATAACAAAATGCCATATTTGTGGTGGAATCACAAAAATGACATAAAATTTGTGGTACGGGATTCGTTGGTAATCGCTTAGAAAGTTTATCGGCATTGAGTTGTTTAATGAAGACGCTGAATTCGCGTCTTCTATATTAATTATATTAAGTATGAGGAACTTAACTTTCTGTTAAATAAGGAACTTTCAAACATAAGATCGATCAAAGCAATATTTATCGAGTATCCAATTAGTTAATTGATTGTAGTCGAGTGAGAACAGACAAATAGATATAAGAAGATGGACATTATTTTTTTTAATACTGTAAGAAGATTATTATTTTTAGATTTATTAATAACATTACATGGGGCTTGAATGGCCGAGAGTCTGGGTACCACAGGTTTCATGTTCGAGTCCCAGGCGTGGCCATGGACGCTTGTAGCGGTTCGGAATCCACTTTAAACCGTAGAGACCGGTCTAATATGATCGTAGAGAGGTGTGAGTGTAGTGTTACTCGCATCCGTAGCGTTTCTTGAAGCTACACGTGCACCTTGGGTAGTAGTGAATGAGTAACAGCGGTGCAACCCTTGCTCATGGCATAAAGATTAACTGTCTCCGTATTGCCAGCTGCATTAAAGCAACAACGTTAATAACTTTATTATCGGACCTGATAGCCGATTAGCTAACGCTCGGGCGCTCGGTACCACAGTTTTGTATTCGAGTCCCCATGGTGCCATAGATGTTTGTAGTAGTTAGGAATCCACTTTAAACCGTAGGACCAGGTCTAATATGATCGTAGAGCGTCACGGGGGGAATGTTACTTGCATCTGCAGCATGTCTTCAAGCTACACGTGCCCCCTGGATAGTGCTGAATGAGTAACAACGGGCAGCTTTGCTTATGGCATAAAGATGAACTATCTCTGTGTTGCCAGCTGTATTAGAACGACAATAGCATTATTATTTTGAATGGTTAAATTCACTATTAAATTAAAAATTTATAATTTTTTTTCAAAAATTTTAATTTAACATAGCATAATTCGTGGTGAAATGGTAATGTTTGTTCATTAGCAAGTATAAAATTAGTGGTATGGATTTCTCTGATAATAGCTTTGAAAGTTTGTCAGTATTGAGTTGTTTGATGAAGACACTGAATTCACGTCTCCTATATTAATTATATTAAGTATGAAGAACTTGCTCCCTGTTAAATAAGGAACTTTTAAACGTAAGATCGATCAAAGCAATATTTATAGAATATTCAATTAGTTAATTGATGCAAATAGAACGGGCAAGGTTGGACATTATTTTTTCTGTTCTGCATGCAAATTATTTTTTTAACTTATAAATAACATTATTATTTTGATTAGTTAAATTCACTGTTAAATTAAAAATTTATAATTTTTTTTTCAAAATTTTTCATTTTATATATAAAATGCCATATTTATGGTGGAATGGTAATGGGCATTCGCAAGCAAGCATAAAAATAGTGGTACGAGTTTCGCTGATAGTGTAAGCTGAAAACAATACTTTGAAGGGCAAAATGGTCGAATGGTTAAATGCTCGTATCACGCTGAATTCGTCACTGACTACTTTGTTAGCGGAATTATATTTGGTGAAATACTATTACAAGGTTTTCGAATTGACGGTTGCACAAACTGTTTTTATTTTACCAATACAACTATAAAAATAGAAGATGACCTAGTCACTTAGATGTTATTTCCATTTTCTTTTTATATGTGTGATACTGAAAAGTCGAACGAATTTGTAAAATGCCATGGAATGTCGATGTAGGTCAAAAGAAAAATAAGAAGATGTAGGAGTCAAATATATGTTATGTGGTTTGTATGAGTATAAATATCTTATGTGTTTCAGAGCGTTATACTAACTGCGTGATAAATGTGCTGTTGTTGGCGTTATTAATTATCCTAAATAATTTAGGTTGGAACAAATTGAAAGCATTATCAATAGCAGCCGCTAAATGCTACTTTAAAATTGTAGAAGCTGAAATCAAATCCTTCATGAAGCAAACTCTTTGCTCTAGTTTTCCAACAGCAAACAAACCTGACTAAATGTTCTCGAAAATATACTTTTTTTTCTCATCTGCAAATGCTGGTGATTCCTTAATCTGACAACTTAGAAGACATGCCATTTTTTAAACATGTTTATAATGACACAGAAAACATATCACCTTTTATACATATACAAAATGATACAGAATATTTTTACACATGCAGAAAGATTCAGAACTTTTACACATATCCTGAAAGACTCAGAAGACATAGTACCACTTACATATGTATGATCATCGTGAATATCTAAGGTGACATGTCACCATTTAATTTCACAGGAAATGACTCAGGAAACATAGCACTATTTACATATGTAGGATCATAGGGAATGATTAAGAAGACACGTCACCATTTAATTGTATATGAAATGACTCAGGAGACAGCACCAATTTATATTTGAATGATCATAGAAATGACTAAAAGACATTCCACCATTTAATTGTATATGAAATGACTCAGAAAACATACTACTACTTAAATAAAATGAAATAAAAGGAACCTAGTAAACATTATCCAAATATACTCACCCAAAATCTAAATAATTTTGGTCTAATACTCTAAAATTTTAAACATAAGTTTAACTTATCAAAAATTATATGTATAGCTCCATAGAGAACTCGTTTGAAATTGAAAATGAATGATATGAAATTATTTCCAGACCACACACCTATATATTCAATCAAATTCTCTCATTATATATTTATTGTTGTAACCATGCTAAGCACTGGCAAAAGCTTACCCTATGGCGTTCAGGAGGAATAGTCAGTTGTCCTACGGACTCTCACCTGAGAGGAAGTATATTTCCCGCACCCTGCGCTTACTCGAGTTTCGGAATTTAGGTTTAGAAGTGAAGTCCTTCCACGAATCAATATTTATCTATTTTTAAATGTTAACTGTTGTATCACTCTAATTGTATGTGTGTGGTGTTTGTATGTATGTAAATAAAGCTGTGAGTTCTCAAAAATGTGCCTCAAATATCTCAACTTAACCATACCCAGTTGAAATCTATACATTACAATCTGGTGTGGTCTTTTTTAATTCAGTTTGCATGTAACGAATAATGTGCATTTTGTTGGGCAAAATGGTCATGTTCTCTCTTGCCAATTCGCTCTTGGTTTTTGTATTGCAGTGTGAACATATACATATATTCATTCATATAATTTCATTTTTCAGCATTGTTCATATTATTATATGATATGATATTAATGTATATAATGTTAAAATAGTCTTTATGTATATACAACTGGAAAAACGCAAGTTTATTGAAAAGTTTATACGTCATGAAAAAATGTTTGCTTGCATGAAATGTAATAATTCTTCCTCATTTAAAACGCTTTCTAAAAATTTATGGAAGCATACATTTAATCCTCTTTAAACTTTTTGTATTTAGTACAATAGAAAACCTCACATCTTTCTTAAAGTAATTTCAAAATAATTTTGAAGATGTATAAATTATTACTTCACGAAATGCTTTCTAGCATATAAAATTATATTTACGAAGTGCAAATTCAATATTTTAATTAATACTCAGACTATTCATATGGAAAATTAATTTCACAGATTCATATGATTTCTATACTTGCAATAAATTACTATTGTTAAATTCAATTAAAGAATGAGAAAATAGAATTTCAAACAATTATTAATTTTTTATTGTATTTCATTAACTCCTAGCATTATTACAATTTAAAGTTTAACTATATTAGATCTGATAAACAGCAAATAACTTTTATATAAGAAAATTTGTTTAAATTTAAATAGGATTTTCTTAAGATTGAGTTTTGACAATTAAATTATTGTACAATTTAAGAATTAATTAGAAGATATATTATATACAAAATTACATTTTACTCTTATTTTCTTCTCTTAATATGTTAAAATAAGCAAACTTTTTATGTATTTAATGTATTTGAAAAAAAAATAATACAATTTAATTTACATGACAAAAAAAATACAAATTTTCATCATTAGTTATTATTATTAGATACGACAAACAATGAATAACTTTATATTATGAAATGTGTTTGAATTTAATTTGGTTTTTCTTAAGATTACTATAATACTTTTTACAAATAAATTATTTTACTATTAAGTATTAATTAAAGGGATTATTATTATACACTATTATTTTACTCTTTTTTTCCTCCCTCAATATGTTAAAACAAGCAAAAATTTTATGTATTTATTGTACCTGAAAAAAATATAGTACAATTTCATTTACATGATAAAAAAAAAAAAATTTAGAATTTTTATCAGTGGGGTTGAAAAAACTATTTTCTTTTCCTTAAAACAATGAGTTGTCTTTTCTCAGCATATGCAATCGTATTTAAAATAAAAGAACGAAACAATGTATTACATTTTTTTCATCTTATTTACGATGAGATAGAACTTAAAGAAACACTATGTTTATTTTTATTCTCTCAGGAACGACAGCGACAATAACAAAAAACAACAACTAAGTAATAAAAACTTACTTTTCTCAGACCCGTGGCAGTCTAAAGTTTGGATTCATAAAAAAGTGCATTTAAACCAAAAGCAGAAAAGATTGTTAAAAAAATCCGGAAAACTATTTTTTAAGTATGTTTACTAAATATTTTTACTCATGTGTAAAACAAAAAAAAACTTTTCTTGTAGGGATTAATAAAGACTGTGTTTTTCTTATCAGGAAAAAAGAACACAAATTTATCCATCTTAGTGTTTTCAAAGTTTGTTGCTAAAGCAGTATTTGATCAGAAAAAATATAAGAAATTAATTAAAAAATTTATTATGATAATCAATTAATAAATTTCAACTTAAAATAATTTACAAAAATGTTTCAGGGAAATGCCAAATTTCAAATACCTACATAGGCCATTGGATTCCAATGTAGAAAACTGAAATAAAAAATCGATATCAGATGTATGGTTAGAATTTCATATGTACATATGCATTTATTATATATATATTCATATGAACATATGTATTTATGTATTATATATGTTCATATGTGTAATTATTATTATTACGTATATGTTCATATGTTTAATTCATATGTAACTCTGTGATTTTGTACTGAATAAAACTATTCTCAAAGTCGAAATTATTGTTTTAATTACTAATTTTCTACTCAAAATTGGTTACAAATTCCACTGAATATTTTCAATAAATATAATATATCGATATGAGATTTTATGGTTAGAATGTTCATATGTATATATGTATTTAATATATGTGTTCATATGTACATATGTATTTATGATGTTATGTTCATATGTACATATGCATTTATTATGTTATTTTCATACGTACATATGTATTTATTATGTTATGTTCATATGTTTCATTCATATGTACCCTGTGATTTTGTACTTAATAAAATTATTTTTAAAATCAAAATTATTATTCTATTAATTTTCCGCTCAAAATTGGTTATAACATACACGGAATACTTTTAATAAATATAACATATCGATATAAGATTTTATAGTTTGAATGTTCATATGTACACATGTATTTATTATACATTTTCATATGTTAATGTGCATTTATTATATATGCTCATATGTATATATGTATTCCTTATGTATGTTCATATCTAATATTATTATTATTGCATATATGTTCATAGATTTCATTCATACGTACTCTGCGATTTTGTACTCAATAAAATTATTGTCAAAGTCAAAATTATTATAATTGCTAATTTTCTACTCAAAATTGGTTATACTTTTAATAAATATAATATATCGATATGAGATTTTATGGTTTGAGTGTTCACATGTACATATGTATTTATTATATATGCTCACATGTACAATTATTATAATTACATGTATGTTCATATGTACACTGTAATTTTGCTTTTTATAAAATTATTCTTTGTGATGTTTAAACACAATTATTTTAATATTAAGAATTAATTAAAGGAATTGTTATTATACACTTCTATTTTACTCTTTTTATTCTCAATCAATGTGTTAAAACTAGCAAAAGTTTTATGTGTTTAATGTACCTGAAAAAAAATCTAATGCAATTTCATTTACATGATAAAAAAATTTAGAATTTTCATCACCCTGGTAGAAAAAACTATTTTCTCTCTATTAGAACAACGAGTTGTTTTTCTCAGCATATGCAATCGCATTTAAAATAAAAGAACGAGACAATGTATTACATTTTTTTCATCTTATTTACTATAAGATAGAACTTAAAGAAACACTGTGTTTATTTTCATTCTCTCAGGGACGCCAACAACAACAACAAAAAAAGGACAACTAAGTAATAAAAACTTACTTTCTTCAGACCTCTGGCTGTCTAAAGTTTGGATTCATAAAAAAAGTTCATTTAAACCAAAATAAGAAAAGATTGTTACAAAATCCGGAAAAGTATTTTTTAAGTATGTTTACTAAATATTTATACTCATATGTAAAAAAAAACTTTTCTTTTTGGGATTAATAAAAATTGTGTTTTTCTTATCAAGAAGAACATAAATTTGTCCATCTAAGTGTTTCCCAAGTTTGATCAGAAAAAATGCAAGAATTTAATTAAAAATTTATTATAATAATTATTTAATAAATTTTAACGTAAAATAATTTTTACAAAAAATTTTCGTGGCGAGTCGCAAAATTCCAAATTCCGATATGGATAACCGAATTACGATGTAAAAAATTGATATAAAAAATCGATATGAGATTTTATAGTTATAATGTTCATATGTACATATGTATTTATTATATATGTTAATATGTACATATATATTTATTATATATATTCATATGTACATATTTAATTATTATATATGTTCATATGTACATGTATTCATATGTATATGTATTTATTATATATGTTCATATGTATAATTACTATTATTATTACATATGTTTCGTTCATATGTACTCACTGATTTTGTACTCAATAAAATTATTCTTAAAGTCAAAATTATTATTTTAATTACTAATTTCCTATTCATTAATTATACCTTACACTGAATACTTTCAATAAATATAATATATCGATATGATATTTTATGGTTAGAATGTTCATATGTACATATGTATTTGTTATGTATGTTCATATGTACGCATGCATTTATTATGTATGTTCATATATGCGTATGTATTTATTATATGTTCATATGAACATATGTATTCATTATATACTTTCATATCTATGATTATTGTTACTAGATATGTTTCTTTCATATGTACTCTGTGATTTTATATTCAATAAAATTATTCTCAAAGTAAAATTTATTATTTTAATTATTAATTTTCTACTCATAATTGGTTATACTTCACACTGAATACTTTCAATAAATATAAAATATCGATATGAGATTTTGTGGGTAGAATATTCATACGTACATATGTATTTTATATGCTCACATGTATAATTATTATAATTGCATGTATGTTCATATGTACTCCGTAATTTTGCATTTAATAAAATTATTCTTTGTAATGTTTATACACAATTATTTTACTATTAAGAATTAATTAAAGGAATTGTTATTATACACTTCTATTTTATTCTTTTGTTTTTCTATTTCAATATTCTAAAACAAGCAAAAGTTTTATGTGTTTAATTTATCTGAAAAAAAAATCTAATACAATTTTATTTATATGATAAAAAAATTTCGAAATTTCATCACTAGGGTGAAAAAAAACTATTTTCTCTCTCTTAGAACAATGAGTTGTCTTTCCTCAGCATATGAAATTGCATTGAAAATAAAAGAACGAAACAATGTATTACATTATTTTCATCTTATTTACTATAAGATAGAACTTAAAGAAACACTGTGTTTATTTTCATTCTCTCAGGAACAACAACAACAACAAAAAAAGAACATCTAAGTAATAAAAGCTTACTTTCTTCAGTCTCTTGGCTGTCTGAAGTTTGGATTAAAAAATAAAAAAGTTCATTTAAACCGAAATAAGGAAAGATTGTTAAAACATTCCGGAAAAATATTTTTTAAGTATGTTTACTAAATATTTTTACTCATGTGTAAAAAAAAACTTTTCTATTCAGGATTAATAAAGATTGTGTTCTTCTTATCAAGAAGAACATAAATTTATCCATTGCAGTGTTTTCCAAATTTGCTGATAAAGCAAACATTTGATTTTGAAAATTGTAAGAAATTAATTAAAAAAATTGATTAATAATCATTTAATAAATTTCAAAGTAAAATAATCTTTAAAAAAATTTTGTGGGGAGTCGCCAGATTCCAAATTCCTATAGATGCTACTGGATTCCAATATAGAAAACTGAAATAAAAAATCGATGCGAGATTTTGTACATTTCTAAATTATTTATTATATTATTTATAATATTAAAAAAGATTATTATATTTGTTCATATGTACATATGTATTTATTATAAACTCATGTTTGTGAAAATTGCAACACCAAGAAGGACTTACGCGAGTGAGCTGAAATTTTCAGGAAATGCAAATTAGCGCATGATATGCAAATGATTAGAATTTCAAATCCTTAGCAGTGACCTCTGAACGGCGGATGGATCTGAATAAATAGACGGCTGTAGCGAGGCGTGAATGGTTATCGGTGGTTATCTGCTAGTGGTAAACGTTAGCTCAATCGTTACTTATGCCTCTTCGACGAAAGAGAGCGAGAGTTGAACAACTTACAGAGTTTGAACGGGGGAGAATCATCGGCCTTCGTGAAGCTGGATTGTCTTATCGTGCAGTAGCCGCTCGTGTGCAGCGTAACAGCAGCACAGTGATGCGTCTTTGGAAGCAGTGGACGGACAACTCGGAAATCCGGGAGTGGACCCCGAAATGTGACATCAGCTCGCGATGATAGACACCTGGTCCGCATGGCGCTGACGGACCGTACAGCTTCCTCTAGACAATTGGCAGCACAGTGGTCAATAGCTACAGGTGTTTCATTGTGTTCTTCATCAATTCGTAGACGTCTGCTGCATCGTGGACTGCGCGCAAGGACTCCTTTATACAGGATCCCTCTCACGCTAAACCATCGCCGCCTGCGGCTACAATAAGCCGCTCAGCATAGAGACAGGCGTGCTGATTGGCAGCATGTCGTGTTTTCTGACGAATCCCGCTTTAATTTGTGGTACCATGATGGCCGCATTCGTGTCAGACGCTATGCCGGTGAACGCCGTCTGCCGGAGTGCATTATCGAACGCCACAGTGGACGAACTCCCTGAGTTATGGTCTAGGGTGCCATAGCATATCATGGACGATCTCAATTGCTAAGAATTGTGGGCAATCTGAACAGCAACCGGTACATCAGTGAAGTTCTACAGCCCCAAGCTGTTTCCTTCCTTCAAAGCTTGCCAGGCGCTGTATTTCAACAGGACAATGCCCGCCCTCATATCGCTAGGACTGTTCAATTCTTCCTTGACCTGCGTATTCCCCGGATATGTCGCCGATTGAACATGTGTGGGATTTCGTTGGTCGGCGTCTCGCTCGTGATCCTCGTCCTGTTGCTTCTGCAGACGAACTTTGGGTGGGCATACAAACAATATGGAATGCTCTTCCTCAGGCAGACATTCAAAATTTGTTTGACTCCATGCCACGTCGTGTAGCAGCACTTATTGCTGTGCGTGGTGGCTACACAAAATACTGATTCCGATCTCTTGTTATTGTTTGTTTGCTTTGAACATTTAATCATTTATTTGTACCACTACCACTCAACTGTGTATTAAATTTCATTCAATTATGACGATTCCTTCATGGTGTTACAATTTTCACAAACATGAGTATATATATTCATATCTACATATGTTTTTAATATATTTGTTAATATAGATAACAATTATTATTACATATATGTTCATATGTACATACTACTGTGCCTCAAAAATAAGACCAATTATTTATTTTTTTCAAAAACTCTTTATTTATTCTTAAAATTTATTTCATCGCCTTCAAAGCAATCCCCTCCGGACACTATGAACTTATGCCAACTTTTTTTCCAATCCTCAATGCATGCTAAAAAGTCATGACCTTTTCTGTCATAAAATTTAAGTCATAAAATTTGACCTTCTTTCTATATTGCATTCAAAAGTTTCTTCATTATAAAGAATTCAAACAAAAATTTGACCTTCTTTCTGTATTTACGTTTTCTTATAAGGAATGCAAACAAATATTTGACCCTCAACAATTATTCAAATAATTGTTATTATTTTTGTTTAGGACATACAAAAAAATGTAATATTAAGAGAAGTGAGCGTAGAACATTTATAGAAAGAAAAAGTAAATTAATGGGTAATATTTATTTATTTTTGTAAATAAAATAAATTTAATTTTTAAATAATAATTTTGTAAATTTCTTTGTTTTGTTTTAAATAAAGTTTTTCACAAACAGGTAAAAAACATTTTATTATATAAAATTTCATAGCACAGAATTAAAGTTGCTTTTTATGAAACACCATGCATAAGAAAACATTCATTCTTCGTTTTAGTAATTCTTCCAATTATTTAATTTTATAGTTACAATTTTATTTTATTTTAGACATAGTATTCAGAAATGTCAACATCTATGTCTCTGATGCAAAATATTCTTTACAAAAATACAAAATATCGCAGAAAAGTTTATATTAAAATGAGCATTTCACTTGTTATTAAGTTAATAGAAAACCCCTCGTTAAACAAAATGAGGTTTTCAGGTAGGCCATTAAACAAATTATATTCAAAAACATCCTATTTAATTTTTCAACAAAATAGACCATTAATTCCATGCAACAAAGGAATACATAACATTTAAAAGATAAAAAAATCACATTGAATGCATTCATTAATCTTTTAATAACTAAGACATAATGAAAGTATAAGTATCCATTTAATTTTAAATAAGACATTTACATATCAAACATTTTCTTTGAACCATTGGGACATAATGAAACAAAATTGTACCGGTTTAATTTATTTATAAATGATAAAAGAAAAAAAATGCATATTAGTGAATTAATATGCAATTCTTTTATCAAACCAGAAAGAAAACTTGTTATATTTTAATGAATTTTTAAAAGTAAATGTAAAGAATTTATTCATAAGTCTAAAAGTAGCGAAAGCAATTTAACATTAATTGCTACACCAATTAAAAATTCAATGAACGTTTTCATCATTAATGATGACTGAATCGCGCCTTCGATAACTCAGAGTTTTTGATCGCTATTGTTATGAAATAAAAATAATAATTAATTTTTAATGAAAACCAATTAGGAGATAAATACTTTTGATTTCAATGTGGTCGCTGGGGTGTAATATGCAATTTGAATCAATAAATCATGAACTTTAACGTTGTTTAGCTACGTAAAACGTTTTGAGTTATGTGTGCGTTGAGGAAATAAAATAAGACTTTAAAAGCTTAATGAACATTAAAGAAACATATTTTTAAAATCGATAATTTTAATATATTCTTTAAAGAAAAAAGATTTCTAAAAAATTGTACAGTCTGAAATTTTTCATGTTAAATTAAAAAAAAAAATAACAGAAAAATATAATTTTTAGCAGAATTGTTTTTACATTGCATAACTCATATTAAGATGGATGACAATGATTTTTCTAGCACGTCATAAAAAAGTCTTATTAAACATTAATAAATTAATTAATTTAATTTAAAAGATTCTTTTCAGGGTAAAAAGCCTGGGGGAAAATAGAAATTTAATACAAATGTGTACGTTTCTAAGTTGGAAAAAAACAAATTAATGCTTCCATAAATTAATAAATTAATTCTATAAATGCTTATAAATGATAATTTTTATCATCGTTAATTCTATAAATGCTTACAAATAATATTTTTTTATCATCATTAATTCTATAAATTCTTATAAAATATATTTCTTTTATCATCGTTAATCCTTTCTTTTCCTGTACATAACCTGAAGAGTAGGCTAATAATTTACAGTAACTTATTGTTAAAATTATAAATTAATTTTTTCTAAAGATGAAAAATATTCCCACTTAATGACATAAATTTTGATGGGTATAGCATCCTCATAAGGAACACATTGACATTTTTAATGAATTAAAATTTTTTTTTAAACTTTTGATTCACGCTAGACCTACATTCATTATAAAGAAGCATAGGATAAGCATAGTACCTTCCTAAATAGCACTAAACTAATTATTTAGTGTGTTGCTAAATAATACTACCTTGGCTCCTAAATACTAAATACTTAGTGTACTGCTAATTAATACTAAGGTAAATACTTAGAGTGCTGTTAAATAACACCAAGTAAATTGAATAAACACCCGACTCGTGGCTTAGTGGCAACGTGCGCCGCTGTTGAGCATTGGGGCTGAGGTACCAGGCACTGGCGGTTTTGTTGTTGACACTGTTTCAAAACACGAGTAGACTCGATGGCGTTTGTGATGCTCAGCATCTTGCCTTGTTAGTTGGACTCCCTGGCAGGAGCTTTCATGTTCCCCCATACGATACGCAAATGCGGGTAGTTCCCCTAAAAGTCCTCCTGGAAGTCACTGCCCTTCTTCTTCAGCGACAAGGAGCCAAGGCAGACTTCTACCTATGAGTGATCCCCGACAACAGAAGCTGGCCCTTCCTTCCATAAGACCGCACGGGTCCATGGAATTGGTCTAGACAAATTGGCTGTTCACAAAGTATGATAAGAACCAACAAATTTAATAAATATTGCTATACAATATTCGAGTAGAGTGATGAAATAAATATAGATATGAATAAGAATTTTGCTATAGGATTTGAGAGGAATATGTGACAACTTTTTTTGAAATATTAAACCGAAAAAGACATATTTGAAATTGGTTTAATCATATTTATGTTATACATATTTTTTTTCTTTTTCAGTGAAAAAAAAAATTAAGATCCATTTTGTATTTTGGCCAAACTTTCATTTCATTCGTTTTGACACGGAGACATTTTGGGAGATTAAATGAAAATGTCATGGATAAGAAATTTCATTTTGAGATACGTTTAAACTAAAATATTCAAATTAAATTATTCACACTACAAAGGAATTCTGTACAAAAGAACAGAAAAGGAAAGAAATATGCACTTTCTGCAATGCAGAAAGTGCACATTAGCATAAAGCAACTAATCTTAAAAAGCATTTAGAGAAGTAAGAAGAAAGAAAGAAAAAATTGCTTTCTATTTCAGAGAAAATTTCCAAATGGCCTGAAGGTTTTGAATTTCCATAAATATTATGTAAATTTTTATTATAATTCAGAAATGACTCAAAACTCTTTTAATCTCTTTAATATATTTTATGAGGAAAAGAAATTTTGAACAAAGGCTGCCTGGAACCATTCAGAATCATATTAAAAAAAATTACAATTTATGAAATAGGTTATAATTTCTCAGGCTATATTAGTTAGGTTATATTTTCTATAAGAATATAAAATTTTTTTGCCTGAAAGACTGTGTAGTATACAAATGAATGAACATTGTTGTATAAAAGAAAATTCAAATACAAAAGTCTTGTTTATTTATGATAAAAATGAAAACATATCATGCCGTCAAAAATATTTCGCATTTTTGTAAAATATTTTGATTTTTCAATATTATATATTAGTAACTTATCATTTTATCAGTGTAATTTATTTCAATTATTTAATAGAGAAACAAATTCACAACCATTTTGGAAAAGATTTTATTCATTGGACAGATGTAGATGTAATTTTTAAATAAGCTTGTTTGCTACTAAAAATATGTGTTTGTATTTTTATTAAAGCATAATTAATAACCATGTACCACACGATGGCTAGTTAGTTTAAAGAAATTTTGTTACAATCAGATTTGTAACTGGAGAAAAAGTTGAAAAAAAAATTATTGTGTAATTCAAAATAATTAAACTGACTATAAATCATAATTTCGTTGTAAACAATGAAAGGAAAAAAAATACAGTCCCAATACAGAATGAAGATCACAGTTTAATTGAAAACTGCTCGATAAGATGATACGGACAGTATCCAAGTGATAGCCTATTTTTCTCTATTATAGCTATCTATCATCCTACCAACCTAAGATAGCCTAATTTTGTTACAATTAGATTTCTAATTGAAGAAAAAGTAAAAAAAATATTGTGCAACTGAAAATAATTGCATTGATTACAAATGATAATGCATTAGAAAAAAAGTCTTATATATTATGAGCTCTTAATTTTTATTAATTACTGAATCTGTAATTATTAATTATAGTGCGGTTTGTAATTATTAGTGATTGTTGTAGTTATTATTACAGTTTACCAAAAGATGTTTTTTTTTTAGTTGGAAGACTTTTAATTTCAAATCAACTAAATATTTTTCTCCTAAATTCAATCAGCAAATATATGCAACGATGTACACTGAAGTGACAAAAGTCATGGGATAGCAATATGCAAATTTTCAGATGGATGGTAGAACAGGTATAAATGCGCAGTGCTTCCGCAGAACTTTCATTTCTGTTCAAGTTATTCCCGTGAAGAGGTTTTGACGTGATGATGACCGCACGACGGGAATCAACAGACTTTGAACGCGGAATGTTTGTTGGAGCTAGACGCATGGGTCATGCCATTTCGGAAATCGTTAGGGAATTCAACATTCCCAGATCCACTGTGTCAAGAGTGTGCCGAGAGTATGAAATTTCAGGCATAACATCCCACCATGGACAGCGCAGTGGTCGACCGCCTGCACTTAACGATCGAGACCGGCGACGTCTGCAAAGAGTCGTAAATTCTAACAGACAAGCAACACTGCGTCAAATAACCGCAGAAATCAATGTGGGACGTACAAGGGACTTGTCTGTTAGAACTGTGCGGAGAAATTTGGCTTTCTTGGGCTATTCCAGCAGAAGACCGACTCGAGTGCCTTTACTGACAGAACGACATCGCTTGCAGCGACTCTCGTGGGCACGTGAGCATATCGGCTGGTCCCTAGATGAATGGAAAATCGTGGCCTGGTCCGATGAGTCACGATTTCAGTTGGTAAGAGCTGATGGTAGGGTTCGAGTGTGGCGCAGACCCCACGAAGCCACGGACCCAAACTGTCAGCAAGGCACTGTTCAAGCTGGTGGTGTCTCCGTAATGGTGTGGGCTGTTTTTTCATGGCATGGACTTGGTCCTCTGGTGCGACTGGACCGAACATTGACTGGAAATGCTTATGTTCAGCTACTTGGAGATCCCTTGCAGCCATTCATGGACTTCATGTACCCAAACAACGATGGGATTTTTATGGATGACAATGCGCCATGTCACCGGGCCACAACTGTTCGCGATTGGTTTGAAGAACATTCTGGACAATTCCAACGAATGATCTGGACACCTAGATCGCCCGACATGAATCCCATCGAGCATTTATGGGACATCATCGAGATGTCTGATCGTGCCCAAAATCCTGCACCATCAACACTTTCACAATTATGGACGTCTATCGAGACAGCATGGCTCAATATTCCTGCAGAAGACTTCCAATGACTTGTTGAGTCCATGCCACGTCGAGTTGCTGCACTTCGCCGGGCGAAAGGAGGGCCGCCACGATATTAAGAGGTATCCCATGACTTTTGTCACTTCAGTGTATGTTTGTAATCTATTTTCAAGGAACGTCAAGCAAATGTATAACAATAATAACAAAAGATAAAAGTTTCGACAATGAACCGAAACATAGTTAAAATAAGAAATGTGTTTTCAATCTTTTCAGTGAATTAGAATCTCCCGAAGTTTATATTACAGGTTTCACATTTCATTTTAACAGAACTGTTGTTCAAAGAAATATATATAAAAAACGATGTGTTATCTAAGGGAAACGATGTGTATCTTAACGAAATATCCGAAAATATCATTTGTTTTAAACATACTCAACAATTTCAACTGAAACAATTTCACAAAAGCACTTCCGTTAATAAAATAGAAGAAAAAGAAATGAGGTAGTGTTTATCTCCCACTTTGAAATCATTATTTCGCATAACTTCGCACAAAGTGGAAGTCGGCTGCATTTAACGGGAACTATGGATCTTAGGGATAAAAAAAGGGAAAAATAGTGAGGGGAAGGATGTTTTTTTCTTGGCGCTTTTTATATATATATATATATTTTTTCCCTGATTGCGAGTTCGTATAAATTACGAATTCTCGTTCTTTTTAGAAAGGCACGATAAAATGATGCTTTGTCTGGTAAAAAGGGGAAAAATAGAAGAAAACGTGGAGTGGAAATTTCATTTTTTTTTTTTTTTACCGTATATATATATTTGGTTTTTTTTTATTTCACGCCAATTCTTCCTACCCTTTTTCCATTTGGCACCAGATATTATCGCAGCTATGTTTTATTTTAGTGCCACTTTTTTTTACAGTTTTTTGTATTATTATTTTTGTATTATTTTATTTTTATTTTTATTATTTTATTTTTATTATTACATCTCTCGATTTCAGTTGCGTCCTTTTATAGAACAACTCCATCCTGCCATCCTTAAATCGAACTATTCGTTTTGAAATAATCGCTCAGCTAAATTTTGTAGTATTTCATCTAATGATTTTGTTTGTTTTACTTCTTATAGTTTTATTTTTTATGATTCTTCTTTATTTATTTATTTATTTTTTGCTCTCAAACAGTTATAGTTTGTTTATTCGATCGTTACAATAAATCACTTATTCAAATATTTAACTTTGAAATCGATTTATAAGGACTAAAGACTGTAAGGACTAAATTATGAAAAGAAAAAAGTATTTTTTTTTCAGTAAACTGAAAAGTATTCGTTTCGTAAAGGATGTTATTCGCAAACAAGAAAATATAAAACTGCTGCAACACAAATAGTCTATACTATATATTTTTTTATTATTTTAAACTATGTTTTGAAGAAATATATTTTTAACCTTATGAAAATTAATCAAATGAGGGCAAAGGATTTAATTTTGAGTCAAAAAAAAAAGTCGGATTTTTCTCAAAACACATTGAGGATTGTTATTATTTTATACGAAGATTTTAACAGATAAATTTTTTATTTTATTGGCATTGAGTAGAAAATTTATTAATAAGGAAGTCTAATTGTAGCTTGTAATAAACGTAAAAAGGATTTTATAGCTGAGTGGATAGCTTTCGGGAGCTCGGTACCACAGTTTTAGGGTTCGAGTCACGATGGTGTCATGGATGTTTATAATGGTACGAATCCATTTTAAACCGTAAGTCCCCCGTATGATTGTAGAGCGTTGTGGAGGTACTGTTTCTCACGTCTGTAGTATATCTTCCAACTACACGTGTCCCATGAATAGTGCTAAATGAGTAACAGCGGCGCAGCCATTGCTTATAACGTAAAGCCAAGATATAGCCATTGCTTATATCTTGTATTACCAGCTACATTACGAAAAGAAATTATATATTATGAGCTCTTGTTTTTTACTAATTAATGAATCTGTAATTATTTACTATAGTTCAGTTTGTAATTATTAGTGATTGTTGTAGTTATTTTACAGTTTAATAATAGATGTTTATTTTTAGTTGGAATAACTTTTAATTTTCAAAAAGCTAAACAATGTTTTCCTAAAAACGTTCCACAAATATAAACAACGAAATACGTTTGTAATATATTTTCTTCAGTCAAGAAAATGTGTAACAATAAATAAGAAAAGTTGAAAGTTTCGATAATGAACCGTAACATAGTTAAAATAAGAAATGTGTTTTCAATCTTTTCAGTGAATTCACAGACAAAGAAAATATCCTTTCCCATTTCATTTTAACAGAACTGCTGTTAAAATAAACATAAAAAAACGAAGTGTTATACTTACTAAGCCGAAAATATCATTTGCTTTAAACATACTCAACAATTTCAACTGAAACAATTCCACAAAAACACTTCCGTTAATAAAATAGAAGAAAAAGAAATGAGATAGTGTTTATCTCCCACTTTGAAATCATTATTTCGCATAACTTCGCACAAAGTGGAAGTCGACTGCATTTAACGGGAACTATGGATCTTAGGGATAAAAAAAAGGGAAAAATAGTAAGGGGAAGGATGTTTTTTTCTTGGCGCTTTTTTTATATATATATATATATTCTTTTCCCTGACTGCGAGTTCGTATAAATTTCAAATTCTCGTTCTTTTTAGAAAAGCACAATAAAAATGATGCTTTGTCTGGTAAAAAGGGAAAAAAAGAAGAAAACGTGGAGTGGAAATATCATTTTTTTATTATATATATATATATATTTGGCGCCTTTTTTTTATTTCACGCCAATTCTTCCCCACCCTTTTTCGAGTTGGCACCAGATTTTATTGCAGCTATATTTTATTTTAGTGCTACATTTTTTTAACATTTTTTTTATTATTATTTTTATTATTACATCACCCGATTTCAGTTGTCTCCTTTTTATAGAACAACTCCATTCTGCCATCCTTAAATCGAACTGTTCGTTTGGAAATAATCGCTGAGCTAAGTGTTTTAGTACTTCTCCTTATGATTTTGTTTTATTTACTTCTGATGCTTTTATTTTTTGTGATTTTGTTTATTATTTTTTTTTGGCTCAAATAGTTATAGTTTGTTTATCTGATCGTTACAATAAAACACTATTTAATATTTAAGTTTGAAATCAATTTTTCAGTAAGGACTAAATTATGGAAAGGAAGAAACAATATTTTTTTTTCAGTAAACTGAAAACTATCATGTTTTGTAACGGATGTTATTCCGAAGCAAGAAAATATAAAAACTGGTGCAACACAAATAGTCTGTACTAGAATCTTTTTATTATTATTTTACGCTTTGTTATGAAAAACTATTTTTTTATCCTATATAAAGTTATCAAATCCTGGGAGAGGATTTAATTTTTAGTAAATAATTTGGATTTTCTGGAAATATGATGTATATTGGTTTTCGCTCTACGGCCATTTTTGGCACGCTTTGAGCTAATAGATAGGGACCTACAGTTCAACGTGGATTCCGAACCAGTAACAAACATCCATGCCTTCCACAGGATTCGAACTTGAAGCCTGTAATATGATGTATATTTCAACAAACATTGACGATTATTATTTTATACAAAAATTTTAACACATATTTTTTTTATTTCATTGGCATGGAGTAAAAACGAGGCCTATAGTAACGAGGTCGCCTAACTTCAGCTTATAATAAACGTAAAATGGATGGACCTAATGGCTGAGTAGCTAGGGCTCGATACCAAATGTTTCGGGTTCGAGTCCCGGTGGTACCATGAATGTTTGTAGTGGTTCGGAATCCATTTTATACTGTAGGTCCCACTCTGATATGATCGTAGACAATTGTAGGGGTAGTGTTACTCATGTCCGTGGCATATCTTCAAGTTACACGCGCCCCCTGGGCTCTGCTAAATGAGTTACATATATGAACAGCTAACGTTCAACAAATATAAACAGCATTGTATGTTTGTAATCTATTTTCTTAAGTCAAGAAATTGTATTGCAATATATACAAAAGATAAAAGTTGCGATAATGAACCGTAACATAGTTAAAATAAGAAATGTGTTTTCTATCTTTTCAGTGAATTAGAATCTCCCGAAGTTTGTATCAAAAGCAAAGGAAATATCTTTCCCAATTTCATTTTAACAGAACCGCTGTTAAAATAAATAAATAAATAAAATAAAATAAAATTAAAAAAAAAAAAAAAAAAAAAAACGACGTGTTATCCTTACTATGCCGAAAATATCATTTGCTTTAAACATGCTCAACAATTTCAACTGAAACAATTCCACAAAAACACTTCCGTTAATAAAATAGAAGAAAAAGGAATGAGATAGTGTTTATCTCCCAGTTTGAAATCATTATTTCGCATAACTTCGCACAAAGTGGAAGTCGGCTGCATTTAACAAGAACTATGGATCTTAGGGATAAAAAAAAGGGAAAGATAGTGAGGGGAAGGATGTTTTTTTCTTGACGCTGCTGGCCAATTTTTTATACATATATATATATATATTTTTCCTGACTGCGAGTTCGTATAAATTGCGAATTCTCGTTCTTTTTAGAAAAGCACAATAAAAATGATGCTTTGTCTGGTAAAAAGGGGAAAAATAGAAGAAAACGTGGAGTGGAAATATGATTTTTTTTATTGTATATATATATTTGGCGCTTTTTTTTATTTCGCACCCTTTTTCCAGTTGGCACCAGATTTTATCGCAGCTATATTTTATTTTAGTGCCACTTTTTTTAATGTTTTTTATTATTATTATTATTATTTTTTTATTATTTTATTTTTATTCTTACATCACCCGATTTCAGTTGCGTCCTTTTATAGAAGAACTCCATTCTGCCATCCTTAAATCGAACTGTTCATTTGGAAGTAATCGCTCAACTAATTTTTGTAGTATTTCTTGTTGTGATTTTGTTTTATTTACTTCTTATACTTTTATTTTTTATGATTTTTCTTCTTTTTTTTTTTTTTTTTTTTTTGACTGAAACAGTTATAGTTTGTCCATTCGATCGTTACAATAAATCACATATTCAAATATTTAACTTTGAAATCTATATATCAGTAAGGACTGAATTATGAAAAGAAAAAAAAGAATATATTTTCTTTCAGTAAACTGAAAACTATCATGTTTTGTAAAGAATGTTATTCCGAAACAAGAAAATATAAAAACTGTAGCAACACAAATAGTTTATACTAGGATATTTTTATTATTATTTTATGCTATGCTTCGAAGAAATATATTTTTAATCTTATGAAAATTAATCAAATCAGGGGAAAGCATTGAATTTTGAGTAAAAAAAGTTGGATTTTTCTCAAAACACATTGGCGGTTGTTATTATTCTATAAGAAGTTTTTAACACATAATTTTTTTACTTTACTGGCATGGAGTAGAAGATTTATTAATAAGGTAGCCTAATTGAAGCTTGTAAAAAACGTAAAATGGGTCTGACGACAGAGTGGCAAGCGCTCTGGTGCTCGATAACACAGGTTTCGGGTTCGAGTCTCAGTGGTACCATGAATGTTTCTATCGGTCCGGAATTCACTTTATACCATAGGTCCTACTCTAATATGATCGTAGAGATTTGTAGGGGTAGTGTTACTCGCGTCCGTAGCATATCTTCAAGCTACACGTGCCGCCTTTTGCTAAATGAGTAACAGGGGTGCAGCCCTTGCTTATGGCATAAAGATATATCTCTAGTACCGATATGAGGAAAAAAAAACTTGTATATGAGGTGCTCTTAATTTTTGTTTATTAATGAATCTGTAATTATTAATTATAGTGCAGTTTGTAATTATTAATGATTGGCGCAGTTATTATTACAATTTACCAATAGACGTTTTTAGGTGGAAAAACTTTTAATTTCAAAAAAGCTAAACAATGTTTTGTTAAAAACGTTCAGCAAATATAAACAACAAAATATGTTTGTAGTATATTTTCTTAAGTCAAGAAAATATGTAACAATAAAGAACAAAAGATAAAATTTTCGTTAATGAACCGTAACATAGTTAAAATAAGAAGTGTGTTTTCAATCTTTTCAGTGAATTAGAATCTCCCGAAGTTTATATCGCAGGCAAAGAAAATAACCTTCCCCATTTCTTTTTAACAGAACTGCTGTTAAAATAATAATAATAGAAAAAAAACCCGACGTGTTATCCTTACTAAGCCGAAAATATCATTTGCTTTAAACATACTCAACAATTTTAACTGAAACAATTCCACAAAATCACTTCCGTTAATAAAATAGAAGAAAAAGAAACGAGATAGTGTTTATCTTCCACTTTGAAATCATTATTTCGCATAACTTCGCACAAAGTGGAAGTCGGCTGCATTTAGAGGGAACTATGGATCTTAGGGATAAAAAAAAGGAAAAATAGTGAGGGGGAAGGATGTTTTTTTCTTGGCGCTTTTTAATATATTTTTTTCCTGACTGCGAGTTCGTATAAATTACGAATTCTCGTTCTTTTAGAAAAGCAAAATAAAAATGATGCTTTGTCTGGTAAAAGGGGAAAAAATAGAAGAAAACGTGGAGTGGAAATATAATTTTTTTTTATATATATATATATTTGGCGCTTTTTTTTTTATTTCACGCGAATTCATCCCACCCTTTTTCGTGTTGGCACCAGATTTTATCGCAGCTATATTTTGTTTTAGTGCCACTTTTTTCGCAGTTTTTTATTATTATTATTATTTATTATTTATTTTTTATTATTACATCACCCGATTTCAGTTGCGTCTTTTTCTAGAACAACTCCATTCTGCCGTCCTTAAATCGAACTGTTCGTTTGGAAATAATCGCCGAGCTAAGTTTTGTAGTATTTCTTCTTATGATTTTGTTTTATTTACTTCTTATACTTTTATTATTTATGATTTTTTTTCTTTTTTCTGGCTCAAACAGTTATAGTTTGTTCCTTCGATCGTTACAATAAATCACTTATTCAAATATTTAACTTTGAAATCTATTTATCAGTAAGGATTAAATTATGAAAAGAAAAAAATAATACTTTTTTTTTCAGTAAAATGAAAACTATCCGATTTGTAAAGAATGTTATTCCCAGACAAGAAAATATAAAAACTGCTGCAACACAAATAGCCTATACTAGAATTTTTTTATTGTTATTTTACGCTATGTTTCGAAGAAATATATTTTTAACCTTATGAAAATTTATCAAATCAAGGGAAAAGATTTAATTTTTAGTAAAAAAAGTTGGATTTTTCTCAAAACACATTGACGATTGTTATTATTTTATACGAAGTTTTTAACATATCACTTTTTTACTTCATTTTAATGAACTAGAAGATTTATTAATAAAGTAGATTAATTGTAGCTTGTAAAAAACGTAAAATGTGCCTGACGACCCGGTGGCTAGCCCTCTGGGGCCCGATAACACAGGTTTCGGGTTAGAGTCCCGGTGACATCATGAATGTTTGTAGTGGTTCGGAATCCTCTTTTAACCGTAGGTCCCACTCTAATAGGATCGTAGAGCATTGTAGGGGTACTCGCGTCCTTATTATCGCGTACTTATCTTGTTGCTCGCGTCCGTAGCATATCTTCAAGCTACATGCGCACCCAGGATTGTGCTAAATGAGTAACAGGTGTGCAGCCCATGCTTATGGCATAAATATATATCTCTAGTACTGATAACAGCATTGGAAAAAAAAACTTATATATTATGTGCTCTTTATTTTTGTTAATTAATGAATCTGTAATTATTAATTAAAGTGCAGTTTGTAATTAATAGTGATTGTTGCAGTTATTATTACAGTTTACGAATAGATATTTATTTTACCTGTTTAATTTCAAACAAACTAAAAATTTTTCTCCTAAAAGCATTCAACAAATATAAACAGCATTGTATGTTTGTAATCTATTTTCTTAAGTCAAGAAATTGTATTGCAATATATACAAAAGATAAAAGTTGCGATAATGAACCGTAACATAGTTAAAATAAGAAATGTGTTTTCAATCTTTTCAGTGAATTAGAATCTCCCGAAGTCTATATCACAAACAGAGGAAATATTCATTCCCATTTCATTTTAACAGAACTGCTGTTAAAATAAATATTAAAAAAAAAACGACGTGTTATCCTTACTAAGCCGAAAATATCATTTGCTTTAGACATACTCTACAATTTCAACTGAAACAATTCCACAAAAACATTTCCGTTAATAAAATAGAAGAAAAAGAAATGAGATAGTGTTTATCTCCCACTTTGGAATCATTATTTCATAACTTCACACTAAGGGAAGTCGGCTGCATTTAACAGGAACTATGGATCTCAGGGATAAAAAAGGGAAAAATAGTGAGGGGAAGGATGTTTTTTTTTGGCGATTTCATATATATATATATATATATATATATTTTTTTTTTCCATCTGACTGCGAGTTCGTATAAATTACAAATTCTCGTTCTTTGCAGAAAAAGCACAATAAAAATGATGCTTTGTCTGGTAAAAGGGGAAAAATAGAAGGAAACATGAGTGGAAATATCATTATTATTATTATTATTATTATATATATATCAATTTGGCGTTTTTTTTTTATTTCTCGCCAATTCTTCCCCACTCTTTTCGAGTTGGCACCAGATTTTATCACAGCTATATTTTATTTTAATTTTTCCACATTTTTTTTTTGATTTTTTATTCTTATTATTTTTTATTATTTAATTTTTATTATCACGTCACCCGATTTCAGTTGCCTCGTTTTATAGAACAACTCCCTTCTGCCATCCTTAAATCGAACTGCTGGCTTGGAAATAATCGCTGAACTAAGTTTTGTAGTATTTCTTCTGATGATTTTGCTTTATTTACTTCTTACACTTTATTTTTTAGGATTTTTCGTTGATTTATTACTTCTTTATGATTATTATTATTTTTTGCTCTCAAACAGTTATAGTTTGTTTATTCGATCGTTACAATAAATCACTTATTCAAATATTTCACTTTGAAATCTATATATCAGTAAGGCTTAAATTATGAAAGAAAAAAAATAATAATATTTTTTCAGGAAACTGAAAACTATCCGATTTGTAAAGAATGTTATTCCCAGACTAGAAAATATAAAAACTGTAGCAACACAAATTGTCTATAGTAGATTTTTTATTATTATTTTTAAGCTATGTTTGAAGAAATATATTTTTAATTTTATGAATTTTTTTCAAATCAGGGGAAAGCATTGAATTTTGAGTAAAAAAATGTTAAATTTTTCTGAAAACACATTGATGATTGTTATTATTTTATACGCAGTTTTTAATAAATAATTTTTTACTTCATTGGCATGGGTAGAAACTTTATTAATAAGGTAGCCTAATTGTAGCTTATAAAAAATGTAAAATGGGCCTGACGATCGAGTGGATAGCGCTCTGGTGCTCGATAACACAGGTTTCGGGTTCGAGTGCCGATGGCAACGCTTATGAATGTTTGTAGTTGTTCAGAATCCACTTTAAACCGTAAGTCCCACTCTAATATGATCGTAGAGCATTGTAGGGGTAGTGCTGCTCGAGTCCGTCGCATATCTTCAGCTATACGTGCACAAGGGTTGTAAATGAGTAGCTGGGAGTGCAGCTCTTCCTTATAGCATCAAGATATATCTCTAGTACCTAGGGATTTCATTGAAAAAAAAAAAACCTTATGTATTAAGTGCTCTTAATTTTTGTTAATTAATGAATCTGTGCAGTTATTTATTAATTAAAGGGTGCAGGTTTACCAATATTAGTGATTGTTTATGCAGTTGTTATTACAGTTTTTCCAATAGATGTTTTTTAGCTGGAAAAACTTTTAATTTCAAAAAAAGCTGCACCTTCTTTCGGTAAAAAAATGTCAGCAAATATAAACAACAGAATATGTTAGTAACATATTTTCTTAAGTCAAGAACATATGCAACAATAAACAAAAAAGATAAAAAGTTTCAACAATGAAGCGTAACATAGTTAAAATAAAATATCAGTAGTTTTCAATCTTTTCTGTGAATTAGAATATCCCGAATTTTAAATCACAAGCATAGAAAATATCTTTTCAAATTTCATTTTTATGAGAACTGCTGTTAAAAAAATATATATAAAAAAACGAATTGTTATCCTTATTAAGCAGAAAATATCATTTGCTTTAAATATAAGCAACAATTTCAACTGAAACAATTCCACAAAAAACACTTCCGTTAATAAAATAGAAGAAAATGAGATAGTGTTTATCTCCATGATCTCAGTTGTTTTCTGTAACTTTACGCACACAAAGTGAGATCGGC